>CP130735.1:31296723-31884615 GCA_030553155.1 Nippostrongylus brasiliensis | reverse complement strand
GGTTCGATTCCCGGCAACGGAAAATGTTTTGCACCAACTGAGAGTTACTGCATTCGGACGAGCCATCCAAAGGAATCGGATTCTGATAGTTTTATCATACCTGTGTGAATGACTGCTGTGCAATGGAGTTCATGCCGTCGTCCGTTGTGGTCTAGTGGTTAGATTTACGGCTCTCACCCGTAAGGCCCGGGTTCGATTCCCGGCAACGGAAAACGTTTTGCACCAACTGAGAGTTACTGCATTCGGACGAGCCATCCAAAGGAATCGGATTCTGATAGTTTTATCATACCTGTGTGAATGACTGCTGTGCAATGGAGTTCAGGCCGTCGTCCGTTGTGGTCTAGTGGTTAGGATTTACGGCTTCTCACCCCGTAAGGCCCGGGTTCGATTCCCGGCAACGGAAAACGTTTTGCACCAACTGAGAGTTACTGCATTCGGACGAGCCATCCAAAGGAATGAAAGCGTTCATACCGTGTGTTTGACTGCTGTGCAATGGAGTTCATATGTCCCATGTGGTCTAGTGGTTAGGATTTGGTTCTCACCCAAGGCCCGGGTTCGATTCCCGGCAACGGAAAACTTTTGCTTACCAACTGAGAATACTGCATTCGGACGAGCCATCCAAAGGAATCGGATTCTGTTAGTTTTTCATACCTGTGTGAATGACTGCTGTGCAATGGAGTTCAGGCCGTCGTCCGTTGTGGTCTAGTGGTTAGGATTTACGTGGCTCTCACCCGTAAGGCCCGGGTTCGATTCCCGGCAACGGAAGACGTTTTGCACCAACTGAGAATACTGCATGGAACATGGACGAGCCATCCAAAGGAATCGGATTCTGATAGTTTTATCATACCTGTGTGAATGACTGCTGTGCAATGGAGTTCAGGCCGTCGTCCGTTGTGGTCTAGTGGTTAGGATTTACGGCTCTCACCCGTAAGGCCCGGGTTCGATTCCCGGCAACGGAAAACGTTTTGCACCAACTGAGAGTTACTGCATTCGGACGAGCCATCCAAAGGAATCGGATTCGTTAGTTTTATCATACCTGTGTGAATGACTGCTGTGCAATGGACAGCGAAGTTCAGGCCGTCGTCCGTTGTGGTCTAGTGGTTAGGATTTACGGCTCTCACCCGTAAGGCCCGGGTTCGATTCCCGGCAACGGAAAACGTTTTGCACCAACTGAGAGTTACTGCATTCGGACGAGCCATCCAAAGGAATCGGATTCTGTTAGTTTTATCATACCTGTGTGAATGACTGCTGTGCAAGTTCAGGCCGTCGTCCGTTGTGGTCTAGTGGTTAGGATTTACGGCTCTCACCCGTAAGGCCCGGGTTCGATTCCCGGCAACGGAAAACGTTTTGCACCAACTGAGAGTTACTGCATTCGGACGAGCCATCCAAAGGAATCGGATTCTGATAAGCGTATCATACCTGTGTGAATGACTTTGTGCAATGGAGTTCAGCCAGTGTCGTCCGTTGTGGTCTAGTGGTTAGGATTTACGTGGTTCTCACCCGTAAGGCCCGGGTTCGATTCCCGGCAACGGAAAACGTTTTGCACCAACTGAGAGTTACTGCATTCGGACGAGCCATCCAAAGGAATCGGATTCTGATAGTTTTATCATACCTGTGTGAATGACTGCTGTGCAATGGAGTTCAGCCGTCGTCCGTTGTGGTCTAGTGGTTAGGATTTACGGCTCTCACCCGTAAGGCCCGGGTTCGATTCCCGGCAACGGAAAACGTTTTGCACCAACTGAGATACTGCATTCATGGACGAGCCATCCAAAGGAATCGGATTCTGATAGTTTTATCATACCTGTGTGAATGACTGCTGTGCAATGCGTCAATGAAAGTTCAGGTATTTTAAAACGAGCTCAGCCGTATGTCCCATGTGGTCTAGTGGTTAGGATTTGGTTTTGCACGGCACGAGACCCGAGCCATCCAAAGGAATCGGATTCTGATAGTTTTATCTTACCGACAAAATCTGCTGTGCCGGCGTCGTCCGTTGTGGTCTAAAGGCAATTTACGGCTCTCACCCGTAAGGCCCGGGTTTTGAACACCAACTGAGAGTTACTGCATTCGGACAAGCCATCCAAAGGAATCGTATTCTGATAGTTTTATCATACCTGTGTGAATGACTGCTGTGCAATGGAGTTCAGGCTGTCGTCCGTTGTGGTCTAGTGGTTAGGATTTACGGCTCTCACCCGTAAGGCCCGGGTTCGATTCCCGGCAACGGAACCACTCGTTTTGCACCAACTGAGAGTTACTGCATTCGGACGAGCCATCCAAAGGAATCGGATTCTGTTAGTTTTATCATACCTGTGTGAATGACTGCTGTTGCAAGGGAGTTCAGTTTGCAGCTTCTTCCAGTTGTGGTCTAGTGGTTAGGATTTACGGCTCTCACCCGTAAGGCCCGGGTTCGATTCCCGGCAACCGAAAACCACTTGCACCAATGGTGAGAGTACTAAATTCGGACGAGCCATCCAAAGGAATCGGATTCTGATAGTTTTATCATACCTGTGTCCATGACTGCTGTGCAATGGAGTTCAGGATGTTGTCGTCCGTTGTGGTCTAGTGGTTAGATTTAGGCTCTCACCCGTAAGGCCCGGGTTCGATTCCCGGCTGGGAACGTTTTGCACCAACTGAGAGTTGTGCATTCGGACGAGCCATCCAAAGGAATTTTTCTCTGATAGTTTTATCATACCTGTGTGAATGACTGCTGTGCAATGGAGTTCATGGTCGTCCGTTGTGGCTACGCTCACAGTGATCCGGGTTACATGTGTTAACCGCATGTTTTGCACGGCTAAATAAATAAAGCGGAAATCCAAAGGAATGATTCTGATAGTTTTATCATACCGGTCCGCGTGACTGCTGTGCTCGAGCTCAGCCGTCGTCCCATGTGGTCTAGTGGTTAGGATTTCGGCTTTCACCCGTAAGGCCCGGGTTCGATTCCCGGCAACGGAAAACGTTTTGCACCAACTGAGAGTTCTGCATTCGGACGAGCCATCCAAAGGAATCGGATTCTGATAATCATACCTGTGTGAATGACTGCTGTCAATGGAGCTCAGGCAGTCGTCCGTTGTGGTCTAGTGGTCAGGATTTACGGCTCTCACCCATAAGGCCCGGGTTCGATTGCCGGCAACGGAAGACGTTTTGCACCAACTGAGAATACTGCACACGGACGAGCCATCCAAAGGAATCATTCTGATAGTTTTATCATACCTGTGTTTGACTGCTGTGCAATGGAGTTCAGGACAGTCGTCCGTTGTGGTCTAGTGGTTAGGATTTATGTGGCTCTCACCCGTAAGGCCCGGGTTCGATTCCCGGCAACGGAAAATTTTGTTTTGCACCAACTGAGAGTTACTGCATTCGGACTGCCATAAAGGAATCGGGCTGATAGCGTATCCGTAGTGTGAATGACTGCTGTGCAATGGATGCCGTCCCGTTGTGGTCTAGTGGTTAGGATTTACGGCTCTCACCCGTAAGGCCCGGGTTCGATTCCCGGCATCGGAAATCGGAAGGATTGACTGCGGGTGGTCAAAAGTGACAAGTGAGTACGATTTAGTTGAAGGGAGTTAGCTTGGCTATAGTGCTAGTTAACCAAACAAGTTGTCTCCTAGTAGCAAGACCTTCGGCCAGCCAACGCGCTACCTACGACCTTAAAAGCACGCAACTGGAAGTTCCATTCCGGGGCTGGCCATTACAGACCTATTTAAACTGATACGCACCCCAGGCGATGGCTCAGAAGGGAGGAGCGGTGGAGGGCACAAGGACGTAATTGCAGGAGACTTAGAAAGAAAATCTTTAACCAGTCACAAGCCAAGCATTTTTTTTTCGCAAATATCGAGCACGATGTTCTTTAACCCGGTCAAATCTTCCCAACACTTGCGAACAATGATCTATTCGAGAGCCTTCTCCAGCCGCATATATAGCGGCGGAGGAATAATGGTATTCGCCACATTGTGTTGCCAGCCACCACCAGGGTGACCGCGACCGCCGTCCGCCACCGCCACGAAAGCCGAGCCGGGAGCGACCCAGCCGCCGTCTCCACGTCACCCGCGCCAACACCGACCCGGCCAGAGCCGCCGGCCACGCAGCGCCCAGACGACGGCGGGAGCCGCAGACGCCGGGGCGAGCCTGCTGCGACACCGCAACCGGCTGCCGACCACCAGAAAGGCGAGGCGGTCACCGCGCCGCCCGCACAACCTGAACGAATCATATAAAGAGTTATTTTCGTTGTTTTGTTCAAAACAAGCAATGTGGTTGACAAACGCTTGGTGGGTCTCTCAAATATATCAGACGAGTGCTGCTTTGAAGAAGTGTTGGGTTGGCTCCTTTTCGCAGCTGCCAGGCGCACACAAGTGCCTTTCTAAGAGAATCTCTCCTGTAAATATGTTTTGGAACTGAGTTATCACCAAAATCGGCTCTAGTAAGGTGGTGAACAAATTGTACTAGAAATAGCCTTTAGCTAACAAGTAAGCCTTTAGCTTGTCTGCAAACGTGGCCACTGAAGTGGCAAGGACTACATCGGGCGGTAGATCGTTCCACGTCGTAGCGGCACGTACCAAGAACGATTCATGGAACTGCCGTGAGCGCACCCTACCAATCTGCAACCTGAAGGGATGGCCCCTTGTTCTACCTCCAAAGTTAGAGAATGTCCATAGCTCATTAATATCGATTGCTATCTTCCCAAAAACAATCTTGTAAATGAGCACCTGATCAGAAATGACGCGCCTTAGTCTTAGAGATGTAGTTCCAAGTTGCGACAGACGTTCTCTGTAAGTTGTCAAGAACAGACCATTTCTTGCGAAAATCTGCTTGGTGAATTTCCTCTGCACTTTTTCCACCTGGTCAATGTATCGCTGTCTTGCGGGGGACCATATCGTAGTGCAGTACTCTAGCACAGGCCTTACATAGGTGACAAAAAGTTGAAAAAGGGTTCCAACATTACGTGTCTGAAACGCCCGCAGGATGAAGTTCGATTTTGTGAACGCGACCGTCGTGATTTTATCTACGTAGGTTTCGAAGGAGAATGAGTTCGAATAAATCAAACCTAGATCACGGACAGAAGTGCTGGAAAGGAGATCGTGGCCATCTAAAGTATAAGTTATCTCGGGATGGCTTGATCCGATACGCATTACGGTAGTTTTTTCGTAGGAAATGTCAAGATCCCATTTTTTGGACCATTCCGAAACAGCGTCCAGGGCCTGCTGCAGTATACGGGCGTCATTTAAAGCAAAGAGTTTAGAGTCATCGGCGTAAATCGAGCTAAAAATACCCTCAGGCAGGCAACTTGGAAGATCATTGATATACAAAAGGAACATCACTGGCCCCAAGCAGGTGCCCTGCGGAACTCCGCTGGGTGTAAGATACGACTCGGAGAAGGCGCCATTGATAAGTACTGTCTGACTACGTCCAAGCAAAAAAGACTTTAGAAACTTCAAAAGACATCCGCTGATACCGTATGCCCGTAGTTTTACAAGAAGAAGCTCAAGGTTAATGGAATCAAAGGCTTTCGTGTAATCAATATAGCAGGCAGTTACGTACCCTTGCGCATCTACGGCTCTCTGCCAGATAGGGATTGTTGTAATTAGGGCGGTGGTTGTTGACTTCTTCCCAAGAAACCCGTGTTGCGACTTATTGATGAGTCTATTAGAGGTTAGGTAGTCGTGGATCTGCTTACATGCGATTCTCTCAAACACCTTGCTAGTGGAGGATGTGAGGCAAATGGGTCTGTAGTTCTTGAAGTCTCTCTTATCACCTTTCTTGAATACAGGCCTTACAAAACTACTTTTCCATATTGAAGGGGCTTCACTGTGCAGAAGGAACCAATTGAAAATCAATGTGAGAACAGGGGTGAGCCCAATCGCAGCCTTTTTCAAGAATATATACGGAATCCCATCAGGAGAAGTGGAAACTCGAGATGGGAGTCGAAGCAGAGTTTTGTAGACCAACTCACTGCTTATGTCTATAAAGTCGAGGGTGGATGTTGTTATACTGGGACAAGTAGTACTGCTCTCCCTATGACTTCTGTATACCGATTTGAAGTACGATGCGAAAACCTGGGCTTTCTCCAACTCAGAAAGACAAAGCTCGCCCGAAGCATTGAAAATGGACCCAATATTGCTATTTACCTTGATCTTCTTATTGACGAATCTATAGAACAGCCTTGGGTTGCCAGAGGCTGCTATCCTATCCTCAGTTTTCCGACTCAGTTTCGCTAGCTCTCTCTTAAGCTTATAGGAGAATCTACGATATACCTGAAGTCCAAACCGGAAGCGCGCATGGAAGAGTTTGGATACCTTACGAGCCAAAATCTTTATATGTGCAGGAAACTGATTGGTGCAGTCACTACGCTTCTTGACGGGAATATACCTTCGTATTAGCTCTTCGCAGTGCATCATGTAAACTGCATAACAATCGTCGGCGGATGTACAACAAGACAAAGCTTCTCGCCAGTTGATGCTTAATAGGTGGTCACAGATAGCTTCATAGTCGCCATTGTAGTAATCAAGGTAGGTGGTGGAGCTTCGAGAGGATGAAGAGATCGAGTTGCCGGTGTCAATTTCAAAAGAAATCATGCAATGGTCTGAGGTTGAGAACGGTGGCAAGACGCTCAGGTTACGAACTAAATCAGGATTGTTTGACAGCACTAGATCTAGAATATTGTCACCCAGAGTTGGACCTAAAACAAGCTGCTTGAAAGCGTATTCCAAACAAAATTGCCGGAATTTTCGGGCTGATAAGCAACTAGTCCCAACTACGCTAAGATTCTCATTCCACTCAATGGACGGAAAGTTGAAGTCGCCAAGAATAATGCAGTTGGAACAAAATTCAACGAGTTCGCAAACGTACTTGAGCGCCTCTTGAAAGGAAGTAGAATCACAGGAGGGGCTGCGATATATGAGGATAAAAAGAATAGAACACCGCTCAAGACTTACATTGATCGTCAAACATTGGCAGTAAGGAGAGAAATTTTTAGAAGAGTGCAGCTGATGATGAAGGCCGGAATAGATAAGAGCCAGGACTCCACCACCCGGGATGTCATTCTCTCTATCACACCTGTACACCTCATATGGAGCATCAGGGCAAAGGGACGCATCACTTATAGATTCAGGTTTACACCAAGTCTCGGTCACAAATATCATAAGGGGAAATTGCGAAATAAGGAAGCTAAAATCCGGAATTTTATTACAAATTGAGCGTGCGTTGAGCAGAAAAACGATAGTAGGTTCTTTTCGGATTACAGATTGCTTTCCATTCAAGTGAGAAGCAGATTCAGGAATTTCGTGAGAAGGATCAGCTCTGACTGAGGTGTGAGAGAGAAAATGATGATCCCCGGTGGCAATGAGCGAAGGTCTAGGCACGAGATGATGTTGGTTGAAATCGAGGTAGTACAGGCGTATTTCTTCTAGAACTTGTAGAGCTAGTCAGCTCTTCAACTGAGCTCTCCGACGCACTGCGCCCGTGCTGCTTAGGAAGCTCCCGTGGATTCTTGAGTTTGACGATGTCGAAGTCGCGAACTATGTACATTAACTTCCCTTCAGCAGCGTTGCGCTGGCCTGCCTCCTTGCGTAAGCTTCTGTCCAATCGTAGTTCTTCAGAGGTGTAATCTCTGCGCGCAAAAGAGTGGATGAATTTCCGTGTCAGGCTCTGGCGTCCGGTTCTCATGTGAGCCAGGAGAGTATCCCTTAGTTCTTGATTTGGCAGGCATATCTTGATAATGCGACCACGAGATCCAGGTTCACGTGGCCTGCCGGCCGGGTGCCTGTGGGAGACAATGCGCCCTTTATCGAACTCACGAATCAGTTCTTCATTACCGGACGTCTGCACTGCTTCCTTCAGTATTTCCCTGTCAAAACGGCGAGTAGCCTCTTCGTTCTCCTGCTCTTCGATCCCTATCCATGCGATTCTCGTCGCCTTCTCATCTATTTGTTTGCTGTCCGTCTTCACCTTTACCAGGGTCGAATAAATAACACTCTTGCTCATTGGTTGAGGCACATCAGTGGACCCGAGCTTCGTCTCCAGCACTGACAAGCGAGACAGAATTTCCTGCTGAGATTCCTGAATCGCCTTCACCTGATCACGGACATCCGTGAACAGGCTCTGGATGCTCGCCGAGTACGATTCGAAATGCTCTATCAGCAGTCTTGCCCACAACGGCATATCAGCATTAGACGAAGCAGTTCCTCTCTTCTTCTGCGATGCCATTGATCAGTACTGATGGCGAAGTCTGATGACCTAATACCTTGACGGGATGGTATCTGAAACTGAATGCGAGCAACGGAAACGAAAGTAGTCGAGCAGGTTACTGTTAGCTTACTATGAGGAGAGTGAGTTTAAGAAGGATAAAAATCAAGAAAAATGGGAGAAAGAGAGAAAAATTAGTAGAAAGTGATTGAGCGGGAAAGTGATTTGGGCGGGAAACGCACAAAGTGGACTGCTGCTGAGAGGAGCAACCGTCCGCCGTGGCACACCGAGGCAGAAACTGAGAGTTACTGCATTCGGACGAGCCATCCAAAGGAATCGGATTCTGTTAGTTTTATCATACCTGTGTGAATGACTGCTGTGCAATGGAGTTCAGGCCGTCGTCCGTTGTGGTCTAGTGGTTAGGATTTACGGCTCTCACCCGTAAGGCCCGGGTTCGATTCCCGGCAACGGAAAACGTTTTGCACCAACTGAGAGTTACTGCATTCGGACGAGCCATCCAAAGGAATCGGATTCTGTTAGTTTTATCATACCTGTGTGAATGACTGCTGTGCAATGGAGTTCAGGCTGTCGTCCGTTGTGGTCTAGTGGTTAGGATTTACGGCTCTCACCCGTAAGGCCCGGGTTCGATTCCCGGCAACGGAAAACGTTTTGCACCAACTGAGAGTTACTGCATTCGGACGAGCCATCCAAAGGAATCGGATTCTGTTAGTTTTATCATACCTGTGTGAATGACTGCTGTGCAATGGAGTTCAGGCCGTCGTCCGTTGTGGTCTAGTGGTTAGGATTTACGGCTCTCACCCGTAAGGCCCGGGTTCGATTCCCGGCAACGGAAAACGTTTTGCACCAACTGAGAGTTACTGCATTCGGACGAGCCATCCAAAGGAATCGGATTCTGTTAGTTTTATCATACCTGTGTGAATGACTGCTGTGCAATGGAGTTCAGGCCGTCGTCCGTTGTGGTCTAGTGGTTAGGATTTACGGCTCTCACCCGTAAGGCCCGGGTTCGATTCCCGGCAACGGAAAACGTTTTGCACCAACTGAGAGTTACTGCATTCGGACGAGCCATCCAAAGGAATCGGATTCTGTTAGTTTTATCATACCTGTGTGAATGACTGCTGTGCAATGGAGTTCAGGCCGTCGTCCGTTGTGGTCTAGTGGTTAGGATTTACGGCTCTCACCCGTAAGGCCCGGGTTCGATTCCCGGCAACGGAAAACGTTTTGCACCAACTGAGAGTTACTGCATTCGGACGAGCCATCCAAAGGAATCGGATTCTGTTAGTTTTATCATACCTGTGTGAATGACTGCTGTGCAATGGAGTTCAGGCCGTCGTCCGTTGTGGTCTAGTGGTTAGGATTTACGGCTCTCACCCGTAAGGCCCGGGTTCGATTCCCGGCAACGGAAAACGTTTTGCACCAACTGAGAGTTACTGCATTCGGACGAGCCATCCAAAGGAATCGGATTCTGTTAGTTTTATCATACCTGTGTGAATGACTGCTGTGCAATGGAGTTCAGGCCGTCGTCCGTTGTGGTCTAGTGGTTAGGATTTACGGCTCTCACCCGTAAGGCCCGGGTTCGATTCCCGGCAACGGAAAACGTTTTGCACCAACTGAGAGTTACTGCATTCGGACGAGCCATCCAAAGGAATCGGATTCTGTTAGTTTTATCATACCTATGTGAATGACTGCTGTGCAATGGAGTTCAGGCTGTCGTCCGTTGTGGTCTAGTGGTTAGGATTTACGGCTCTCACCCGTAAGGCCCGGGTTCGATTCCCGGCAACGGAAAACGTTTTGCACCAACTGAGAGTTACTGCATTCGGACGAGCCATCCAAAGGAATCGGATTCTGTTAGTTTTATCATACCTGTGTGAATGACTGCTGTGCAATGGAGTTCAGGCCGTCGTCCGTTGTGGTCTAGTGGTTAGGATTTACGGCTCTCACCCGTAAGGCCCGGGTTCGATTCCCGGCAACGGAAAACGTTTTGCACCAACTGAGAGTTACTGCATTCGGACGAGCCATCCAAAGGAATCGGATTCTGTTAGTTTTATCATACCTGTGTGAATGACTGCTGTGCAATGGAGTTCAGGCCGTCGTCCGTTGTGGTCTAGTGGTTAGGATTTACGGCTCTCACCCGTAAGGCCCGGGTTCGATTCCCGGCAACGGAAAACGTTTTGCACCAACTGAGAGTTACTGCATTCGGACGAGCCATCCAAAGGAATCGGATTCTGTTAGTTTTATCATACCTGTGTGAATGACTGCTGTGCAATGGAGTTCAGGCCGTCGTCCGTTGTGGTCTAGTGGTTAGGATTTACGGCTCTCACCCGTAAGGCCCGGGTTCGATTCCCGGCAACGGAAAACGTTTTGCACCAACTGAGAGTTACTGCATTCGGACGAGCCATCCAAAGGAATCGGATTCTGTTAGTTTTATCATACCTGTGTGAATGACTGCTGTGCAATGGAGTTCAGGCCGTCGTCCGTTGTGGTCTAGTGGTTAGGATTTACGGCTCTCACCCGTAAGGCCCGGGTTCGATTCCCGGCAACGGAAAACGTTTTGCACCAACTGAGAGTTACTGCATTCGGACGAGCCATCCAAAGGAATCGGATTCTGTTAGTTTTATCATACCTGTGTGAATGACTGCTGTGCAATGGAGTTCAGGCCGTCGTCCGTTGTGGTCTAGTGGTTAGGATTTACGGCTCTCACCCGTAAGGCCCGGGTTCGATTCCCGGCAACGGAAAACGTTTTGCACCAACTGAGAGTTACTGCATTCGGACGAGCCATCCAAAGGAATCGGATTCTGTTAGTTTTATCATACCTATGTGAATGACTGCTGTGCAATGGAGTTCAGGCTGTCGTCCGTTGTGGTCTAGTGGTTAGGATTTACGGCTCTCACCCGTAAGGCCCGGGTTCGATTCCCGGCAACGGAAAACGTTTTGCACCAACTGAGAGTTACTGCATTCGGACGAGCCATCCAAAGGAATCGGATTCTGTTAGTTTTATCATACCTGTGTGAATGACTGCTGTGCAATGGAGTTCAGGCCGTCGTCCGTTGTGGTCTAGTGGTTAGGATTTACGGCTCTCACCCGTAAGGCCCGGGTTCGATTCCCGGCAACGGAAAACGTTTTGCACCAACTGAGAGTTACTGCATTCGGACGAGCCATCCAAAGGAATCGGATTCTGTTAGTTTTATCATACCTGTGTGAATGACTGCTGTGCAATGGAGTTCAGGCCGTCGTCCGTTGTGGTCTAGTGGTTAGGATTTACGGCTCTCACCCGTAAGGCCCGGGTTCGATTCCCGGCAACGGAAAACGTTTTGCACCAACTGAGAGTTACTGCATTCGGACGAGCCATCCAAAGGAATCGGATTCTGTTAGTTTTATCATACCTGTGTGAATGACTGCTGTGCAATGGAGTTCAGGCCGTCGTCCGTTGTGGTCTAGTGGTTAGGATTTACGGCTCTCACCCGTAAGGCCCGGGTTCGATTCCCGGCAACGGAAAACGTTTTGCACCAACTGAGAGTTACTGCATTCGGACGAGCCATCCAAAGGAATCGGATTCTGTTAGTTTTATCATACCTGTGTGAATGACTGCTGTGCAATGGAGTTCAGGCCGTCGTCCGTTGTGGTCTAGTGGTTAGGATTTACGGCTCTCACCCGTAAGGCCCGGGTTCGATTCCCGGCAACGGAAAACGTTTTGCACCAACTGAGAGTTACTGCATTCGGACGAGCCATCCAAAGGAATCGGATTCTGTTAGTTTTATCATACCTGTGTGAATGACTGCTGTGCAATGGAGTTCAGGCCGTCGTCCGTTGTGGTCTAGTGGTTAGGATTTACGGCTCTCACCCGTAAGGCCCGGGTTCGATTCCCGGCAACGGAAAACGTTTTGCACCAACTGAGAGTTACTGCATTCGGACGAGCCATCCAAAGGAATCGGATTCTGTTAGTTTTATCATACCTGTGTGAATGACTGCTGTGCAATGGAGTTCAGGCCGTCGTCCGTTGTGGTCTAGTGGTTAGGATTTACGGCTCTCACCCGTAAGGCCCGGGTTCGATTCCCGGCAACGGAAAACGTTTTGCACCAACTGAGAGTTACTGCATTCGGACGAGCCATCCAAAGGAATCGGATTCTGTTAGTTTTATCATACCTATGTGAATGACTGCTGTGCAATGGAGTTCAGGCTGTCGTCCGTTGTGGTCTAGTGGTTAGGATTTACGGCTCTCACCCGTAAGGCCCGGGTTCGATTCCCGGCAACGGAAAACGTTTTGCACCAACTGAGAGTTACTGCATTCGGACGAGCCATCCAAAGGAATCGGATTCTGTTAGTTTTATCATACCTATGTGAATGACTGCTGTGCAATGGAGTTCAGGCTGTCGTCCGTTGTGGTCTAGTGGTTAGGATTTACGGCTCTCACCCGTAAGGCCCGGGTTCGATTCCCGGCAACGGAAAACGTTTTGCACCAACTGAGAGTTACTGCATTCGGACGAGCCATCCAAAGGAATCGGATTCTGTTAGTTTTATCATACCTGTGTGAATGACTGCTGTGCAATGGAGTTCAGGCCGTCGTCCGTTGTGGTCTAGTGGTTAGGATTTACGGCTCTCACCCGTAAGGCCCGGGTTCGATTCCCGGCAACGGAAAACGTTTTGCACCAACTGAGAGTTACTGCATTCGGACGAGCCATCCAAAGGAATCGGATTCTGTTAGTTTTATCATACCTGTGTGAATGACTGCTGTGCAATGGAGTTCAGGCCGTCGTCCGTTGTGGTCTAGTGGTTAGGATTTACGGCTCTCACCCGTAAGGCCCGGGTTCGATTCCCGGCAACGGAAAACGTTTTGCACCAACTGAGAGTTACTGCATTCGGACGAGCCATCCAAAGGAATCGGATTCTGTTAGTTTTATCATACCTGTGTGAATGACTGCTGTGCAATGGAGTTCAGGCCGTCGTCCGTTGTGGTCTAGTGGTTAGGATTTACGGCTCTCACCCGTAAGGCCCGGGTTCGATTCCCGGCAACGGAAAACGTTTTGCACCAACTGAGAGTTACTGCATTCGGACGAGCCATCCAAAGGAATCGGATTCTGTTAGTTTTATCATACCTGTGTGAATGACTGCTGTGCAATGGAGTTCAGGCCGTCGTCCGTTGTGGTCTAGTGGTTAGGATTTACGGCTCTCACCCGTAAGGCCCGGGTTCGATTCCCGGCAACGGAAAACGTTTTGCACCAACTGAGAGTTACTGCATTCGGACGAGCCATCCAAAGGAATCGGATTCTGTTAGTTTTATCATACCTGTGTGAATGACTGCTGTGCAATGGAGTTCAGGCCGTCGTCCGTTGTGGTCTAGTGGTTAGGATTTACGGCTCTCACCCGTAAGGCCCGGGTTCGATTCCCGGCAACGGAAAACGTTTTGCACCAACTGAGAGTTACTGCATTCGGACGAGCCATCCAAAGGAATCGGATTCTGTTAGTTTTATCATACCTGTGTGAATGACTGCTGTGCAATGGAGTTCAGGCCGTCGTCCGTTGTGGTCTAGTGGTTAGGATTTACGGCTCTCACCCGTAAGGCCCGGGTTCGATTCCCGGCAACGGAAAACGTTTTGCACCAACTGAGAGTTACTGCATTCGGACGAGCCATCCAAAGGAATCGGATTCTGTTAGTTTTATCATACCTGTGTGAATGACTGCTGTGCAATGGAGTTCAGGCTGTCGTCCGTTGTGGTCTAGTGGTTAGGATTTACGGCTCTCACCCGTAAGGCCCGGGTTCGATTCCCGGCAACGGAAAACGTTTTGCACCAACTGAGAGTTACTGCATTCGGACGAGCCATCCAAAGGAATCGGATTCTGTTAGTTTTATCATACCTGTGTGAATGACTGCTGTGCAATGGAGTTCAGGCCGTCGTCCGTTGTGGTCTAGTGGTTAGGATTTACGGCTCTCACCCGTAAGGCCCGGGTTCGATTCCCGGCAACGGAAAACGTTTTGCACCAACTGAGAGTTACTGCATTCGGACGAGCCATCCAAAGGAATCGGATTCTGTTAGTTTTATCATACCTGTGTGAATGACTGCTGTGCAATGGAGTTCAGGCCGTCGTCCGTTGTGGTCTAGTGGTTAGGATTTACGGCTCTCACCCGTAAGGCCCGGGTTCGATTCCCGGCAACGGAAAACGTTTTGCACCAACTGAGAGTTACTGCATTCGGACGAGCCATCCAAAGGAATCGGATTCTGTTAGTTTTATCATACCTGTGTGAATGACTGCTGTGCAATGGAGTTCAGGCCGTCGTCCGTTGTGGTCTAGTGGTTAGGATTTACGGCTCTCACCCGTAAGGCCCGGGTTCGATTCCCGGCAACGGAAAACGTTTTGCACCAACTGAGAGTTACTGCATTCGGACGAGCCATCCAAAGGAATCGGATTCTGTTAGTTTTATCATACCTGTGTGAATGACTGCTGTGCAATGGAGTTCAGGCCGTCGTCCGTTGTGGTCTAGTGGTTAGGATTTACGGCTCTCACCCGTAAGGCCCGGGTTCGATTCCCGGCAACGGAAAACGTTTTGCACCAACTGAGAGTTACTGCATTCGGACGAGCCATCCAAAGGAATCGGATTCTGTTAGTTTTATCATACCTGTGTGAATGACTGCTGTGCAATGGAGTTCAGGCTGTCGTCCGTTGTGGTCTAGTGGTTAGGATTTACGGCTCTCACCCGTAAGGCCCGGGTTCGATTCCCGGCAACGGAAAACGTTTTGCACCAACTGAGAGTTACTGCATTCGGACGAGCCATCCAAAGGAATCGGATTCTGTTAGTTTTATCATACCTGTGTGAATGACTGCTGTGCAATGGAGTTCAGGCCGTCGTCCGTTGTGGTCTAGTGGTTAGGATTTACGGCTCTCACCCGTAAGGCCCGGGTTCGATTCCCGGCAACGGAAAACGTTTTGCACCAACTGAGAGTTACTGCATTCGGACGAGCCATCCAAAGGAATCGGATTCTGTTAGTTTTATCATACCTGTGTGAATGACTGCTGTGCAATGGAGTTCAGGCCGTCGTCCGTTGTGGTCTAGTGGTTAGGATTTACGGCTCTCACCCGTAAGGCCCGGGTTCGATTCCCGGCAACGGAAAACGTTTTGCACCAACTGAGAGTTACTGCATTCGGACGAGCCATCCAAAGGAATCGGATTCTGTTAGTTTTATCATACCTGTGTGAATGACTGCTGTGCAATGGAGTTCAGGCCGTCGTCCGTTGTGGTCTAGTGGTTAGGATTTACGGCTCTCACCCGTAAGGCCCGGGTTCGATTCCCGGCAACGGAAAACGTTTTGCACCAACTGAGAGTTACTGCATTCGGACGAGCCATCCAAAGGAATCGGATTCTGTTAGTTTTATCATACCTATGTGAATGACTGCTGTGCAATGGAGTTCAGGCTGTCGTCCGTTGTGGTCTAGTGGTTAGGATTTACGGCTCTCACCCGTAAGGCCCGGGTTCGATTCCCGGCAACGGAAAACGTTTTGCACCAACTGAGAGTTACTGCATTCGGACGAGCCATCCAAAGGAATCGGATTCTGTTAGTTTTATCATACCTGTGTGAATGACTGCTGTGCAATGGAGTTCAGGCCGTCGTCCGTTGTGGTCTAGTGGTTAGGATTTACGGCTCTCACCCGTAAGGCCCGGGTTCGATTCCCGGCAACGGAAAACGTTTTGCACCAACTGAGAGTTACTGCATTCGGACGAGCCATCCAAAGGAATCGGATTCTGTTAGTTTTATCATACCTGTGTGAATGACTGCTGTGCAATGGAGTTCAGGCCGTCGTCCGTTGTGGTCTAGTGGTTAGGATTTACGGCTCTCACCCGTCACCCGTAAGGCCCGGGTTCGATTCCCGGCAACGGAAAACGTTTTGCACCAACTGAGAGTTACTGCATTCGGACGAGCCATCCAAAGGAATCGGATTCTGTTAGTTTTATCATACCTGTGTGAATGACTGCTGTGCAATGGAGTTCAGGCTGTCGTCCGTTGTGGTCTAGTGGTTAGGATTTACGGCTCTCACCCGTAAGGCCCGGGTTCGATTCCCGGCAACGGAAAACGTTTTGCACCAACTGAGAGTTACTGCATTCGGACGAGCCATCCAAAGGAATCGGATTCTGTTAGTTTTATCATACCTGTGTGAATGACTGCTGTGCAATGGAGTTCAGGCCGTCGTCCGTTGTGGTCTAGTGGTTAGGATTTACGGCTCTCACCCGTAAGGCCCGGGTTCGATTCCCGGCAACGGAAAACGTTTTGCACCAACTGAGAGTTACTGCATTCGGACGAGCCATCCAAAGGAATCGGATTCTGTTAGTTTTATCATACCTGTGTGAATGACTGCTGTGCAATGGAGTTCAGGCTGTCGTCCGTTGTGGTCTAGTGGTTAGGATTTACGGCTCTCACCCGTAAGGCCCGGGTTCGATTCCCGGCAACGGAAAACGTTTTGCACCAACTGAGAGTTACTGCATTCGGACGAGCCATCCAAAGGAATCGGATTCTGTTAGTTTTATCATACCTGTGTGAATGACTGCTGTGCAATGGAGTTCAGGCCGTCGTCCGTTGTGGTCTAGTGGTTAGGATTTACGGCTCTCACCCGTAAGGCCCGGGTTCGATTCCCGGCAACGGAAAACGTTTTGCACCAACTGAGAGTTACTGCATTCGGACGAGCCATCCAAAGGAATCGGATTCTGTTAGTTTTATCATACCTGTGTGAATGACTGCTGTGCAATGGAGTTCAGGCCGTCGTCCGTTGTGGTCTAGTGGTTAGGATTTACGGCTCTCACCCGTAAGGCCCGGGTTCGATTCCCGGCAACGGAAAACGTTTTGCACCAACTGAGAGTTACTGCATTCGGACGAGCCATCCAAAGGAATCGGATTCTGTTAGTTTTATCATACCTGTGTGAATGACTGCTGTGCAATGGAGTTCAGGCCGTCGTCCGTTGTGGTCTAGTGGTTAGGATTTACGGCTCTCACCCGTAAGGCCCGGGTTCGATTCCCGGCAACGGAAAACGTTTTGCACCAACTGAGAGTTACTGCATTCGGACGAGCCATCCAAAGGAATCGGATTCTGTTAGTTTTATCATACCTGTGTGAATGACTGCTGTGCAATGGAGTTCAGGCCGTCGTCCGTTGTGGTCTAGTGGTTAGGATTTACGGCTCTCACCCGTAAGGCCCGGGTTCGATTCCCGGCAACGGAAAACGTTTTGCACCAACTGAGAGTTACTGCATTCGGACGAGCCATCCAAAGGAATCGGATTCTGTTAGTTTTATCATACCTGTGTGAATGACTGCTGTGCAATGGAGTTCAGGCCGTCGTCCGTTGTGGTCTAGTGGTTAGGATTTACGGCTCTCACCCGTAAGGCCCGGGTTCGATTCCCGGCAACGGAAAACGTTTTGCACCAACTGAGAGTTACTGCATTCGGACGAGCCATCCAAAGGAATCGGATTCTGTTAGTTTTATCATACCTGTGTGAATGACTGCTGTGCAATGGAGTTCAGGCCGTCGTCCGTTGTGGTCTAGTGGTTAGGATTTACGGCTCTCACCCGTAAGGCCCGGGTTCGATTCCCGGCAACGGAAAACGTTTTGCACCAACTGAGAGTTACTGCATTCGGACGAGCCATCCAAAGGAATCGGATTCTGTTAGTTTTATCATACCTGTGTGAATGACTGCTGTGCAATGGAGTTCAGGCCGTCGTCCGTTGTGGTCTAGTGGTTAGGATTTACGGCTCTCACCCGTAAGGCCCGGGTTCGATTCCCGGCAACGGAAAACGTTTTGCACCAACTGAGAGTTACTGCATTCGGACGAGCCATCCAAAGGAATCGGATTCTGTTAGTTTTATCATACCTGTGTGAATGACTGCTGTGCAATGGAGTTCAGGCCGTCGTCCGTTGTGGTCTAGTGGTTAGGATTTACGGCTCTCACCCGTAAGGCCCGGGTTCGATTCCCGGCAACGGAAAACGTTTTGCACCAACTGAGAGTTACTGCATTCGGACGAGCCATCCAAAGGAATCGGATTCTGTTAGTTTTATCATACCTGTGTGAATGACTGCTGTGCAATGGAGTTCAGGCTGTCGTCCGTTGTGGTCTAGTGGTTAGGATTTACGGCTCTCACCCGTAAGGCCCGGGTTCGATTCCCGGCAACGGAAAACGTTTTGCACCAACTGAGAGTTACTGCATTCGGACGAGCCATCCAAAGGAATCGGATTCTGTTAGTTTTATCATACCTGTGTGAATGACTGCTGTGCAATGGAGTTCAGGCCGTCGTCCGTTGTGGTCTAGTGGTTAGGATTTACGGCTCTCACCCGTAAGGCCCGGGTTCGATTCCCGGCAACGGAAAACGTTTTGCACCAACTGAGAGTTACTGCATTCGGACGAGCCATCCAAAGGAATCGGATTCTGTTAGTTTTATCATACCTGTGTGAATGACTGCTGTGCAATGGAGTTCAGGCTGTCGTCCGTTGTGGTCTAGTGGTTAGGATTTACGGCTCTCACCCGTAAGGCCCGGGTTCGATTCCCGGCAACGGAAAACGTTTTGCACCAACTGAGAGTTACTGCATTCGGACGAGCCATCCAAAGGAATCGGATTCTGTTAGTTTTATCATACCTGTGTGAATGACTGCTGTGCAATGGAGTTCAGGCTGTCGTCCGTTGTGGTCTAGTGGTTAGGATTTACGGCTCTCACCCGTAAGGCCCGGGTTCGATTCCCGGCAACGGAAAACGTTTTGCACCAACTGAGAGTTACTGCATTCGGACGAGCCATCCAAAGGAATCGGATTCTGTTAGTTTTATCATACCTGTGTGAATGACTGCTGTGCAATGGAGTTCAGGCTGTCGTCCGTTGTGGTCTAGTGGTTAGGATTTACGGCTCTCACCCGTAAGGCCCGGGTTCGATTCCCGGCAACGGAAAACGTTTTGCACCAACTGAGAGTTACTGCATTCGGACGAGCCATCCAAAGGAATCGGATTCTGTTAGTTTTATCATACCTGTGTGAATGACTGCTGTGCAATGGAGTTCAGGCTGTCGTCCGTTGTGGTCTAGTGGTTAGGATTTACGGCTCTCACCCGTAAGGCCCGGGTTCGATTCCCGGCAACGGAAAACGTTTTGCACCAACTGAGAGTTACTGCATTCGGACGAGCCATCCAAAGGAATCGGATTCTGTTAGTTTTATCATACCTGTGTGAATGACTGCTGTGCAATGGAGTTCAGGCCGTCGTCCGTTGTGGTCTAGTGGTTAGGATTTACGGCTCTCACCCGTAAGGCCCGGGTTCGATTCCCGGCAACGGAAAACGTTTTGCACCAACTGAGAGTTACTGCATTCGGACGAGCCATCCAAAGGAATCGGATTCTGTTAGTTTTATCATACCTGTGTGAATGACTGCTGTGCAATGGAGTTCAGGCCGTCGTCCGTTGTGGTCTAGTGGTTAGGATTTACGGCTCTCACCCGTAAGGCCCGGGTTCGATTCCCGGCAACGGAAAACGTTTTGCACCAACTGAGAGTTACTGCATTCGGACGAGCCATCCAAAGGAATCGGATTCTGTTAGTTTTATCATACCTGTGTGAATGACTGCTGTGCAATGGAGTTCAGGCCGTCGTCCGTTGTGGTCTAGTGGTTAGGATTTACGGCTCTCACCCGTAAGGCCCGGGTTCGATTCCCGGCAACGGAAAACGTTTTGCACCAACTGAGAGTTACTGCATTCGGACGAGCCATCCAAAGGAATCGGATTCTGTTAGTTTTATCATACCTGTGTGAATGACTGCTGTGCAATGGAGTTCAGGCTGTCGTCCGTTGTGGTCTAGTGGTTAGGATTTACGGCTCTCACCCGTAAGGCCCGGGTTCGATTCCCGGCAACGGAAAACGTTTTGCACCAACTGAGAGTTACTGCATTCGGACGAGCCATCCAAAGGAATCGGATTCTGTTAGTTTTATCATACCTGTGTGAATGACTGCTGTGCAATGGAGTTCAGGCCGTCGTCCGTTGTGGTCTAGTGGTTAGGATTTACGGCTCTCACCCGTAAGGCCCGGGTTCGATTCCCGGCAACGGAAAACGTTTTGCACCAACTGAGAGTTACTGCATTCGGACGAGCCATCCAAAGGAATCGGATTCTGTTAGTTTTATCATACCTGTGTGAATGACTGCTGTGCAATGGAGTTCAGGCTGTCGTCCGTTGTGGTCTAGTGGTTAGGATTTACGGCTCTCACCCGTAAGGCCCGGGTTCGATTCCCGGCAACGGAAAACGTTTTGCACCAACTGAGAGTTACTGCATTCGGACGAGCCATCCAAAGGAATCGGATTCTGTTAGTTTTATCATACCTGTGTGAATGACTGCTGTGCAATGGAGTTCAGGCTGTCGTCCGTTGTGGTCTAGTGGTTAGGATTTACGGCTCTCACCCGTAAGGCCCGGGTTCGATTCCCGGCAACGGAAAACGTTTTGCACCAACTGAGAGTTACTGCATTCGGACGAGCCATCCAAAGGAATCGGATTCTGTTAGTTTTATCATACCTGTGTGAATGACTGCTGTGCAATGGAGTTCAGGCCGTCGTCCGTTGTGGTCTAGTGGTTAGGATTTACGGCTCTCACCCGTAAGGCCCGGGTTCGATTCCCGGCAACGGAAAACGTTTTGCACCAACTGAGAGTTACTGCATTCGGACGAGCCATCCAAAGGAATCGGATTCTGTTAGTTTTATCATACCTGTGTGAATGACTGCTGTGCAATGGAGTTCAGGCCGTCGTCCGTTGTGGTCTAGTGGTTAGGATTTACGGCTCTCACCCGTAAGGCCCGGGTTCGATTCCCGGCAACGGAAAACGTTTTGCACCAACTGAGAGTTACTGCATTCGGACGAGCCATCCAAAGGAATCGGATTCTGTTAGTTTTATCATACCTGTGTGAATGACTGCTGTGCAATGGAGTTCAGGCCGTCGTCCGTTGTGGTCTAGTGGTTAGGATTTACGGCTCTCACCCGTAAGGCCCGGGTTCGATTCCCGGCAACGGAAAACGTTTTGCACCAACTGAGAGTTACTGCATTCGGACGAGCCATCCAAAGGAATCGGATTCTGTTAGTTTTATCATACCTGTGTGAATGACTGCTGTGCAATGGAGTTCAGGCCGTCGTCCGTTGTGGTCTAGTGGTTAGGATTTACGGCTCTCACCCGTAAGGCCCGGGTTCGATTCCCGGCAACGGAAAACGTTTTGCACCAACTGAGAGTTACTGCATTCGGACGAGCCATCCAAAGGAATCGGATTCTGTTAGTTTTATCATACCTGTGTGAATGACTGCTGTGCAATGGAGTTCAGGCTGTCGTCCGTTGTGGTCTAGTGGTTAGGATTTACGGCTCTCACCCGTAAGGCCCGGGTTCGATTCCCGGCAACGGAAAACGTTTTGCACCAACTGAGAGTTACTGCATTCGGACGAGCCATCCAAAGGAATCGGATTCTGTTAGTTTTATCATACCTATGTGAATGACTGCTGTGCAATGGAGTTCAGGCTGTCGTCCGTTGTGGTCTAGTGGTTAGGATTTACGGCTCTCACCCGTAAGGCCCGGGTTCGATTCCCGGCAACGGAAAACGTTTTGCACCAACTGAGAGTTACTGCATTCGGACGAGCCATCCAAAGGAATCGGATTCTGTTAGTTTTATCATACCTGTGTGAATGACTGCTGTGCAATGGAGTTCAGGCCGTCGTCCGTTGTGGTCTAGTGGTTAGGATTTACGGCTCTCACCCGTAAGGCCCGGGTTCGATTCCCGGCAACGGAAAACGTTTTGCACCAACTGAGAGTTACTGCATTCGGACGAGCCATCCAAAGGAATCGGATTCTGTTAGTTTTATCATACCTGTGTGAATGACTGCTGTGCAATGGAGTTCAGGCCGTCGTCCGTTGTGGTCTAGTGGTTAGGATTTACGGCTCTCACCCGTAAGGCCCGGGTTCGATTCCCGGCAACGGAAAACGTTTTGCACCAACTGAGAGTTACTGCATTCGGACGAGCCATCCAAAGGAATCGGATTCTGTTAGTTTTATCATACCTGTGTGAATGACTGCTGTGCAATGGAGTTCAGGCTGTCGTCCGTTGTGGTCTAGTGGTTAGGATTTACGGCTCTCACCCGTAAGGCCCGGGTTCGATTCCCGGCAACGGAAAACGTTTTGCACCAACTGAGAGTTACTGCATTCGGACGAGCCATCCAAAGGAATCGGATTCTGTTAGTTTTATCATACCTGTGTGAATGACTGCTGTGCAATGGAGTTCAGGCCGTCGTCCGTTGTGGTCTAGTGGTTAGGATTTACGGCTCTCACCCGTAAGGCCCGGGTTCGATTCCCGGCAACGGAAAACGTTTTGCACCAACTGAGAGTTACTGCATTCGGACGAGCCATCCAAAGGAATCGGATTCTGTTAGTTTTATCATACCTGTGTGAATGACTGCTGTGCAATGGAGTTCAGGCTGTCGTCCGTTGTGGTCTAGTGGTTAGGATTTACGGCTCTCACCCGTAAGGCCCGGGTTCGATTCCCGGCAACGGAAAACGTTTTGCACCAACTGAGAGTTACTGCATTCGGACGAGCCATCCAAAGGAATCGGATTCTGTTAGTTTTATCATACCTGTGTGAATGACTGCTGTGCAATGGAGTTCAGGCCGTCGTCCGTTGTGGTCTAGTGGTTAGGATTTACGGCTCTCACCCGTAAGGCCCGGGTTCGATTCCCGGCAACGGAAAACGTTTTGCACCAACTGAGAGTTACTGCATTCGGACGAGCCATCCAAAGGAATCGGATTCTGTTAGTTTTATCATACCTGTGTGAATGACTGCTGTGCAATGGAGTTCAGGCCGTCGTCCGTTGTGGTCTAGTGGTTAGGATTTACGGCTCTCACCCGTAAGGCCCGGGTTCGATTCCCGGCAACGGAAAACGTTTTGCACCAACTGAGAGTTACTGCATTCGGACGAGCCATCCAAAGGAATCGGATTCTGTTAGTTTTATCATACCTGTGTGAATGACTGCTGTGCAATGGAGTTCAGGCCGTCGTCCGTTGTGGCAAAAGTCTTCCCATGCCGGGAATCGAACCCGGGCCGCGTGGGTGAAAACCACGAATCCTAACCACTAGACCACATGGGACATACTGGCTGAGCTCGAGCTGAAACTACGGGAACGCTTCGCTGTCCTCGCTACTGCAAAATGCGACAATCATCTGCCACATTTTAAAACGGACGCTCTTCCAGAGCACCAGTCAGTCTACTGCACTGGCAACCCAGCCCAAGTGTTTTTGTCGGTAAGCAAAATTCTTCCCATGCCGGGAATCGAACCCGGGCCGCGTGGGTGAAAACCACGAATCCTAACCACTAGACCACATGGGACATACTGGCTGAGCTCGAGCTCAAACTACGGGAACGCTTTCATGCCTTTACATGTTCCATGTAGACAGAGTATTTGTCGGTAAGCAAAAGTCTTCCCATGCCGGGAATCGAACCCGGGCCGCGTGGGTGAAAACCACGAATCCTAACCACTAGACCACATGGGACATACTGACTGAGCTCGAGCTCAAACTACAGGAACGCTTTCATGCCTTTACATATTCCATGTAGACAGAGTATTTGTCGGTAAGCAAAATTCTTCCCATGCCGGGAATCGAACCCGGGCCGCGTGGGTGAAAACCACGAATCCTAACCACTAGACCACATGGGACATACTGGCTGAGCTCGAGCTCAAACTACGGGAACGCTATCATGCCTTTACATGTTCCATGTATACAGAGTATTTGTCGGTAAGCAAAATTCTTCCCATGCCGGGAATCGAACCCGGGCCGCGTGGGTGAAAACCACGAATCCTAACCACTAGACCACATGGGACATACTGGCTGAGCTCGAGCTCAAACTACGGGAACGCTTTCATGCCTTTACATGTTCCATGTAGACAGAGTATTTGTCGGTAAGCAAGTCTTCCCACGCCGGGAATCGAACCCGGGCCGTGTGGGTGAAAACCACGAATCCTAACCACTAGACCACATGGGAGATACTAGCTGAGCTCGAGCTCAAACTACGGGAACGCTTCGCTGTCCTCACTACTGCAAAATGCGACAATCATCTGCCACATTTTAAAACGGACGCTCTTCCAGAGCACCAGTCTGTCTACTGCACTGGCAACCCAGCCCAAGTGTTTTTGTCGGTAAGCAAAATTCTTCCCATGCCGGGAATCGAACCGGGGCCGCGTGGGTGAAAACCACGAATCCTAACCACTAGACCGCATGGGACATACTGGCTGAGCTCGAGCTCAAACTACGGGAACGCTTTCATGCCTTTACATGTTCCATGTAGACAGAGTATTTGTCGGTAAGCAAAAGTCTTCCCATGCCGGGAATCGAACCCGGGCCGCGTGGGTGAAAACCACGAATCCTAACCACTAGACCACATGGGAGATACTAGCTGAGCTCGAGCTCAAACTACGGGAACGCTTCGCTGTCCTCACTACTGCAAAATGCGACAATCATCTGCCACATTTTAAAACGGACGCTCTTCCAGAGCACCAGTCTGTCTACGGCACTGGCAACCCAGCCCAAGTGTTTTTGTCGGTAAGCAAAAGTCTTCCCATGCCGGTAATCGAACCCGGGCCGCGAGGGTGAAAACCACGAATCCTAACCACTAGACCACATGGGACATTCTGACTGAGCTCGAGCTCAAACTACGGGAACGCTTTCATGCCTTTACATATTCCATGTAGACAGAGTATTTGTCGGTAAGCAAAAGTCTTCCCATGCCGGGAATCGAACCCGGGCCGCGTGGGTGAAAACCACGAATCCTAACGAAAACCACGAATCCTAGAGTCTTTCTGTTTGTTTTGAACAAAACAACAATTCTTTATGAGATTCGTTCAGGTTGGACGGGCGGCGCGGTGACCGCCTCGCCTTTCTTGTGGTCGGCGGCTGGTTGTGGGTCGCGGCACTCCCGCTCCGGCGTCGGCGCCTCCGGCTTCGTCTCGCTGCGGGGCCGGCGGCTCTGGCCGAGTGGGTGTTGGCGCGCGTGGCGTGGAGGCGGCGGCTGGGTCCTTCCCGGCTCGGCTGGCGTGACGGTGGCGGACGGCGGTTGCGGCCGGCTTGGTGGTGGCTGGCGACGCGGTGTAACGAATACCTTTATTTCTCCGTCGCTATATATGTGGCTAGAGAAGGTTCTCGAGTAGATCGTTGCTAGCGTGTATTGGGAAGATTTGACTACGTTGAAGAACATCGTGTTTGATATTCTCGAAGGGAAAATTTCTTGGCGTGTGGCTGGTTATCATATTCCTTCCAAGTCTCCTGCTATTAAATCTATGTGCCCTCCACCGCTCCTCCCTTTTAAGCCATCGCCTGGGGTGCGTACCAGTTTAAATAGGTCTTAAATGGCCAGCCCCGGAATGGAACATCCAGTTGCGTGCTTTTAAGGTCGTAGGTAGCGCGTTGGCAGGCCTAGTGTCTTGCTATTGGGAGACAGCATTTGTTTGGTTACTAGCACTTTAGCCAAGCTAATTCCCTTCAACTAAAATTTACTTACTTTTGACCACCCGTAGTCATCCCTTCTTTGTTTATTTTTTTTCGGTCAGTTTCCTTAGTTATTGCTAACTTGCTGTTGTGTTTTTGTTTAGTACTGACATAAAGATAAAGATAAAGATAACCACTAGACCACATGGGACATACTGGCTGAGCTCGAGCTCAAACTACGGGAACGCTTCGCTGTCCTCGCTACTGCAAAATGCGACAATCATCTGCCACATTTTAAAACGGACGCTCTTCCAGAGCACCAGTCAGTCTACTGCACTGGCAACCCAGCCCAAGTGTCTGTTTGTCGGTAAGCAAAATTCTTCCCATGCCGGGAATCGAGCCCGGGCCGCGTGGGTGAAAACCACGAATCCTAACCACTAGACCACATGGGACATACTGGCTGAGCTCGAGCTCAAACTACGGGAACGCTTTCATGCCTTTACATGTTCCATGTAGACAGAGTATTTGTCGGTAAGCAAAAGTCTTCCCATGCCGGGAATCGAACCCGGGCCGCGTGGGTGAAAACCACGAATCCTAACCACTAGACCACATGGGACATACTGACTGAGCTCGAGCTCAAACTACAGGAACGCTTTCATGCCTTTACATATTCCATGTAGACAGAGTATTTGTCGGTAAGCAAAATTCTTCCCATGACGGGAATCGAACCCGGGCCGCGTGGGTGAAAACCACGAATCCTAACCACTAGACCACATGGGAGATACTGGCTGAGCTCGAGCTCAAACTACGGGAACGCTTCGCTGTCCTCACTACTGCAAAATGCGACAATCATCTACCACATTTTAAAACGGACGCTCTTCCAGAGCACCAGTCTGTCTACTGCACTGGCAACCCAGCCCAAGTGTTCTTGTCGGTAAGCAAAAGTCTTCCCATGCCGGGAATCGAACCCGGGCCGCGTGGGTGAAAACCACGAATCCTAACCACTAGACCACATGGGAGATACTGGCTGAGCTCGAGCTCAAACTACGGGAACGCTTCGCTGTCCTCACTACTGCAAAATGCGACAATCATCTACCACATTTTAAAACGGACGCTCTTCCAGAGCACCAGTCTGTCTACTGCACTGGCAACCCAGCGCAAGTGTTCTTGTCGGTAAGCAAAAGTCTTCCCATGCCGGGAATCGAACCCGGGCCGCGTGGGTGAAAACCACGAATCCTAACCACTAGACCACATGGGACATACTGGCTGAGCTCGAGCTCAAACTACGGGAACGCTATCATGCCTTTACATGTTCCATGTATACAGAGTATTTGTCGGTAAGCAAAATTCTTCCCATGCCGGGAATCGAACCCGGGCCGCGTGGGTGAAAACCACGAATCCTAACCACTAGACCACATGGGACATACTGGCTGAGCTCGAGCTCAAACTACGGGAACGCTTCGCTGTCCTCGCTACTGCAAAATGCGACAATCATCTACCACATTTTAAAACGGACGCTCTTCCAGAGCACCAGTCAGTCTACTGCACTGGCAACCCAGCCCAAGTGTTTTTGTCGGTAAGCAAAATTCTTCCCATGCCGGGAATCGAACCCGGGCCGCGTGGGTGAAAACCACGAATCCTAACCACTAGACCACATGGGACATACTGGATGAGCTCGAGCTCAAACTACGGGAACGCTTTCATGCCTTTACATGTTCCATGTAGACAGAGTATTTGTCGGTAAGCAAAAGTCTTCCCATGCCGGGAATCGAACCCGCGCCGCGTGGGTGAAAACCACGAATCCTAACCACTAGACCACATGGGACATACTGACTGAGCTCGAGCTCAAACTACAGGAACGCTTTCATGCCTTTACATATTCCATGTAGACAGAGTATTTGTCGGTAAGCAAAATTCTTCCCATGCCGGGAATCGAACCCGGGCCGCGTGGGTGAAAACCACGAATCCTAACCACTAGACCACATGGGAGATACTGGCTGAGCTCGAGCTCAAACTACGGGAACGCTTTCATGCCTTTACATGTTCCATGTAGACAGAGTATTTGTCGGTAAGCAAAAGTCTTCCCATGCCGGGAATCGAACCCGGGCCGCGTGGGTGAAAACCACGAATCCTAACCACTAGACCACATGGGAGATACTAGCTGAGCTCGAGCTCAAACTACGGGAACGCTTCGCTGTCCTCACTACTGCAAAATGCGACAATCATCTGCCACATTTTAAAACGGACGCTCTTCCAGAGCACCAGTCTGTCTACGGCACTGGCAACCCAGCCCAAGTGTTTTTGTCGGTAAGCAAAATTCTTCCCATGCCGGGAATCGAACCCGGGCCGCGTGGGTGAAAACCACGAATCCTAACCACTAGACCACATGGGACATACTGGCTGTGCTCGAGCTCAAACTACGGGAACGCTTTCATGCCTTTACATGTTCCATGTAGACAGAGTATTTGTCGGTAAGCAAAAGTCTTCCCATGCCGGGAATCGAACCCGGGCCGCGTGGGTGAAAACCACGAATCCTAACCACTAGACCACATGGGACATACTGACTGAGCTCGAGCTCAAACTACAGGAACGCTTTCATGCCTTTACATATTCCATGTAGACAGAGTATTTGTCGGTAAGCAAAAGTCTTCCCATGCCGGGAATCGAACCCGGGCCGCGTGGGTGAAAACCACGAATCCTAACCACTAGACCACATGGGACATACTGGCTGAGCTCGAGCTCAAACTACGGGAACGCTATCATGCCTTTACATGTTCCATGTATACAGAGTATTTGTCGGTAAGCAAAATTCTTCCCATGCCGGGAATCGAACCCGGGCCGCGTGGGTGAAAACCACGAATCCTAACCACTAGACCACATGGGACATACTGGCTGAGCTCGAGCTCAAACTACGGGAACGCTTTCATGCCTTTACATGTTCCATGTAGACAGAGTATTTGTCGGTAAGCAAAAGTCTTCCCATGCCGGGAATCGAACCCGGGCCGCGTGGGTGAAAACCACGAATCCTAACCACTAGACCACATGGGACATACTGGCTGAGCTCGAGCTCAAACTACGGGAACGCTTTCATGCCTTTACATGTTCCATGTAGACAGAGTATTTGTCGGTAAGCAAAAGTCTTCCCATGCCGGGAATCGAACCCGGGCCGCGTGGGTGAAAACCACGAATCCTAACCACTAGACCACATGGGAGATACTAGCTGAGCTCGAGCTCAAACTACGGGAACGCTTCGCTGTCCTCACTACTGCAAAATGCGACAATCATCTGCCACATTTTAAAACGGACGCTCTTCCAGAGCACCAGTCTGTCTACGGCACTGGCAACCCAGCCCAAGTGTTTTTGTCGGTAAGCAAAAGTCTTCCCATGCCGGTAATCGAACCCGGGCCGCGTGGGTGAAAACCACGAATCCTAACCACTAGACCACATGGGACATACTGGCTGAGCTCGAGCTCAAACTACGGGAACGCTTCGCTGTCCTCACTACTGCAAAATGCGACAATCATCTGCCACATTTTAAAACGGACGCTCTTCCAGAGCACCAGTCTGTCTACGGCACTGGCAACCCAGCCCAAGTGTTTTTGTCGGTAAGCAAAATTCTTCCCTTGCCGGGAATCGAACCCGGGCCGCGTGGGTGAAAACCACGAATCCTAACCACTAGACCACATGGGACATACTGGCTGAGCTCGAGCTCAAACTACGGGAACGCTTTCATGCCTTTACATGTTCCATGTAGACAGAGTATTTGTCGGTAAGCAAAATTCTTCCCATGCCGGGAATCGAACCCGGGCCGCGTGGGTGAAAACCACGAATCCTAACCACTAGACCACATGGGACATACTGACTGAGCTCGAGCTCAAACTACGGGAACGCTTTCATGCCTTTACATGTTCCATGTAGACAGAGTATTTGTCGGTAAGCAAAAGTCTTCCCATGCCGGGAATCGAACCCGGGCCGCGTGGGTGAAAACCACGAATCCTAACCAATAGACCACATGGGAGATACTGGCTGAGCTCGAGCTCAAACTACAAGAACGCTTTCATGCCTTTACATATTCCATGTAGACAGAGTATTTGTCGGTAAGCAAAATTCTTCCCATGCCGGGAATCGAACCCGGGCCGCGTGGGTGAAAACCACGAATCCTAACCACTAGACCACATGGGACATACTGACTGAGCTCGAGCTCAAACTACAGGAACGCTTTCATGCCTTTACATATTCCATGTAGACAGAGTATTTGTCGGTAAGCAAAATTCTTCCCATGCCGGGAATCGAACCCGGGCCGCGTGGGTGAAAACCACGAATCCTAACCACTAGACCACATGGGAGATACTGGCTGAGCTCGAGCTCAAACTACGGGAACGCTTCGCTGTCCTCACTACTGCAAAATGCGACAATCATCTACCACATTTTAAAACGGACGCTCTTCCAGAGCACCAGTCTGTCTACTGCACTGGCAACCCAGCCCAAGTGTTTTTGTCGGTAAGCAAAAGTCTTCCCATGCCGGGAATCGAACCCGGGCCGCGTGGGTGAAAACCACGAATCCTAACCACTAGACCACATGGGACATACTGGCTGAGCTCGAGCTCAAACTACGGGAACGCTTTCATGCCTTTACATGTTCCATGTAGACAGAGTATCTGTCGGTAAGCAAAAGTCTTCCCATGCCGGGAATCGAACCCGGGCCGCGTGGGTGAAAACCACGAATCCTTACCACTAGACCACATGGGACATACTGACTAAGCTCGAGCTCAAACTACGGGAACGCTTTCATGCCTTTACATGTTCCATGTAGACAGAGTATTTGTCGGTAAGCAAAAGTCTTCCCATGCCGGGAATCGAACCCGGGCCGCGTGGGTGAAAACCACGAATCCTAACCACTAGACCACATGGGACATACTGACTGAGCTCGAGCTCAAACTACAGGAACGCTTTCATGCCTTTACATATTCCATGTAGACAGAGTATTTGTCGGTAAGCAAAATTCTTCCCATGCCGGGAATCGAACCCGGGCCGCGTGGGTGAAAACCACGAATCCTAACCACTAGACCACATGGGAGATACTAGCTGAGCTCGAGCTCAAACTACGGGAACGCTTCGCTGTCCTCACTACTGCAAAATGCGACAATCATCTGCCACATTTTAAAACGGACGCTCTTCCAGAGCACCAGTCTGTCTACGGCACTGGCAACCCAGCCCAAGTGTTTTTGTCGGTAAGCAAAAGTCTTCCCATGCCGGTAATCGAACCCGGGCCGCGTGGGTGAAAACCACGAATCCTAACCACTAGACCACATGGGACATTCTGGCTGAGCTCGAGCTCAAACTACGGGAACGCTTTCATGCCTTTACATATTCCATGTAGACAGAGTATTTGTCGGTAAGCAAAGTCTTCCCATGCCGGGAATCGAACCCGGGCCGCGTGGGTGAAAACCACGAATCCTAACCACTAGACCACATGGGACATACTGGCTGAGCTCGAGCTCAAACTACGGGAACGCTTCGCTGTCCTCGCTACTGCAAAATGCGACAATCATCTGCCACATTTTAAAACGGACGCTCTTCCAGAGCACCAGTCTGTCTACGGCACTGGCAACCCAGCCCAAGTGTTTTTGTCGGTAAGCAAAAGTCTTCCCATGCCGGTAATCGAACCCGGGCCGCGTGGGTGAAAACCACGAATCCTAACCACTAGACCACATGGGACATTCTGGCTGAGCTCGAGCTCAAACTACGGGAACGCTTTCATGCCTTTACATATTCCATGTAGACAGAGTATTTGTCGGTAAGCAAAGTCTTCCCATGCCGGGAATCGAACCCGGGCCGCGTGGGTGAAAACCACGAATCCTAACCACTAGACCACATGGGACATACTAGCTGAGCTCGAGCTCAAACTACGGGAACGCTTCGCTGTCCTCGCTACTGCAAAATGCGACAATCATCTACCACATTTTAAAACGGACGCTCTTCCAGAGCACCAGTCTGTCTACTGCACTGGCAACCCAGCCCAAGTGTTTTTGTCGGTAAGCAAAAGTCTTCCCATGCCGGGAATCGAACCCGGGCCGCGTGGGTGAAAACCACTAATCCTAACCACTAGACCACATGGGACATACTGGCTGAGCTCGAGCTCAAACTACGGGAACGCTTTCATGCCTTTACATGTTCCATGTAGACAGAGTATCTGTCGGTAAGCAAAAGTCTTCCCATGCCGGGAATCGAACCCGGGCCGCGTGGGTGAAAACCACGAATCCTAACCACTAGACCGCATGGGACATACTGGCTGAGCTCGAGCTCAAACTACGGGAACGCTTTCATGCCTTTACATGTTCCATGTAGACAGAGTATTTGTCGGTAAGCAAAAGTCTTCCCATGCCGGGAATCGAACCCGGGCCGCGTGGGTGAAAACCACGAATCCTAACCACTAGACCACATGGGAGATACTAGCTGAGCTCGAGCTCAAACTACGGGAACGCTTCGCTGTCCTCACTACTGCAAAATGCGACAATCATCTGCCACATTTTAAAACGGACGCTCTTCCAGAGCACCAGTCTGTCTACGGCACTGGCAACCCAGCCCAAGTGTTTTTGTCGGTAAGCAAAAGTCTTCCCATGCCGGTAATCGAACCCGGGCCGCGTGGGTGAAAACCACGAATCCTAACCACTAGACCACATGGGACATTCTGGCTGAGCTCGAGCTCAAACTACGGGAACGCTTTCATGCCTTTACATATTCCATGTAGACAGAGTATTTGTCGGTAAGCAAAGTCTTCCCATGCCGGGAATCGAACCCGGGCCGCGTGGGTGAAAACCACGAATCCTAACCACTAGACCACATGGGAGATACTGGCTGAGCTCGAGCTCAAACTACGGGAACGCTTCGCTGTCCTCACTACTGCAAAATGCGACAATCATCTGCCACATTTTAAAACGGACGCTCTTCCAGAGCACCAGTCTGTCTACGGCACTGGCAACCCAGCCCAAGTGTTTTTGTCGGTAAGCAAAAGTCTTCCCATGCCGGTAATCGAACCCGGGCCGCGTGGGTGAAAACCACGAATCCTAACCACTAGACCACATGGGACATTCTGGCTGAGCTCGAGCTCAAACTACGGGAACGCTTTCATGCCTTTACATATTCCATGTAGACAGAGTATTTGTCGGTAAGCAAAGTCTTCCCATGCCGGGAATCGAACCCGGGCCGCGTGGGTGAAAACCACGAATCCTAACCACTAGACCACATGGGAGATACTGGCTGAGCTCGAGCTCAAACTACGGGAACGCTTCGCTGTCCTCACTACTGCAAAATGCGACAATCATCTACCACATTTTAAAACGGACGCTCTTCCAGAGCACCAGTCTGTCTACTGCACTGGCAACCCAGCCCAAGTGTTTTTGTCGGTAAGCAAAAGTCTTCCCATGCCGGGAATCGAACCCGGGCCGCGTGGGTGAAAACCACGAATCCTAACCACTAGACCACATGGGACATACTGGCTGAGCTCGAGCTCAAACTACGGGAACGCTTTCATGCCTTTACATGTTCCATGTAGACAGAGTATCTGTCGGTGGAGATACTAGACCACATGGGACATACTGACTAAGCTCGAGCTCAAACTACGGGAACGCTTTCATGCCTTTACATGTTCCATGTAGACAGAGTATTTGTCGGTAAGCAAAAGTCTTCCCATGCCGGGAATCGAACCCGGGCCGCGTGGGTGAAAACCACGAATCCTAACCACTAGACCACATGGGACATACTGACTGAGCTCGAGCTCAAACTACAGGAACGCTTTCATGCCTTTACATATTCCATGTAGACAGAGTATTTGTCGGTAAGCAAAATTCTTCCCATGCCGGGAATCGAACCCGGGCCGCGTGGGTGAAAACCACGAATCCTAACCACTAGACCACATGGGAGATAAGCTGAGCTCGAGCGGGAACGCTTCGCTGTCCTCACTACTGCAAAATGCGACAATCATCTGCCACATTTTAAAACGGACGCTCTTCCAGAGCACCAGTCTGTCTACGGCACTGGCAACCCAGCCCAAGTGTTTTTGTCGGTAAGCAAAAGTCTTCCCATGCCGGTAATCGAACCCGGGCCGCGTGGGTGAAAACCACGAATCCTAACCACTAGACCACATGGGACATTCTGGCTGAGCTCGAGCTCAAACTACGGGAACGCTTTCATGCCTTTACATATTCCATGTAGACAGAGTATTTGTCGGTAAGCAAAGTCTTCCCATGCCGGGAATCGAACCCGGGCCGCGTGGGTGAAAACCACGAATCCTAACCACTAGACCACATGGGACATACTGGCTGAGCTCGAGCTCAAACTACGGGAACGCTTCGCTGTCCTCGCTACTGCAAAATGCGACAATCATCTGCCACATTTTAAAACGGACGCTCTTCCAGAGCACCAGTCTGTCTACGGCACTGGCAACCCAGCCCAAGTGTTTTTGTCGGTAAGCAAAAGTCTTCCCATGCCGGTAATCGAACCCGGGCCGCGTGGGTGAAAACCACGAATCCTAACCACTAGACCACATGGGACATTCTGGCTGAGCTCGAGCTCAAACTACGGGAACGCTTTCATGCCTTTACATATTCCATGTAGACAGAGTATTTGTCGGTAAGCAAAGTCTTCCCATGCCGGGAATCGAACCCGGGCCGCGTGGGTGAAAACCACGAATCCTAACCACTAGACCACATGGGACATACTAGCTGAGCTCGAGCTCAAACTACGGGAACGCTTCGCTGTCCTCGCTACTGCAAAATGCGACAATCATCTACCACATTTTAAAACGGACGCTCTTCCAGAGCACCAGTCTGTCTACTGCACTGGCAACCCAGCCCAAGTGTTTTTGTCGGTAAGCAAAAGTCTTCCCATGCCGGGAATCGAACCCGGGCCGCGTGGGTGAAAACCACTAATCCTAACCACTAGACCACATGGGACATACTGGCTGAGCTCGAGCTCAAACTACGGGAACGCTTTCATGCCTTTACATGTTCCATGTAGACAGAGTATCTGTCGGTAAGCAAAAGTCTTCCCATGCCGGGAATCGAACCCGGGCCGCGTGGGTGAAAACCACGAATCCTTACCACTAGACCACATGGGACATACTGACTAAGCTCGAGCTCAAACTACGGGAACGCTTTCATGCCTTTACATGTTCCATGTAGACAGAGTATTTGTCGGTAAGCAAAAGTCTTCCCATGCCGGGAATCGAACCCGGGCCGCGTGGGTGAAAACCACGAATCCTAACCACTAGACCACATGGGACATACTGACTGAGCTCGAGCTCAAACTACGGGAACGCTTTCATGCCTTTACATGTTCCATGTAGACAGAGTATTTGTCGGTAAGCAAAAGTCTTCCCATGCCGGGAATCGAACCCGGGCCGCGTGGGTGAAAACCACGAATCCTAACCAATAGACCACATGGGAGATACTGGCTGAGCTCGAGCTCAAACTACAAGAACGCTTTCATGCCTTTACATATTCCATGTAGACAGAGTATTTGTCGGTAAGCAAAATTCTTCCCATGCCGGGAATCGAACCCGGGCCGCGTGGGTGAAAACCACGAATCCTAACCACTAGACCACATGGGAGATACTGGCTGAGCTCGAGCTCAAACTACGGGAACGCTTCGCTGTCCTCACTACTGCAAAATGCGACAATCATCTACCACATTTTAAAACGGACGCTCTTCCAGAGCACCAGTCTGTCTACTGCACTGGCAACCCAGCCCAAGTGTTTTTGTCGGTATGCAAAATTCTTCCCATGCCGGGAATCGAACCCGGGCCGCGTGGGTGAAAACCACGAATCCTAACCACTAGACCACATGGGACATACTGACTGAGCTCGAGCTCAAACTACAGGAACGCTTTCATGCCTTTACATATTCCATGTAGACAGAGTATTTGTCGGTAAGCAAAATTCTTCCCATGCCGGGAATCGAACCCGGGCCGCGTGGGTGAAAACCACGAATCCTAACCACTAAACCACATGGGAGATACTGGCTGAGCTCGAGCTCAAACTACGGGAACGCTTCGCTGTCCTCACTACTGCAAAATGCGACAATCATCTACCACATTTTAAAACGGACGCTCTTCCAGAGCACCAGTCTGTCTACTGCACTGGCAACCCAGCCCAAGTGTTTTTGTCGGTAAGCAAAAGTCTTCCCATGCCGGGAATCGAACCCGGGCCGCGTGGGTGAAAACCACGAATCCTAACCACTAGACCACATGGGACATACTGGCTGAGCTCGAGCTCAAACTACGGGAACGCTTTCATGCCTTTACATGTTCCATGTAGACAGAGTATCTGTCGGTAAGCAAAAGTCTTCCCATGCCGGGAATCGAACCCGGGCCGCGTGGGTGAAAACCACGAATCCTAACCACTAGACCACATGGGACATACTGACTGAGCTCGAGCTCAAACTACGGGAACGCTTTCATGCCTTTACATGTTCCATGTAGACAGAGTATTTGTCGGTAAGCAAAAGTCTTCCCATGCCGGGAATCGAACCCGGGCCGCGTGGGTGAAAACCACGAATCCTAACCAATAGACCACATGGGAGATACTTGCTGAGCTCGAGCTCAAACTACAAGAACGCTTTCATGCCTTTACATATTCCATGTAGACAGAGTATTTGTCGGTAAGCAAGATTCTTCCCATGCCGGGAATCGAACCCGGGCCGCGTGGGTGAAAACCACGAATCCTAACCACTAGACCACATGGGAGATACTGGCTGAGCTCGAGCTCAAACTACGGGAACGCTTCGCTGTCCTCACTTCTGCAAAATGCGACAATCATCTACCACATTTTAAAACGGACGCTCTTCCAGAGCACCAGTCTGTCTACTGCACTGGCAACCCAGCCCAAGTGTTTTTGTCGGTATGCAAAATTCTTCCCATGCCGGGAATCGAACCCGGGCCGCGTGGGTGAAAACCACGAATCCTAACCACTAGACCACATGGGACATACTGACTGAGCTCGAGCTCAAACTACAGGAACGCTTTCCTGCCTTTTCATATTCCATGTAGACAGAGTATTTGTCGGTAAGCAAAAGTCTTCCCATGCCGCATCGGTGTGCCCTGGTGGACGGTTGCTCCTGGTAGCAGCAGTCTCACATCTTTCCCGCCTTCCTTTTACATTGATCAACTTGTTTCGCTCCTTCCTGTACATTCTTGCATTTACTAAATCTTGAAATTCTTGTACTCTCCTCCTAATCCTTGAATTCCACAAGATCTCGTTCTGTTCCTGTGACTTTTTGACTTTTTAAGGGTTTGTAAGTCATTGACAGATCTTCTCCTCTTCGCAAGTTTTTATTGATCATCAGTTATCACGTCGATACCGATCAATGGCTTCACAGAAGAAGAGAGCGGCTGCCTCCACGAGCGACGAGAATATGCCTTTATGGGCCAAATTGATGATAGAACACTTTGAAACGTATTCTGCCAGCATTCAAAGTGTGTTTACCGAGGTCCGCGATCGAGTAAAGGCAATTGAAGAAACTCAGGACCGAATTCTTGCTCGCCTAGCTAGTATTGAGTCGAGGCTCGGTTCCCCAGATGGCACTTCTCCAATGGATAAGAGTGTCGTCTACTCTACTTTTGTGAAGTTCAAGGCTGACAGCAAGGAAATTGACGAAAAGGCGAGGAGGATCGCATGGATCGGGATTGGAGAGCAGGAAAGTGAAGAACTCACTCGTCGTTTCGACCGAGAAATACTGAAGGAGGCCGTGCAGACATCAGGCAACGATGAGCTGATTCGCGAATTCGAGAAAGGCCGCATCACCTCCTACCGGCATCTCGCCGGCAAGCCTCGTGGAACTGGCACTCGTGGACGAATAATCAAGATATCCTTGCCAAACCAGGAGCTAAGGAATGCACTGCTCTCTCACATGAGAGCAGGTCGCCAAAGCCTGACGCGACAGTTCGTCCACTCTTTCGCCCGCCGCGACTACACGTCGGAGGAGCTGCGATTAGACAGAAGGCTACGCAAAGAAGCAGGAGAACGGAATGCCGCAGAAGGAAAGCTGATGTATATTGTTCGCGACTTTGACATCGTCAAGCTGAAGACTCCACGCGAACTTGTCGTACACCGCGAACGCAGTTCGTCTGAAGGCTCTGCTACAGAGCTCTCTAGCGAAGTAAGGCATGGGGATAATTTGTCTATGCTATCTCAATCTCGCTTTCGCCCAACCTCATCTCGTGCATAGGACGCCATGCACCGCCGCCCAGGACCATTCTCGCTCTCACACCTCTCGTTTATCTAATATTGATGAAAATTATGTTGCTCCCGCCACCTTTTTGAATGGAGGACAGCCTGCTGTCCAGAAAGGTTCCAACACGGTTTTTCTCTTTAATGCCCGTTCGATTTGTAACAAAATTCCTGACCTCTGCTTCCTTCTAAGCCAGTCTCCACTAATGGTGTTGATAACCGAAACTTGGTGTAAACCTGGATGTATCAGTGATGCCACACTTCGCCCTGATGAACGATATGAGCTTTATAGGTGTGATAGAGAGAGTAGTGCCACCGGTGGTGGTGTTTTGGCACTTATACATTCTCGCCTTTCTCATCATCTGCACTCCTCCAAAAACTTCTCTCCTTACTGTCAATGTTTAACGATCTATGTGAACTCCGAGCAGTGGTCAACGCACATCGTTCTCATATATCGTAGTCCATCTTGCGATCACAATTCGTTTCAGGAGGCTCTTACATACCTTTGTGAAATTATTGAGCTTGATTCGAAGTGCCTAATACTTGGAGACATTTATTCATTTATTCATTTATTCAAATGAAAATCCAACAATAAATTGCAGCAAATAAGGCAAGAGTCGGAAAGCACTTATTGGACGTGAAAAATGCACGAAACAGCGAAGTGGAGAAACCTTAAGACATCTTGCTGATGGTCGAATTGATTTGTTATGTAGCCTGATAAGTGAGCCAGGCAAACTGAGGTAATGGACGAGGACAAGTTGGCTCAATGCAATGAGGACACTAACAAGCACCAAGCTACTAACGCTCCTAAGGGAGAAAGTGTTTCCAAGCAAGAAAAAAGAATTCAGCCGAAGGCCAGGATACTACTGCAAGCAGGGCACCTGGATAAAACACGAATGAAATCAGCAGTCAAGACCTGACTGCACTATTAAGCACCTGCTAGGATGTCGCGGGCCTAAATGGAGGATCAAATAAATAGTATCCAACGTGAGCAAGGTGGATTGTATGTCCCAGCACAGAGCACTTGAGCCCCACCATGACCGCAGAAGAAGGAACAAAGATATAATCCATCAGGAGGAGTCAGAAGGAAAGCAGACATGGAAGAATGATGGAGCCCCTGAAAAAGAAAAAAGGAGAAAAACTGCCGATTATATTGGAAGACGAAAACCGAAGAACACAACAAGCAGAAGAGCCACTAAACGAAAGTAACGCCGCCCGATACAAAAGCATCGCTTCGTTGACAAGGGGCGAGAAACGACGATCTGAAAAAAAAATCAAGCAGAGCAGAAAGAATTATATTGAAGACCATTGGAGAACCCCCCCGTAAGAGATGCATCCGCAATCCTCGAATAAAGGCTAAACGGAGCGAAAGGAGGAGTTGAGCAACAGTCGGACTAACGACACCTGAAAGGTAGATGGTAGGCAAGTCAGGCGGCTGCTAAACGCAGAACGGTAGAAACAGAAAATAGAACAAAGATAGGAAATGGGGATAACAGAGAAATGGAGAGAAAGGCAAAAAAAGGAAAAAACATAGGCAGAAAAGAGTTTAGAGTTTAAGGTAACAGGAATCACTCATTACAAAGACACCTGAGTAATCTAATCTTGAAAAGATGAGACTTGCTGCTGAGGACGAGCGTTGGATCCAGATCATTCCAAGTTCCAACGACCCTGGCAATGAAACTCCCCTGAAAGTTCCTTGTGCGAGGACGAAAAGGCCGTACACGCCAGCTATGCCCTCTACTGGTGCCGATAGTATTAGATAGTTCGAAAAGGTCACCCAGGTTAAGGGACATCTCTTGGGTCACGAGCTTATACATTACAGTGAGGTCGCTAACTGTCCTCCAAACTTCAAGAGTGGTGGTTCCTAGTCTACGAATGCGTTCGCTGTAAGAGATAGAGGTGGCCCCACTACGAGCAAAACATCTGTTCGTGAAGCGTTTTTGAATCCTTTCTAGGGCATCAATTTGTGACTGCTTAAAAGGAGACCAGATGGGAGAACAGTACTCTAGCAACGGCCGAACATAAACCGAGAAAAGACGAAAGAGAACAGACACGTCACGAGTCCGGAACGCCCTCAAGATATATGTTGACAGCGAACTTGCCCTAGCAATGATACTGTCTATGTGACAAGTGAAATCAAGTTTATTTGAGTAGGCAACCCCTAAATCACGAATTTGTTCGGTAACAGTAAGAGGCTGCCCGCGCATCACGAAATTAAAAGGCGGATGTTTGTCCCCAATTTTCATGACAGCCGTTTTATTAAGAGCTATACTAAGCTCCCACTCATCTGCCCATTCAGTAAGAGCATTAATGCCGGACTGAAGCTTGCTACAGTCATTTATGGTGAAAATCTTGGAATCATCGGCAAACATACTGCAAAAGCACCCATCAGGCATAGCATCGAAGAGGTCATTTACGTAAAGGAGAAAAAGGAGAGGGCCCAGGCAGGTACCCTGAGGCACTCCACTGGGAGTGCTATAGGACCTTGACGCGCAGCCATTAATAACAACGGACTGAGTTCGATCTACTAGAAAACCACGGAAAAACTCAAGCAGACACCCTGTGATACCATAAGAGGAGAGCTTGGTCAAAAGGAGCGGAATGGAGACCGTATCGAAAGCTTTGGCAAGGTCAACGAAGCAGACGGAGACAAAGTTGTTCTTGTCAACCTCCCTTTGCCAGGTAGTGACTGTGGACAGTAGGGCAGACAGAGTAGACTTCCGCGGTAGAAAACCGTGTTGGCTCCTGTTCACAAGTCGATTGGATTCAATGAACGCCGTTAATTTTTTGCAGATAATGCGCTCCATAACTTTGCTGGTAGAACTTGTGAGACAGATTGGCCGGTAATTGGAGACACAGTGTTTGGACCCTTTTTTGAACACAGGACAAACCAAGCCCACTTTCCAAATCTTTGGAGGATCACCATGTAGCAGAATCCTGTTGAAGAGGATAGTTAACGGAGTCGCAAGACCAAGAGCTGCCTTTTTCAGGAAAGCGTAGGGTATTCTGTCAGCAGTTGTCGAATCCCTATTCGGGAGTTTGCGTAGAGCACTGTAGACATCATTACTGGAGATGTCTATCCAATCTAGAGACACCGACGGGCTTTTGAGGACTCTAGCTTTGCGGCAAGACGGGGCCTTGTATACCGAACTGAAGAACCGTGCAAACTCCTCAGCTTTATCAGCGTCACTCTTGATAATTCGTCCATCGGTAGAGACTAAGTTGGGAACTGAATCATCAATTCTGAGCTTTTTCCTGCAATAGCCGAAAAACTTTCTAGAGTTCTTTGTAGAAGCAATACGTTTCTCTTTACCAATTTCGAAGCGAAGAAGCGCTCGCTTGAGCATACGAGCAAGCTTCCGAGCTCTGCGAGAACTGCAGTTGCTGGAGCGACAGGCATGGACCTTGGACTGCAGCAATCGGATCTTCCTCGGATAGGACTCGTGAAGCTCCTTTGTGTAAGAGAGAGGGACGTGGTTTTCGATAAGATCAAGACAGATTCGCATATAATGAGCATAAAATTCATTACTGGAGCTAGACCTACTGTTCAGGCCCGACCAGTCGACACATGAAAGAATTGAATTAATGCTTTCAAAATCGGCAGCAGCGAAATTCCTGAAAGCTCTTATACGGCGACGTGGTTTAGACATGAACGTGGAGAGCTTAAAAGTGACCAGATTGTGATCGGATGTACTGAAGGGCGGAAGGACATGCATATCCTGCACAAGATGCGGACTAGTAGTGAGGACGATGTCGAGGATATTGAGCCCGTGGGTAGGTTCGTGAACCAGCTGTGTGAGACAGAACGAGTTGACAAAGTTCAAAAAGCAGCGTGAGCAGGTGTTGGACACATGAACCTCCCCTCCATTAATTGGGGACAGAATTTTGACGTAGTACCTGGTGGCTGCCTATCGGCCCGTAACTTTCGACAATTTTGCACTGAATACGCTTTTGAGCAACTGGTTCTAACCCCCACTCTTGGCAACAACATCCTAGATCTCGTACTGTCCAATAATCCTCATCTTATTTGTAACTTAAATGTCCTGCCTCCCTTCTCTACATCGGACCACCGAATGATTTCGTTTGAATTAGCTGCTTGGAATTCGACCATAACTGGTACTCAAGGTTTGTACTTTGACTACCGCAATGGGGATTACACAGCTATTTGTGACCATCTCTTGCGCGTCAACTGGCGAGGGGTTTTGTCGTCTTGCACATCCGCGGACGACTGTTACACAATTTATTTGACGTACTGCGAGGACCTTATAAGACGATATATTCCCACAAAGGCGCGTGTCGATTATTCTAATAAGTTCCCTGCTCGTATAAGCATGCTGGCACGTAAGGTGGCAACGCTTTTTCATGCAAGATTTAGGATTGGGTCCCAGGTGTACCGAAGGTTCTCTTATAAGCTAAAAAGGGAGTTAGCAAGATTCAGTAGGAAAAATGAGGACAGGATAGCCGCCTCTGGTAGCCCCAGGTTATTCTATAATTTCGTTAATAGGAAGCTTAAGTTGGATAGTAACATTGGATCCATTCGTAACGCGAACGGTGATCCCTGTCGGTCTGAGCTGGAGAAAGCCCAGGTGTTTGCATCTTACTTCAAGTCTGTTTACAAGAATCACGGAGTTAATGCAGCAGCTTGCCCTGTCCTGACTACGTCCAAGCTTGATTTCGTAGACATAAATGGTGAATTGGTATACAAAACTTTGTTGCGTCTCCCTGCCCGTGTTTCCACTTCTCCAGATAAAATCCCATACATATTCCTTAAGAAAGCTGCACTTGGGTTAACCCCGGTGCTTACGCTCATCTTCAATTGGTGTCTTCTGCACGGTGAAACTCCATCAATATGGAAGAGCAGCTTTGTGAAGCCCATTTTCAAGAAAGGAGACAAAGGAGACTACAAAAATTACAGGCCTGTCTGCCTCACATCTTCTACAAGCAAGGTGTTTGAAAGAATTGTGTGCAAGCAGCTAAACAACTATCTGCTCTCAAACAGGCTTATTAGTGAATCGCAACACGGATTCCTCGAAAGAAGATCTACATCTACGGCTATAATTTCGACAATCCCTGTTTGGCAGAGAGTTGTTGACTCACAAGGGTTTGTGACTGCTTGCTACATTGATTACACCAAGGCTTTTGATTCCATTAACCTTGAACTCCTCCTTGTAAAACTGCGAGCCTACGGTATTGAGGGGTGTCTTTTGAAGTTTCTAAAATCGTTTTTGCTTGGACGTAGCCAGACAGTGCTTATCAATGGCGCATTCTCCGAATCGTATCTGACACCAAGCGGAGTTCCGCAGGGTACCTGCTTGGGGCCAGTGATGTTCCTTTTGTATATCAATGATCTTCCGAGTTGCTTGCCTAAGGGTATTTCTAGCTCAATTTACGCCGATGACTCTAAACTCTTTGCTGTAAATGACGCCCGTATGATGCAGCAGGCCCTAGATGCTGTTTGGGAATGGTCCAAAAAGTGGGATCTTGACATTTCCTACGAAAAAACCACGGTGATGCGTATAGGATCAAGCCATCCCGAAATAACATACACTCTAGGCGGCCACGAACTCCTTGCCAGCACTTCTGTCCGTGATCTAGGTTTGATTTATTCAAACTCTTTCTCCTTCGAAGGTTACGTAGAAAAAATCACGTCAGTCGCATTCAGAAAATCGAACTTTATCCTTCGCGCCTTTCAGACACGTAATATTGGAACTCTTTTCAAACTTTTTGTCACCTATGTAAGGCCTGTACTAGAGTACTGCACCCCGATCTGGTCACCTGCAAGGCAAACACATATTGACCAAGTGGAAAAAGTTCAGAGGAAATTTACTAAGCAGATTTTCGCAAGAAATGGCCTGTTCCTAACAACTTACAGAGAACGTTTGTCGCAGCTTGGAACTACATCTCTACGGCTAAGGCGCGTCATTTCCGATCAGGTGCTAATTTACAAGATTGTTTTTGGAAAAATAGCAGTCGATATCAATGAGCTATGGACTTTCTCAAACTTTGGAAGTAGAACAAGGGGTCACCCCTTTAGGTTGCAGATTGGTAGAGTGCGTTCACGACAGTTCCTCGAATCGTTCCTGGTACGTGCCGCTACGACTTGGAATGAACTACCGCCCGATATATTCCTGGCCACTTCAGTGTCCTCGTTTGCTAACAAGCTAAAAGCTCACTTGTTAGCTATGGGCTATTCCTAGTACAATTTGTTCATCAGCTTCCTGAAGCTGATAAAATAGCCCATCCTGGAAACATTTGCTTACAGGAGAGACTTTCAAAGAAAGGCACGTGTCTGTGCCAGGCAGCTGCGAAAAGGAGCCAACCCAACATTTCTTCAGACAACACTTGTTTGATATATTTGGGAGACCCACCGAGCGTTTGTCAACCACATAATCTTTCTGTTTGTTTTGAACAAAATAACAACAATTCTTTATGAGATTCGTTCAGGTTGGACGGGCGGCACGGTGACCGCCTCGCCTTTCTTGTGGTCGCGGCGCTCCCGCTCCGGCGTCGGCGCCTCCGGCTTCGTCTCGCTGCGGGGCCGGCGGCTCTGGCCGAGTGGGTGTAGGCGCGCGTGGCGTGGAGGCGGCGGCTGGGTCCTTCCCGGCTCGGCTGGCGTGGCGGTGGCGGACGGCGGTTGCGGCCGGCTTGGTGGTGGCTGGCGACGCGGTTTAACGAATACCTTTATTTCTCCGTCGCTATATATGTGGCTAGAGAAGGTTCTCGAGTAGATCGTTGCTAGCGTGTATTGGGAAGATTTGACTGCGTTGAAGAACATCGTGTTTGATATTCGCGAAAGGAAAATTTCTTGGCGTGTGGCTGGTTATCATATTCCTTCCAAGTCTCCTGCTATTCAATCTATGTGCCCTCCACCGCTCCTCCCTTTTAAGCCATCGCCTGGGGTGCGTACCAGTTTAAATAGGTCTGAAATGGCCAGCCCCGGAATGGAACATCCAGTTGCGTGCTTTTAAGGTCGTAGGCAGCGCGTTGGCAGGCCTAATGTCTTGCTATTGGGAGACAGCATTTGTTTGGTTACTAGCACTTTAGCCAAGCTAATTCCCTTCAACTAAAATTTACTTACATTTGACCACCCGCAGTCATCCCTTCCTTGTTCATTTTTTTCGGTCAGTTTCGATAGTTACTGCTAACTTGCTGTTGTGTTTTTGTTTAGCACTGACATAAAGATAAAGATAAAGATGCCGGGAATCGAACCCGGGCCGCGTGGGTGAAAACCACGAATCCTAACCACTAGACCACATGGGACATACTGACTGAGCTCGAGCTCAAACTACGGGAACGCTTTCATGCCTTTACATGTTCCATGTAGACAGAGTATTTGTCGGTAAGCAAAAGTCTTCCCATGTCGGGAATCGAACCCGGGCCGCGTGGGTGAAAACCACGAATCCTAACCACTAGACCACATGGGACATACTGGCTGAGCTCGAGCTCAAACTACGGGAACGCTTTCATGCCTTTACATGTTCCGTGTAGACAGAGTATTTGTCGGTAAGAAAAAGTCTTCCCATGCCGGGAATCGAACCCGGGCCGTGTGGGTGAAAACCACGAATCCTAACCACTAGACCACATGGGACATACTGGCTGAGCTCGAGCTCAAACTACGGGAACGCTTTCATGCCTTTACATGTTCCATGTAGACAGCGTATTTGTCGGTAGGCAAAATTCTTCCCATGCCGGGAATCGAACCCGGGCCGCGTGGGTGAAAACCACGAATCCTAACCACTAGACCACATGGGACATACTGGCTGAGCTCGAGCTCAAACTATGGGAACGCTTTCATGCCTTTACATGTTTATTTATTTATTTATTTATTCAGACATGCGGTTAACACATGTAACGCGATCACTGTGAGCGAGCTCACCATCGCAACCATAACAGCAACACATTAACACATTAACTGCAAATCCTAAAGAAAAACTACAAACACAAGCACCGTAGGAGTCAACTTCCCAGCGGTTCGCCATTCGGCTGCTCCACCTAACTAAAAGCCAAAAGGAGAAAAGAGAGCCAACATCAGAGAGAGAACCATCTCTCACGGAACACATGGAGATACCTACAAAATATTGCGCAACAGCGTTTTGAATGCTGTGATTTTTGTGGGAATTTGGACACGTTTGCTCAATTTAACGTACTCTGCACCTGCTCGGCACACGAACGAAGTTAGATCGGACTGAGGCCTGATGGCCCGCGAAAACCTAAGTTTAACTGCAGAACCTCTGGTGACCGAATTGCAAGCTGTGAAGAAGCTGCGTCCCCCTAGATGAACGAGACCATGGACTATTTTGTACAGCATGAGAAGGTCGAATTTTCTTCTACGACAACTCAATGGCACAAGACCTAACTGTGCGTTTCGTACTGCACTTCGAGGGATTAAACGATACCTGGACTCTATCGATCTAAAATACAGCTTCCTAGTGAAGCTGTTCTGAACTTTGTCAAGTACATCGACATCCCTTTTCTTTGTTGGGCCAAACACAGGAGTGCCATACTCGAGAAGTGGGCGCACATACATTGTGTATGCGCGAAGGAAAATCTGCTCATCAGTAGTGCTCAAGCACCTGAACAAATTGCCCACTCTACGCCAAGCTTTGGCCGCCAGTTCCTTACAGTGCTTATCGGACTCTAGATTTTCAGTAATAATGAAGCCAAGGTCCTTTACTTCTGACACCTGGACTATTTGTTGGCCGTCAATGAAGTAGGGGGCTCTACTGTTGTTTTTACCAAGATGCAAAACTTTGGTTTTACCCTTTGATAACGGCAACTGATGATGTTCCGCCCAAGCGGCCACTTCCGTTAATCCATGTAGACGGAGTATGTTCCATGTAGACAAAGTATTTGTCGGTAAGCAAAAGTCTTCCCATGCCAGGAATCGAATCCGGGCCGCGTGGGTGAAAAACACGAATCCTAACCACTAGACCACATGGGACATACTGGCTGAGCTCGAGCTCAAACTACGGGAACGCTTTCATGCCCTTACATGTTCCATGTAGACAGAGTATTTGTCGGTAAGCAAAAGTGTTCCCATGCCGGGAATCGAACCCGGGCCGCGTGGGTGAAAACCACGAATCCTAACCACTAGACCACATGGGACTCACTGGCTGAGCTCGAGCTCAAACTACCGGAACGCTTTCATGCCCTTACATGTTCCATGTAGACAGAGTATTTGTCGGTAAGCAAAAGTCTTCCCATGCCGGGAATCGAACCCGGGCCGCGTGGGTGAAAACCACGAATCCTAACCACTAGACCACATGGGATGTACTGGCCCAACCCGAGCTCAAACTACAGGAACGCTTTCACGCCTTTACATGTTCCATGTAGACAGAGTATTTGTCGGTAAGCAAAAGTCTTCCCATGCCAGGAATCACTGGCTGAGCTCGAGCTCAAACTACGGGAACGCTTTCATGCCTTTACATGTTCCGTGTAGACAGAGTATTTGTCGGTAAGAAAAAGTCTTCCCATGCCGGGAATCGAACCCGGGCCGTGTGGGTGAAAACCACGAATCCTAATCACTAGACCACATGGGACATACTGGCTGAGCTCGAGCTCAAACTACGGGAACGCTTTCATGCCTTTACATGTTTATTTATTTATTTATTTATTTATTCAGACATGCGGTTAACACATGTAACGCGATCACTGTGAGCGAGCTCACCATCGCAACCATAACAGCAACACATTAACACATTAACTGCAAATCCTAAAGAAAAACTACAAACACAAGCACCGTAGGAGTCAACTTCCCAGCGGTTCGCCATTCGGCTGCTCCACCTAACTAAAAGCCAAAAGGAGAAAAGAGAGCCAACATCAGAGAGAGAACCATCTCTCACGGAACACATGGAGATACCTACAAAATATTGCGCAACAGCGTTTTGAATGCTGTGATTTTTGTGGGAATTTGGACACGTTTGCTCAATTTAACGTACTCTGCACCTGCTCGGCACACGAAGAAGTTAGATCGGACTGAGGCCCTGGCCCGCGAAAACCTAAGTTTAACTGCAGAACCTCTGGTGACCGAATTGCAAGCTGTGAAGAAGCTGCGTCCCCCTAGATGAACGAGACCATGGACTATTTTGTACAGCATGAGAAGGTCGAATTTTCTTCTACGACAACTCAATGGCACAAGACCTAACTGTGCGTTTCGTACTGCACTTCGAGGGATTAAACGATACCTGGACTCTATCGATCTAAAATACAGCTTCCTAGTGAAGCTGTTCTGAACTTTGTCAAGTACATCGACATCCCTTTTCTTTGTTGGGCCAAACACAGGAGTGCCATACTCGAGAGTGGGCGCACATACATTGTGTATGCGCGAAGGAAAATCTGCTCATCAGTAGTGCTCAAGCACCTGAACAAATTGCCCACTCTACGCCAAGCTTTGGCCGCCAGTTCCTTACAGTGCTTATCGGACTCTAGATTTTCAGTAATAATGAAGCCAAGGTCCTTTACTTCTGACACCTGGACTATTTGTTGGCCGTCAATGAAGTAGGGGGCTCTACTGTTGTTTTTACCAAGATGCAAAACTTTGGTTTTACCCTTTGATAACGGCAACTGATGATGTTCCGCCCAAGCGGCCACTTCCGTTAATCCATGTAGACGGAGTATTTGTCGGTAAGCAAAAGTCTTCCCATGCCAGGAATCGAATCCGGGCCGCGTGGGTGAAAAACACGAATCCTAACCACTAGACCACATGGGACATACTGGCTGAGCTCGAGCTCAAACTACGGGAACGCTTTCATGCCCTTACATGTTCCATGTAGACAGAGTATTTGTCGGTAAGCAAAAGTGTTCCCATGCCGGGAATCGAACCCGGGCCGCGTGGGTGAAAACCACGAATCCTAACCACTAGACCACATGGGACATCACTGGCTGAGCTCGAGCTCAAACTACCGGAACGCTTTCATGCCCTTACATGTTCCATGTAGACAGAGTATTTGTCGGTAAGCAAAAGTCTTCCCATGCCGGGAATCGAACCCGGGCCGCGTGGGTGAAAACCACGAATCCTAACCACTAGACCACATGGGATGTACTGGCCCAACCCGAGCTCAAACTCCAGGAACGCTTTCACGCCTTTACATGTTCCATGTAGACAGAGTATTTGTCGGTAAGCAAAAGTCTTCCCATGCCAGGAATCGAATCCGGGCCGCGTGGGTGAAAACCACGAATCCTAACCACTAGACCACATGGGACATACTGGCTGAGCTCGAGCTCAAACTACGGGAACGCTTTCATGCCCTTACATGTTCCATGTAGACAGAGTATTTGTCGGTAAGCAAAAGTCTTCCCATGCCGGGAATCGAACCCGGGCCGCGTGGGTGAAAACCACGAATCCTAACCACTAGACCACATGGGATGTACTGGCCCAGCCCGAGCTCAAACTACAGGAACGCTTTCACGCCTTTACATGTTCCATGTAGACAGAGTATTTGTCGGTAAGCAAAAGTCTTCCCATGCCAGGAATCGAATCCGGGCCGCGTGGGTGAAAACCACGAATCCTAACCACTAGACCACATGGGACATACTGGCTGAGCTCGAGCTCAAACTACGGGAACGCTTTCATGCCCTTACATGTTCCATGTAGACAGAGTATTTGTCGGTAAGCAAAAGTCTTCCCATGCCGGGAATCGAACCCGGGCCGCGTGGGTGAGTATTTGTCGGTAAGCAAAAGTCTTCCCATGCCGGGAGTCGAACCGTGGGTGAAAACCACGAATCCTAACCACTAGACCACATGGGATATTCTGGCCCAACCCGAGCTCAAACTACAGGAACGCTTTCACGCCTTTACATGTTCCATGTAGACAGAGTATTTGTCGGTAAGCAAAAGTCTTCCCATGCCAGGAATCGAATCCGGGCCGCGTGGGTGAAAACCACGAATCCTAACCACTAGACCACATGGGACATACTGGCTGAGCTCGAGCTAAAACAACGGGAACGCTTCGCTGTCCTCACTACTGCAAACTGCGACAATCATCTACCACATTTTCAAACGGCCGTTCTTCTGGAGCTCTTGTCTCTCTCTGCTCTGCTCGGTACTTATCAGGAACTGTAGTGTCCTCCAGTGGGCGGGGCAAAGGAGGCGGTTCCAACCAATGAGCGACTCTCTGGGTAATGCCCAAAGCAACGCCACGATCTTGCAACGTCACGACGCCGGCAGACGTTGTATTGGGAGGTGGCCAGGGCTCCACCCCCTTGACTCCGCCCACTGGAGGGCACAGCAGTTCTTGATAAGCACCCTCTGCTCTATTCCCTGCATCCGCCTTCGCTGCTCATACACCCTTTGCTCTTGCACACCTTCAACGAATTCTTGGAACCTGTCCTGATTTTTGCAGCGGCCATATACCGTCCTTCTTGTGTGGTGATATATAAGGAATTTTCAGTGATTTGAATTTGTTTAGGTGTGATTCTTCATTTAATAGCATAATGTTTGGCTTGTATTAGATATCGTTAGTTTCCCATCTGTGGCGCAGCCCAGGAAAGCTTCAGTAGACGTCAGTTCGAATGTATTCAGCTGCTTTTAGCTTTGTCCAGTGCTCCGGGAATCCTTTCAGAATCCTGACACGAAGATGGGATTGGTGGCTTCTCTTCACCGGAGCAAAGACGCAGTGGTCGTGGGAACACCTGAACGTTCTTGCTGCTAATGTGTCTATTAGTGGCCTTTATTCGAGTCATTCGCTTACGTGCGCTTTCACAGTATTCGCCTCCACCTCGTTGCTCTTCTCGGGACCACAATATTGAATGCATGAAATTTCGAAGAGCTGAAACAGAGCGTATCGCGTGTTGTCCTTGCGTCTTATACATAGTCCCTACCATTTGTTCTGGCACCATTTTGTATACTTCGCTGAAAAGATTCTGGCAAACAAATACACAAAACTGTCGAAGATTCGCAATGTGAGAAATCGCTATCACTGCTCCTGAATATAATTACGGTAGATTACTGTATCCTTTTGTCAGTAGGCTTCATGTGTTTAGTTACTTCGTCTCTTAGAAGACAGCCTTCTGTGAAATTGACTTTTGAACTCAGTGAATGGCATATCGTAATTGAGGTATGACCCTCGCTTACCACTCACGAGGGAGGTTGCTCAGCGTGCTCCGAAGATTCACAACGAGACCCATACTGTTTTGTAGAGCATCGAATGGCGATTACAACAGTATAGGTTGTTTTTGCTACGGCCAAGTGGGTGGCCCGAAAAAAAAAGCAAGAAATCTTGTCAGATGTGCGCTTTGAGTGAATCAATCCTGATCAAATCGCGACTTGTTTTACGAAACGAAGCAATAGTTGCTTTTTGAAACTAGAAAAAACAGTCGGACGGCACGAAGCACCTTTTTTTCCCTGAACGTGTGAATGCGAATCGAGAATCGCAATCGTCCCGTTGTCCCTCTCGTGTACAATCAACACAGCGCGTTCAACGATAATCAGAACGAAAAACAGCACCGGGAGGTGAGCGATGAATTGACTGAAATTTCATTAGTTGGGCGCTGACGGAAAAATCAAAATACCCTTTTGTATTACACCGACGATTCATTACTCCATCCAAAACATGGTACCAATAGTTGGGTTTCATTCGGAACACTCAAGAGTCTTCAGTTGAAATATGGGAAGTTTGTTCATTTCTGAAACCCTATGTGCCCATACGTGATGTGATGGTTTTACCAGCTGTTTTTTGCAGTTGTTTGTTTTGTTTGTTTGTTTAATGGACGCACACTAATGCATGCGTGGAGAACAACAGCTTAACAACTAAAACAATGAAACATGACAGAACAACCGCGTATGAGGGATGCCCTATAACAGGCAGAAGAGAGCTAAAACGGTTGCAATACAGTTAAAAAATTAACAGGAAGAAAAATACAATAAGAAAGATAAGATTGAAAGACGAGTACTTTGAGAAGAAGTATGGACTCTCACTCTGTGGGGTTTACAAACTGTCGAAGGAATTCACCTTTTTTGCTAAACTCTCTTGACTGTCTCAAAAATAACAAAAAAGTTCACTTACTGCTACAATCCTAAAAAGGAGGCGAGTTTTTGAAAACCTGTTTTAGTTCGAAAAATTCAAATGAACGAATAGTAATTTTTGCTTGGTCCATAGATCAATGATGGAGCGATTTACGAAAACTGTCTCAAGCACATGAACTACAACTGATAATTCGTCCGTCATTCGCAACAAACCGCGGCAAGTTTTTTGCCATTTTGAGCGAGTTCCTTTGGAAAAGAGAGGGTTCACATCTTATAGGTAGCCTTTCCATTTGTAAGAATATGAATATTATTCCATAGAGATGAGGTTAAAAATCTGTTTTTTTACTCTCGCAGACGAAACATATCGCCGTTTCAAAAAGGCCAAGTTTCGCTCAAGAAAAGAGCTTCCATCGATCTGAAGGTGATTCACCACACAAATGTGGAAGTGGCCGTCCACCAAATAGGGGAGCTTCTTTCAGAACAAAGATTACGCAAATCAAATGTGTGAAAACCGTCGATAAAGTGTGGAAATTGTTTAATCTCTGCCAGCCTTTCTACTTTCTACAGCGGAGCCATTTTTCTTCACCGATACGTCAACTAACCGATACGTCAACTAGGTGTTTTCGAGCAGGCTAGAATGGTAATCGCCGAATAGGGTTCACACGCTTTTACGATCCACACCGTTTTCGCCAATACCAGAGGAATAGGCGATCCATATAAAGCTTGACGAGGTTTCATGGTAGCAATTACGTCTCGTTAGCTCGATGAGGCGCAAATTGCCCTAAGGCGTCAAATCGCCCACTTAGCACTCGAGTTGAGCGCTCACAGGTCAACGATACCCACTACTATCACAACTACATCAATTAATATAAGCAAATACGTAGGGTTACCTATTGTGGTGTGTAGATGCGTAAGTATGATCAGTACAGATCAGCAAAATAAAATTTCGAACGCTTTACGATGTGCTCAATCAGAAAGATGTATCGCATTATCTGGGATTCAAGAAGAAAACCGAGAACACGACGTGCCGCTGGGGGTGGATGTTTGAACTACAATTTTCGAAGGAATTTAATGGTTCTGTGTCCGATTTTCTTATAACAGGCAGCCTCCTTTACCGCAACAGGAAATGACCAGGGATATTGCTGCGGTAGCACTTTCAGGGCTTTACTGCGGCGGCGCTGCAGCATCTCGATTATGCCACCACTCTCCTGCTGGATGTGAGTAGGCCCTTACAAGGAGGGTCGTCGAAGTGATGCCAAGCTTTGGCGATGTAATTTCTATGGGATGTAGGGCTCCTCATCGGATATCTAAAAACGTGGGAAATTTTTCCGGAATCGTGTTCCATGGTACTGAAAAAGGCCTGCGAAAACGAGGGAGCGTTCACCACAGCGCTCATCTTACCATCGAGACGTGCTGGGTGGCGCAATGGCTAGGTAGTTGGGCTCATGGGTTGCGGTGGAGGGGTTTATGGTTCGGTCCTGTTTGTGTGAAACATTTTTGTCCTACAAGGAGAATCAGCACACATGATCTTGAAAGTGCTTGGTAGCAAAGAATTGACACGTGCAAAAATGTTTCACACAAACGGGACCGAACCATAAACCCCTCCACCGCAACCCATGAGCCCAACTACCTATCCATTGCGCCACCCAGCACGTCTTGATGGTGAGATGAGCGCTGTGGTGAGCAGCGCTCCCTCGTTTTCGCAAGCCTTTTTCAGTACCATGGAATACGATTCCGAAAAAATTTCCCACGTTTTTAGATATCCGATGAGGAGCCCTACATCCCATTGAAATTACGTCGCCAAAGCTTGGCATCGCTTCGACGACCCTCCTTGTTAGCAACGGTCCAAGGTGGGATGAACTGCACCGTCATTGCGGTTTCGCAGAAGGAGCGTGAACTCCAAAAACTGCCGTCTGCGGAAATACAGAAGCTCGGGTGTATCCTGCTTTATGAAAAGGAGCTGTAGCGTCTCACCTGTCCACAGCATGCTGGATGTGCTGTGGTAGGAGTTTCCAAGTAACTCCTCTGACGCTTCGGTAGTCAATCTCGTGTATGACTCCACCTAGTGCTTCGATTCCTTGTGGTATAGTGAACGTATCGAGCGCGGGGATGAAAGTGTTCGTCAATGTACTTCTGGAAGACACACGTTTTCTTCACATGGTGTAACTGAATAACTACACACTGTATGTGAACATAAGCTTAATATTTAATTTCGTGGACTCATCTACTTCTGGCGGACAAAAGTTGCTCAAATGCTCTCCAGTTCGTTGCTCACATCACTAATAGCATATATCACCAACTCGTTTTCGTTTTGGGTTTCTTTTTTGTGCGTATTTTTCTTGGACTCCTGTTGGGCATGCACCGTAAATGAATTGAGGTATACTCTATCCAGGTCACAACGTATGGACCTCAAAAACGGCACCTTTCGGCGCATAAAAGCGCCGCTGCCGCAGTTTCGTTGCGGCACGTGACACATTTTAATACGTTTTCTAGATGGATAATTTCCATAGCTCTCCTAAGTTTGTGCTTAGGAATAAACGTCTGCTGGGTGCAACTCCTAACCCACGTAGCATCAACCCTCTTTGGTATAGTGGTTTCATTTCACGCGTGCTTATTCATTTGTTTCGAGATTGCTGCCTGTTCTCCAAGCTATAGGAGTATTTCATTTATGGCATTCCTGAGGCTCTGAGATTTTTTTTGTCCAGAATGGTTGTTTCAACTACTGTTCACGATTCTGACATTCGTTTCCACCACAGTCGCTTTCGACTTGACGAAGTCATGGAATGCAAGTGTAAGTGTAAGTGAAAAAGTCCTATTACTTGTTAGTGGACGAATAGGAATTCTAAGAATGGTGACTAACACAGAGGCTAAATGAAACCAAGAACTATAACAATAACATTTCACATAAGGTAAACAATTAATGTATGAGATCCTCAAATAACGACAATCAAATCTAGTAGAAATCCGTTCAGCTTGAAACGAAAAGTGAGAATGAAACTCTTATCATCCATATCATGTCTCTCAACACTGTTACGTGCCCTCGAGGCATTCCTTGCTGCCGAGCATACGGTCACCTCCAACGTACCCTACCACAGCGATATACCCCATCGGGGACGACGTGGTTTATCCTCGACAGGGGACAGACGAGCATACGGCCTCAGAAATTGTACCCAGATGGGACTCACAACAGATGATAATAAACGTATGCCAATTTCTTTTTCAAATGACATCGATTGATGGCGTTTTTATCACTGTTTACCATCGAAATTATTTTAAATATACTATTCTACGATTACCATTCTACAATTCACTTACCAACCGATTAGCGACCTATTGGCCAACCCAGATAATGAAAATTTTGCCGCTATTCCACTTATTTCAGTTCGAAAAATTTGTCAACCGATGTTCGCCTAGAGAGGCTATTTGGGATGCGGATCACGAATATGACGTCTTCTTTATGATTTTTGGCCTAAGAATACCCATATCGTCGACTATGGAGATCAGATCGAAATGTCATATTTGGCTCTAACTTCATCTATGACGATTATTTTCAATCTGATTGGGATAATAGTGCTGGTTTTCAAATTTCGCCCGATTTCGGTCGCAGTGGTGGCGCGAGAGCACCTACATGAATCTGCCGGAATCAAACGAAATCAGAGATGGGGATGTCGGTTTTGTAATCGACATTCCAAATAAGCTACCTAGGCGAACATTTAACCAAATCCCTGATTTTGACTCGGTTACCAAGTTCAACGATACCGGTGGCCCTCCGCTGAAATTCAAATAAAACAAACGCCGATAAACAATCCTTCTAACATAACTGTTATATTAATATTTTGTTTTTTCATACTTAAACCAAATCGGTGATCCTAGCAGTGAAACGTTTCCTGCGCGCCGGTTTCTTTCATAAGTTTAAAGCTTACAGAACTGATCTATATATACTCGAAAGATAATTAAATTTTTTGTCGTCCTTTGAGTGATCTACATCGTACGACCACCGCCCATGCCGGACATAATCATCGGCATTCGAATGAAATTGTTCAACACATCCATATTAATGGAGAGCTGCGCATTGATAGGATCGTAGCTCTTGATGTCCATTGGCATACCGTACATTTGCTTGCGTCGAGGATACATTTGTGCACGCTTTACCACACGATGCGTGTCATGAAGTGAAATGCAGAGAAGAGAATAAGTTCAAGGTTCAACCATCGCTCTGCTTTCGATTGTTGTCCTTTAAACCCTTCATCTGCAGCGAAGTAGGGGTTCACCCACCCCGGAGTGCCTCCCCCAGCCTGACCGCGTGGCGAAGCCACGCGGTTTCAATACAGTAGGCTTATGAATTATCGTCATGTTGCGTTTAGGTGGTAAGATATTTAATGGTTGGTTGGGTAGGTAGTTCTAACTTCTCACGGAAAAGCTCCAGAACGCCTTGAGGATAATGTATTGTCGTAAAATGCGATAATTCATAATCCAAAAATTTGAGATTTATAAGCCTAAGTGATACCATAAGGGTCAAACACGAGATTATTTCAAATAGTTGCATATTTCAAATAAAAACGCCTTCATTTATGTTATGAAAAGCTCCAGAACGCCTTGAGAATAATGTATTGTCGTAAAATGCGGCACATCCCCAGAAACATGGTGCAGTCGCATACAACGCGCAGTTTTTGACGCGCAATGGCAATCCGTTCGGGGGTGCTATACTTTCGTGCTAGTGATCCTAGCTGGATCTTCCTGCTAGATAGCCCAGCAAACGAAGGCGCTATGTGGGTTGGGGGGTGCAGGGTGATGGTCCGCAACTTTACGTCGACTTTAACGTGTTATCATTGTTATATCTGCCATTGTTTACAATCAACTCGGTCTGTTTTGACATGTTTGACATGTAAACTCTTCAGAATTGTTCACACCTTAACATGTTAACCAGCACAGAGTCGACGCAATATTACAGACCATCACCCTGCACCCCCCAACCCACATAGCACCCAAACGAAATTGGTAGTATCCGATTGCTCTCCGAAGAACGTCAGATTTGAGATCAGCACCTCAGTTATCCCCTATGGACGATGTTCGAGTCAAATCAAAACGAAAATTCTCTTCGATCACTGGAGTGGAATAGTGAAAAAAATTCTAATGAAAGTAAGGATTTTTGATTGAATGAGGCGCTTATGTATGTATCTATCTATTTATTTATTTCAGACGTTCGGCTGCCGTTGGGAAGATGAACGGCTGGTAATATATTACTCGACGTCCTCAACCGCACTACCCCCGCTGAGCTACCGTCTGAGAGTTGTATCGTGGATTGACCGACTGATTCATTTCATCGCTTGAAATGAAATTGGTCGGTGTCCGACCGATGTTAGTGGTAGTTGAGCGATGAGTGTGATTGAAGCCTCGAAACGCTTCTCGTTGTTTATTTTGTCTCTTGGGAATTCCACTTGATGTTACTCAACTCAGGTGAAGCAGTGTTACCTCGCGACGGGTGAGCTCATGCCGCCTCTTATTAGGACCTTTTTCCATTTTATGCTTAAACAAGATGTTAGAATGTTGACACATAAAATATAAATAAAAGAGGCGAACAGCTCACTGTCGCTTGGTCATCTCTCGTGCATGAACTGCATTTCCGTCAACAATCGAGTTGGTTAGTAGTGCTAGTAATGACACTGGAATTATCAGCTCCTGAAAACCATATTAGCAAGAACAACAGCCAACTGAAACACCGTACAACTCACGCTGTTCTTAATGCCTTCGCGTGATAAAGGCATTGATGGTAGCCGCATCCCTGACCTGAACAATTCCGTTACAGATCAGATGAAAACGGGGCACCACTTCAGTAATTCAACTCCAGCTGTCGAAAAAAATTTTCTTTTCAGTTTCGCCCGAATTTCGCTCTTCCCTCCCCGGGGTTCACTGTGGCGCTGATCAGGAATCTGGCACGTTTCCGAATTTCGATCGGAGATCATCCATATCGCAAGGCTTGCCGGCCTACAGCCTCCGGCTACTACAATAGATTTAACCAAAACCTCGTCCAGCTAGGTACATTTGGATGCAGGTTGCGAGTCAGATTTCTACTGATTCCGGCAGATTCGGACAGAATCTTCCTCGCGTCCACACCAGTACTTCATGCAAAATGACCTATCTAGAGGAATTTGGAGCGCAATCTGAAATTTTGCCCCAGTAGGCGAGTGTGTGGTTTCGATCAAAATTCGATAAACGGATGCCAGAATAATGCTCCGCACCCCAATTTGAAGTCTAGGAAAATTGGGTGAAAATTTGTTTCTTCGATCACTGGAATGTAGTGAGTGGAATAGGGACGAAAGCTCTTAATTTTTGAAACTATAAGAACCGCAACAAATACGCCAAAGTTTAAGGCCCTTGTTATACGTTCGCTCGTGGTGAGCGTCAGCTGCTTGCGAGCGGTGAGCGCCCAGCCGCTAACCTCAGACACTGAGCACGCGACGCACGCACGTACGCGCCCGAAGCATACAGAGCAATGCGCGAGGTGATCGACCCACCCCCAGCGAAAGGGTCAATCGCAGTGCAATGCGCAGCGACGAGAGCGTGGAAGGTTCGCTAGCGTGTGCATAACAGCCCGTGAGCGTCACCACGCCAGTGTCAACGTGATAACTCGTACAAACGTGTCTGGATGCCAGAATAATGCTCCGCACCCCAATTTGAAGTCTAGGAAAATTGGGTGAAACGTGTCTGGCTCCACGGTGTCTGCTACTGAATGGACGAGTTACGCTGGGGGGTGAGCGAAGGTATAACAAGGGCCTAAAGCACTGTGCCTTATTCTCGGAGAACCATCCTCTCCGTAAAGGTAAATGGTGAAGGTCAGTTCCCTAAGGACGCGCAGCCGCATTCGTGTTCAATTCAAGACGTAAAGGCATACTGAATGCGTATTTGGCCTACACAATTAGTTGCGAGTGCCAGCTGCTATAAAAAAGGCGTCGCTTACATTGGTACCAGACCTCTCCTTCCGGAGAGGTCTGGTACCAATGTAAGCGACGCCGAGTGATGGAAGGCTTCGTTACCCAGGGCGGTGATCGATCGGGTGTCAGTAGCGCCTCTTACCGATGCACCAAGCGTGCAACAACAAGTTATAAGGCATGAAGACAGATGGGTGGAGGAGACGCTTTGGTGGCCTCCACTATCGTTTCCGTTATCTGGAGGTATCATAGCAGCCGCCTCTCCTCACATAACTTATTACAAGATTTTTCCGCCTCCGACCCAACAGAAATAGTTCTGACCACATCAACGCAAATATGTACTTTTAGTACATATGTATCAGCGCTATGGATGGTTTACGAATCACAATAATTCGACAAAAACAGCAATATTTTGCCTCACCCCTTAACAATATTTTCGTTACCGACGCACATAATAACAATAAATAATGTTCTTCCTATTCTTACTATCCTACCGTTAAATAAGCGAATCCCAAGAATGCCTGCACTGATGGAGGTCATTTTGTTTTTAAATGAGAGCGGCTGGTGGTGGTTTTATCACTGTTTATCACATTAATTATTTGGAATATCATATTCTACGATAACACCGCTTTACTTTATTTGATAGCAGTTTAGCGGCCTATCGGCCGACGCAAATTAAATGAAATATTTGGCTCTATTCTAGCTAATGCACTCATGTCATGGGAGAGATCCTCTCCCAAACTTTCAATTTGGCGTTATTTGGCGATTCTTACATCCGCTTTCTGAATTTCGGCCGCTAAGGGCAGGAAAGCTCTGTAGGCGTGAGGCAGAGCGGCTACCTGGACCAGCTGAAATCAATCGAAATCCAAGAAATGAGACTTAAGGTCCCTTCGGACTTTATTGTGTTGCTGCCGCAGTAATGATGAAGCATAGCGACCGAAGGCGCGCGCGACAGCAGCGCAGACATATAGAAATATTTTTCGCTAAAATTTCACGTAGTCGAGTCATCAGGGGCACTGATCACGAATCTGGCATTAGTTTTCAAATTTTCAAAAACTTCCTCATCGTTAGCTAAGTACTAGATAGTTTTTTGACCAATGTCAGTACAGTAGACGGCAGCAAAGAGGCGCAGCTATGTATAGCGAGAATACGCACACTCCTTTTTCTGCTCTCTATGTAGATTGGCAGTTTGGACGAGCGCGATAATGCCACGGAGGAACGGGTTCCCATTGCGCGCCAAAAGATGTGCCTTGTGTGTGGCTGCACGATGTTTCTAGGGATGTGCCGCATCTTACGACAATATATTATTCTCGAAGTTTGCAAACAGAGTTTGCAAACGTATCTACCAGAAGATTAAAGCGTAAGAGGGCTAGAACTCGAAAAAAAAAAGGTAAGTAAGCATGAAATTTATATAAGAGGTAACCAACCATGGAAATTTGTATAAGAGGTAACCATTTTTCTAATTGAAACCTGGCTTCGCCACGCGGTCAGGCTAGGGGAGGCACTCCGGGATGGGTGGATCACTACTTCGTTGCAGATGGAGGATCTAAAATTTAAACGCAACAGGACGATAACTCAGCCTACTGTATTTAAACCGCGTGGCTTCGCCACGCGGTCAGGCTAGTGGAGGCACTCCGGGGTGCTTGAACCACTACTTCGCAGCAGATGGAGGGTCTAAGAGATAACAATCGAAAGCAGAGCGATGGTTGAACCTTGAACTAAGCATTGCAAAACTATCGCGCAGAAAGGAACCGAACCTTCAAGCCGTGGACAACAACCACCTTCGATATCCACTGGGCCATCCCGACCATAAAGGAGCTGTTCTTGGATCTCTTATGTCGATCCCACCCTTATGCGGCACCGTGCGCGTGAAATCCGCAGAGCGCTGTGCAAGTTACACACACGCGCAGTCTTTGACGCGCAATGGGAATCCGTTCCTCCGTGGCAAAAACGTTTCACTGCAGTCTGGAGGGGTCCGTTGGTTTCCTAAACAGCATTCCAAACAAACTACATGGGCGAAGTCTCGCAAAATTGGTGATTTTGGTTTGGCCTGATCACCAAGCCGAAATTCAGAGACTAATATTGTAGAATTGTTGCAGTTTTATGGGTTGTGCGTTGCAGAGTGTGGGACTACGACAGTGAGTTGATTCTGCGTCGGGTATGTCATGTTTGCAAGGGAAATTCTAACTAACTGCACAACGAAACAAGGATAGATGTTCTAATAGTACCAGTGGTGAGCGATGTGGAATCGATACGATCCTGCGGTCCCCACTCTGCTCACCCAACCCACACAGAGCCGAATTGTGATCATTTACCTGTGGTAAACCCTAGCCATTGCAAGAGCTATAATAGTACAAGCACTGGACGGCTTCCGTCTCCCGCCGAATCTGGACTGCGAGATGTGTTGTGGTAAGGTCCAGGCATAAATCCAGTTCTAGAAACGAGACCAAATCCGTAACTAATGTAAACACAATGATAGTAAAGCGCTTACGTCATAAACCTGAGCCACAGACCAGTGTTTGTTAGTAGGAGGGTTAGTAATTGATGGACCTGAGTCGGACTCGGAACTTCTGCAAAGATCTGAGCAGTGTGCCCGTTCGATGACAACGAAGTGCATATCCGAATAGTCAGTTAATAGATGCTAAAGAGAAACTAGAAGCAATAAATCTAAAGAAAAGCTTTACGTGAATCGAGCAGACCCATGCGGTTCCACCCGCTTCATCCTACCGGTCCGACGCAAGCACATCGACATAATGAAATCGGTCAGGTTTGGAAGTTATCGCCAATCACCTTATCATTACCACCTTTTGCACAAACGAATTCAGTGAGATGAACGCGCTTTCCGATTGATACAATCGTCAGTTGTTCTAACATGATGAAAGGTTCTCATTGTCAGAAAGCGCAATGGTACCTTGGCATTTAGGGTCTTTTTAGTCTTCTCTAGGAAAGATTTCAAGGATATGTGTATATTTAGATCACCGGAACAAAACGTGAAGATAAAAGGTAGAGCTTTAGGCGTTGATCACTCCTCACATTCGTGTTCAATTCAAATTGTAGAGGCGTGGTGAATGCATACTTGGCCTATACTATGACTTGCGAGGGCCAACCGCTGTAACAAATCAGTTTCTTTAGCTACCCACACAAGCCAAGCTCAAAGAACAAGAAAAGAATCGAGTCCTACGTTCAGAAGTTTTCAGAACCAGCTCTAGATACCTGTTCGAAACATATTCTAGCAACTGACCATGTCATTGGTTATTTAGTCTTCAATTTTCAGGCTTCCCTATTTGACAGGTTAATATTATTTATCAGGAACGCGCATGGTCCAGTGATTAGAGGCGCTACTGACAGCCGCACGATCGGATGATCGATCCCGGGTATCGGAGCCCTCCATCCCTACGGGGTCGGTTGAATTGGTACCAGACTTGTCTGGGAAGATTAAAAAAAAGGCACTGAGTTCGTGTGGCGGATGGCCCAGGTAATTCATTCGTTGCCCAAGCCAAATGTGCAGTCGCTATGATACGGTTTCGAATGGAACACGAATGAGGGGGTCCTTATGTTAGGGAACTGATCACCTTTTAAAATTGTCTATTTGACAGTTCTTTTTTCTCTAGGTTTCATTTTTCCCTATCCCATCTCAAGCGCGAAGCTTCATTGCGATTCAGTCCACACCAGAACGTCGCCTTTTATCAGCGTCATGAGGCGATTCAGCCGAGTAATCCCGGTCATCCACCTAGTCGTCAATTTTTGGTTGTAAGGTGGATGCTCATTCACGGAATACTTGAAGTGACCCTCGTCGGCAGGTGTGTTCGAAGAATTGCAGGAGAGGACGAAAAACGCTGAATGGGGAGCTTTTCCTCGCCATAGTACTCGTTGTACGTAAAATATCAAGTTGACAAAAAGAATTGTCCACGCCTATGATTATTGCACATGTTCACCATCAACTTTCACAGCGAGACGTTTGGATGTTGCAATCCACCCGTTCCATGAAGCTAGGCGGACCTGAGCAGTGAACAATTGTGTGAACCATATTTATAATATTTAAATAAACAAATTCTAAGGCAAGATGAGTACCACATTCAACAGAAACCGTAACAGTCAAAGATGCAGTGAATGACAGTGCAACAACGTTGGTCCTAGTACCCAGCCCTCTCACTCGTGAACAAGTTCACATTACACATACATCAATACGCTATAAAGATAACAACCATTTCTTGGAAGAACCGTGCGCGCTGTCTCAACTCAAAGCTTTCACTTTGCTTTGCGAGAGCGCGGAGTAAGATCGCCAACAAAGTACTCCTGGACGTCCTCATCCAAGCCACACGGACGAGTGAATTCTTGTCCTCGTTCGTGAATCCATTTGTTTGACACCTGTAAGATGACGAGTGAAATTGCGTAGAAAATATTTTTTCGAAGATTTTTCAACCATTAACTTACCCATTTCACACCGAGTAGTACTGGACAGGCAGCGTGCCTCGTTCGCATGTCTCCTTCACCACTTCTCATCAAATTGTACCAGAACAGCGCATCGAGCTTCGATGGGAACACTGCTGTGCCCAAGTGATTGAAGACAGTGGCACCGCCTCGATCGGGCTTCGTCATCTAAAACCGATGTACACAAGCATGTCGTACATGCACAGCTTCACTTTTTTCCCGTACTACTGTGCGTGGTGCTGTGGTAAGGGGCGCTACTGACGGTCAATCGATCAATCCCCGCCGTGGTCAACCAACCTTCCATTGATACAAGATTTGTCCGAGGAAGCAAAGACACTGATTTGGTACAGCGGCAGGCGCCCGCAAGTGATTGTGATAGGCCAAATACTAATTCACCCCACGATACGCGATCCTAGAAGAACACGAGTGCAATAGCGTGTCCTTAGGGGACTATTGTCGACACCTTTACCTTCACCCTTTACATAATAGAATTGCCCTTGGAGACAGATCTTGCTCCAACTTCACGCCAATTCATGACGACAGTAACATCGGCAAATGAATGCGCTCCAGAAAACTTAAAATCATTCGGAGATAGATAAACGTTACGAAGAACTGGTGCCGAGGCTAAACCGGGGATGTTTAAACGGTAAAGGAAAAGTGGTCACCGATGGTCCGTGCTTAACGGACGCACCAAGCAGGCATTTGTCTTCCATAACGAGCTCCACAATGTGAATTTGGCTCATACAATGGCTTACGGTTTAGACGCTTTTCGCGTTCCGCGACCTCCTGGGTTGGCGTATGTGTGGACGGCCCATCTTCGGGAGGGTCGCCCTTGGGTTTGCGGAGAGAATTCTTAGTCTTCCTTGATGTTGTATACGAAGGACTGGTGCCGATGCTAAACCGGGGATGTTTAAACGGTAAAGGAAAAGTGGTCACCGATGGTCCGTGCTTAACGGACGCACCAAGCAGGCATTTGTCTTCCATAACGAGCTCCACAATGTGAATTTGGCTCATACAATGGCTTACGGTTTAGACGCTTTTCGCGTTCCGCGACCTCCTGGGTTGGCGTATGTGTGGACGGCACATCTTCGGGAGGGTCGCCCTTGGGTTTGCGGAGAGAATTCTTAGTCTTCCTTGATGTTGTATACGAAGGACTGGTGCCGATGCTAAACCGGGGATGTTTAAACGGTAAAGGAAAAGTGGTCACCGATGGTCCGTGCTTAACGGACGCACCAAGCAGGCATTTGTCTTCCATAACGAGCTCCACAATGTGAATTTGGCTCATACAATGGCTTACGGTTTAGACGCTTTTCGCGATCCGCGACCTCCTGGGTTGGCGTATGTGTGGACGGCCCATCTTCGGGAGGGTCGCCCTTGGACTTGCGGAGAGAATTCTTAGTCTTCCTTGATGTTGTAGACCAGCGAGGCTAGTCCCCCAAATAGATTTTCCACTAATCCACCCACCTCGCACAGAAGCGAAATTATAACGTGATGAAGACTATTCCACCACACCGCTGAACAAGTCAGTGTCTTTGCCTTTCCTGATAAATTTGGTCTTAATTTTGTGGAAGTTCTGTCCGGGAGGTATGAAAGATTTGTGGTCGTGAAGGTCGGGGGGGGTCGATCTCTCGATTGTGCGCTTGGAAGAAGCCCCTCTTATCATTGCACCACAGGGGTGGGGATCTGGTACGTTTAATGCCATGAAAAAACAAGAGGTATACCACTCTAGCGCTCACTTCTGGCGAAATTAATCAATCATGCGTGACGTATGTGTGGAAACATAATCCTTTCAGCATTCATGATGCTTTCGTAGTTTCTCTGCTAATCAAAACTTAAACTTTAACCCTAATGGTGGTCCAACTGTGCAATAACGCGGTGGACGATGCACCAAAATGTGTTGGGCGGTGTTCGTGCCCTTGCTTTATACCTCGGTGAAGGGAGACACGTTCGCTGCTAGGAATGCTTGTTGAAGACTATCATGTCGAGGCACCGGCCGCACCAAGTCTTCCCTTGGTTCCGCCCCTGTTGCGGGTGGGCCAAGGGGATCTGGCATACGACGGAAATCAACATCGCTTAATGCTAGCTATCAAACTATCGCCGTTTCGCAAGCAAATATTTTCTGAGTGTTCGCTTCTCCAATGCTCCACTCTTTCGGTCACGTCTTAAAAATCGGATTCACTTATTGGCAGAGTCGTAGAAATGCATGCCCATGCTCCCGTGCATGATTGACACTGGATAGCAACAAACTCCACGCAGAATTTCTTCTTGGCATCTTTTGAATCTTTTGCTTCCATTTTTACTCCCCAAATACCAGAGTGCCGCAGTTTCAGAGATCGCTTGACAGGGAGCACTTGCACCGAAAAACCAGGAAAAAAAGGTAAAGGAGCTCACGTAGAACAAAACCGTAGCGAGTCTATTGCCAGTGTTGAGGGTTTTGAAGGCATTCTTCTCTTCCTTCTAGAAAAATGTATTAAGACATACTTACATAGAACAGTACGGTAGCGATGCGATTGCCATTTGCTCGATATGGCTCCTTCTCGCCTCTCTAAAACGGTTCTCGATCAACGAGTGCAGGATTTGTTCGATGTCCGATTAGCAGACGACAAACAACTCAGGGGAGGGGAAGGAAGGGAGGTGGTGACCGCCTACGACAGCCGTCAACTTGATCCAGCACTTTGAAAAGAGGTAGCATGTTTTTAAAATTGAACAGAACTCACTCAGCGATGTTCCAAACTGATGAAATATCAACAAATAGAAAATGAGTCCTTACTAAGTAAGGGAATTTTCGCTAGCGTGATATTGTTCCTCCGTTACTTCATTTTCTCGGGCAACTCTCTTGCGATGAAGCTAGCGGTGAGTTTTTTCTTGTTGTTTGGTTGTTTTCTTAAGTCTTTTGCGGTCTTTTCGTTGCGATTGTAGAAGTCCGTCAAAATGCTAGAACGCTACGGCGGCTGGCCGGACAGTTCAAGGATACCTAGATTAATGTACCCTGCCAGTTGCACAGCCAATGGCCCTCGCAAGCAAAAATCTGCTGCTACCTGATGCTCTGTGGGTCCAGCACTAACTGAATTAATCAGCTGTCATTGGAATTTGAGATACCCCCAGCTAAACGATTGCACAAGGCCTTATAGTTAAGTTCTTGTTAGCCTATTGCTCTTTCCGTTCCTATGCTGTGTGACAGGATTTCGATTCTATTAGGACAGTAATAGTATCATGTTTATTAAGTAGAGCCATATTACATTTTGTTATATCCTCATTTCCTTTTTTGCGTTTTGTTACGTTATGCTATTCCCTCTGTTTCTGCAGCTGCGCGAATATTGATGATAGAATTTGTTTTAGATTCGATTACCTGCTTACATGCCTAAAGCGTGTAATAAATGTTATGCTATGTTATTATATGGACGGGATTTTCAAGACTCGTTCAAAGGGCTGATCAAGAAGAAGCGCGCTCACGTAATTGAACACGTAATGACATCGAGAAGGCTTAATAAAGGTTAGTAGTGTACTGCTTATAGGGCTTCCAAGGTGAACTAGGTTATCAGTTAAGGTGATATGGGCCGCCATGAAGCCAAAGTGAAATCTGCAACAGTTATCGAATCTATGGAATACGCACACCGTCACCACAAAAGACCCGACTCTGGCTGAATCAGAACTGATTTAGAGAGACGAGGGCTACATGCCACCACAAGAACAGCAAAATCGGAGTCGAACTGTCTGAGGTTTGGTGATCCTCAGGACGAGTCCCGATACTCCCCAACACGTTGAGCACATTCGCAGAGCATGCACAATCACATCGCTTACCGTCGACATATCAAAATGTGGAGCATAATGGCCACCTAAGCCATAGTTGGCAATCTGCAACAAAAACGAAATAATAAAAAAAGAATTAAAACTGACTCTAGCGAAGTCAAAATGTGGATCGTAGTGTCCACCAAGACCATAGTTTGCCACCTAAATTCGTTTACGTAAGAAGTCTGCTGAACAAAGTCGCTTCAAAGGGAAAGAATAACGCTTCAATTCATTAGAATGGATCTTTCGTTTCGAAGGCAACTGCTTATCTTTGTTTTTTCTAGATACGTAATCATAATTGTTATTTCCAACTACGTTTCTCAGTAAAATGCTTGAAACAGTGAAAACGCCAACAGTTCGCTTGAATCCAATTATTCAATTCGAAGCTATTCATGAATGGAATATTCCTATCTGCGGTACAGATTTGAAGTTGAAAAAGCGACTGGTTTCCTCAAAATTAGCTGCGATTCGTCGATGTGTTGCGGTTTGAGTTCAGGATAAACTTAATGTTATCTCATTGCAGTGATTAGCTCTGAACCAGCGACTTCAGGATCTTCACCACTAGAAACTGTGGTAATATCGTGGTAAGAAACAAGATGATGACCTGAAGATAACCGAGTCCCCAGATTTCGATCGCGAATCTGCCGTAGGCTGTCCTCTTGGTAACACGTATGCTGCTTGCTGTTACTTTCGCTCCTCTAAAAGGTCCTGTCCACTTGGGGCAGGATGGTATAAGAATTCAGACGGTGAGCACCCAAAACATTTACTCCTAAGTTCCGCTTTGGTGAAATATCTTCAATATTGTGCGTGTTGATTACAAATATTGTAAGACTCCAAACCTGAAATTCGCACTAACATAGTCAGAAAGCTTGCGAGGGTAACTGCTCAGTTAGGTGCCATCGCACTTCCTTACGGGTGCCTAACGAAAAACTAAAAATTGAACAAATATTACACGTGTCGTATGCCGCTGTGCTGAACGAGGTTAGCAGGAGGATCAAGTTCATTGATGGCCTGACATTTCGACTCAAACGTCCTCCTCAAAATCATAAAATTGGCTCGAAACTAAGGTATCCTTGAACCGTCCAGCCAAGCGCCGTACAGCCCCTTGCATTTTGACGGACTTCTACAATGACAACTTGAAGACTGTAGAAAAAAACGATAAAAAGCATTCACCGCCAGATCCACCGCAAGGAATCCAATTATGAACAACCGAAATGAGTGGTTTTCGATAAGCAATGACCTCTTGTCACTCACACCGTTCTGCGGGTTTCGGAATGACTGATGTGACTCACAGTCAGTCGCGTCAACTGTCAACCACAGCTGGTTACCTAGTCGCAAACCCTTTTGCGGTGAATCCGGTGGCGAGTTGTTGTTTTCTTTCGATTTTTCTACGGTCTTTTCGTTGCGATTGCAGGAGTCCGTCAAAATGCTACGGACGGTACGACGCTTGGCCGCGCAGCTCACGGATACCGAAGTTTTGAGCCATTTTTAGGATTCTAAGGACGACGTTCAAGTCGAAACGGTAGGCCATTATTAAACTTGATCCTACTGCTAACCTCGTTTGGCACAGCAGCATACTACACTTCTAACGTCACGCCTATGTTTCAAGAAGCAAAATTTTTAGTGATGAGATAGCATCGTTACTAATAACTCTACATGACGTCCTTTGTATAGATAGGTCGTTGTCATTCACGTTGGCAAAACGGCCTTGCCCTATGACATTGGAAAGTGTTGATCTGACTACTCAAAATAATCTCGAGGCTACTTTTTCATAGTTTCAATTTTTTTCAAACCGTTACCCGTTTTTTTTAATATTCGTACGTTAAATCGAAGTCGCTACTTGATGGAGAAAATAAGCTAAAATGTCAACCTGGAGATCCTCAGACGTTGCCTGGTTCAGGTTAGTCATGTCTCCGACCCTCCTGTTCACTCGGGCAATAACCGGATGCTCTTCTTCCTTCAACCATGCGCTGCAATACAAATTCGACAGGACATGGACTTAAGCGTAATTTTTGAATCTCTTAGGCCTATGGTATACTCCGGCAACGGGTCCGTCGCAGCGGAGCTAAAAATGCCCTCTATGCAGCACTGCAGCTGGGTTTTTTGTATGCTGCTTTGTGCGGGGACTTGGATAGTTTACCGCAAGGGCAAAAAGGATTGTGTAGATACTCTCAGGACAGTACTGTGACTTTCGTCGCAGCGCAGGGCGCTGCGACGAGCCGGCGCCAGCTGAGATGGGTGGGCAGCACTGCTCCGAGTCCCCGCACACAGCAGCATACAAAAAACTCAGCTGCAATTTTGTACAGAAGCGAAGCCATGCATTTTTAGCTTCGCTGCGAAGGGCCCGTTGCCGGAGTATACCATAGGCCTTACAAACCACAAATAAACTTTCTGGGCAACAACTAAGACGAGAACGTTAGAAAATAAAACGATATGAGTGGAAAACGTAACGAAACCATGGTTACCTTTTGCTAATACGGTAGCTGGCCGTTTCTAGTTCACCCGTCACTGCATTTTGGACAGTAGCACGCTTGAGCTGAAAACGAAACCACACAATCATGCGGGTCAGGTGCCGAACGATAGAGAACTACTATCTTAACGAGACCGAGGAGCATGCTGATCGAAGTGAAAATAAACAAAGGAAATGCACACGATGAAAGTGTTAACGGAGGATTTTGTTGGTCAACGCTGCACACTGTGACCCACTCGGTACCTTTTGGAAATGCGATAATTGACTGTGATCAACGAACCATCCTCTGCCTTCACTGTTGCACGCTCCAGCTCAAAAATTGTTCATTGTACACAATACTGTGAAGGAAAACATCGCCGACGGACTCTAGGAGAGCCGTTCAACAGTTCAGTTATTGGTGTATTCATAGCAAGCACACAAGAATACTTCTCAACAGAATTTCCGTTTTCTCTAGCGAATTCCCTCAGGAGAAATGGAAACACTGGCTTACAAAAATGATCTAGAAGGAAGACCGCTAAGGAACTGCTAATATCGGGATTGTATTCGGTAAATGTTGCTTCAAGATGGAGGACTTCTTCTTGGAGAAACTCCCTTCATCCTGATAAAGAAATATGAAAAAGCAAGAGGTTAGCACTGCGAAGCCCAACTTTCGCCGGTAGTTTTTTGTTAATGAGACGCATATTTCAGAAGCTGGTATGAGTTCTTAACAATTATGCGACAAAGACTGAAGAAAGAATTCTTTCTCCAGTCTTAGTTACAATGATATCGAAGAACACGTCCTCTCTCGGTAGACTTTGTTTGCTCTACACAACAGACGACTTGAATTTCTAAGCCGTCTCGCGGTTGTAATTTGTTTCGTATGTCACTCCTATTCTTGGCACCGTTCACGTTTAATTACCTAACAATTCTCTTCGACAGCTAACATCTTTCGGGAGAACTCTTGTCCAGTTGCGGAGGTCAAGAGATAGGTTAGTTGCTGTACCCAAGCCCATTATCTGGCATATTAAAGCGACTCGAGGAGTCGGGCAATGCTACGTACTGTGAGCCACCAAGAGAATAAAAACAAATAGTCGCGTTTCGTTCGGTGAGCTGAATTTTAGCCGTTGCTTTGATTTTTTGTTCGCTGCATATTGGAGATTTCATGGGAAATCTGCCCACACATTGCAAAGAAGACGAGAGCACAGCGATATGAATGATTCGGAAGACTGGATTTCACCTAATTCTAAAAGACAATCCATAAGCGAGAAGCAAACTTGTGCTAGTTCCTCTTCCTACTACGTTAACTGCTAGAATCGATTTGTTGATTTTCGATGAAGGAACCCTAAGTCCAATGGTTATTAGAGCACTACCGAAAGGCCCTTGTTATAGGTTCGCTCGCGATGAGCGTCTGCGACTTGCGAGCGGTGATCGCGTGCGCCGCTAACTCAGACGCTGAGCAGGCGACGCGCGCACGCACGCGCCCGAAGCATTCAGAGCAATGCGCGAGGTGATCGACCCACCCCCAGCGAAACCGTCCATCGCAGTGGAGGACGCAGCGACGAGAGCGTGGAAGGTTCGCGAGCGCGTGCGATGCCATCGTTTTCCACACGCTAAAAGAATAACTCCGTGCGCGTCACCACGCCAGCGTCACCATGATAACTCGTACAAACGTGTCTGGCCCCACGCTGTCTGATACTGAATGGACGAGTTACGCTGGGGTGCGAGCGAACCTATAACAAGGGCCAAAGACATGCTGGCTACGTACCTTCGGGGTAGCAGCGGTTTTGATGATCTCAGCCTCGTACTCGGACATAACTTCTTTGAACAGCACCGCCAGCGGTTCGAAGCGAAGTATTTCCACCTTGATAGGCGCCAACCGAAGGAAAGGCTTGTCCATCTGATAAAGGATTGTTTCTGGCAGCAATCAAGTATCAGATTGCAGAAATTCACACCTTGAGATAGCAATAGAGCTTCTTCTCTTCCTCTGGGGGCACAGGAGGAGCTTCACCTCGGCAAAGGGCTTCGTACGCGTCTCGCTCTACGATGCCATCGTTTTCCACACGCTAAAAGAATAATTGCGAATTGCCCACTATTTTAAACAAATTGCCATCAATCTATGTACCTTGTTGACAATCGGCGGCAGATCTCCTTCCATGTCTTTTCCGTTGAGCATGTCCTCATACCACTTCACATTTCCTAAAAAAACAAACTGTTGAAAACTGGAACTATGTCAGCGTAGGCGGTATTCAATATTAGCTTGCAAAAAAAACAATTACATCTCGTTTGTAAAAACCTCAAGCAAGCTCTTCCTACCATTGCGTTAAGAATCGACCCAAATCGTAGAAAAATCACTCAAAACGGAATGGACAAAATATGCACTACAGGACGAAATGAAATGGGGTACAAAAAGAACGGCGGAAATGAAAGGTCATAGATTCAAAGCACTCAAGTGCACGTAGCTAAAACACCTGCCTTTCGTTCGAGAAACACTCAAAATCAAGTTTTCGCTCACAGCTGGAAATCAGCAATTCTGTGCCTCCCTTATTACCTTACAATTTTGATCCTTTAATGATACTGTTGTCTTTGAACTCGTTATTTTTCGTTTCCACTTGCCCAATCTCTCACATGCTGTGCTATGTACATAAATATTACAGCTTCACGAAGAAAGAAGAGAACACTCAAAAAGAGATAAACAAAGGGAGAAAATATATCATACTTATCGCACAAGAGCGCAGGCGTGGTGCAGTGGTAAAGGGCGCAACTTCATGTTGTACGGCCAGGAGATCAACTGACGCTCACCCTAACCAAGCCTTCCATCGAACAGCGGTCAGGTGAATAGGTTTCAGGCTTGACTGGGCCGGTGCAGAACAACGGCTAGTCCAAAACTTATATGTAATACTACTAGTGATATGAAAGTTGGGCAATTCTTACTATAATGGTCTTTTCAATATGGTTTTTCTTTTTTCAAAAGATCAAACACTTTTCAAAAGATTAAGGGAAAGGTAAAGGGGTAAAGGCGTCGGCGTTGATCAGTCCCCGAAATACACGCCGCCGCATTCGTGTTCCACTCAGAATAGAGGCATAGTGAATGTGTATTTTGTCTATACGAAGACTTTCGAGGGCTAGCCGCTACATCAAGTCAGTGCCCTTACCTTCCCAAACAAGTCTGGTACCACCACCCGACCACGGAGGGATGGCAGGGTTATTAGATCTGGGCAGGGATCGATCGCTCGATCGCCGGTGTGACAGTAGCGCCTCTTACCGCTTTACCACACGTGGCCTTGAGAAAATCATACACACCAGCAAAAGTATGGGAACACAAATGATTCCTACCGACCTCTTGCTCTGGGGTGATTGGGAGCGATAGCTGCCAGCCTCTTTGTCAGTGCGAGAGCTCGACGGACATTTCCTTGCTGGTAGAGCGAGTACGCCAGGTATTCGAGAATTTCTTCTTCAGCGATCGATCTTGGATCTTCGTTTTCGAGCTAAAAATCATGTAAAGATTTTCAAGTGTAGATTTCACAACAGTGGACACAAATCTGCAGCCGAAGAAATAACATTGAATTAAATTAAAAAAAGAAATATCCTTACTCGATTCAGGGCCACTTGCATCCATGTCAACGTATGGTAGTAATCCCTTTCGTTGTAAGCGGCTCGTCCAACCTGCAGATACTCTCAACTTCGGGAAAATTCAAAAACATATACAGAAAATTTCAAAACCTATTATTCAGGTCCACGCTGCTTTCACAGAAGTGAAACAGAAGCACAGATTTCAGAGAGCGTCAAAAATAGAATGCGGTTCAGAAAAGGTTAAATCAACCAACCAAAAAGGTTTTCGATATTCTTTCCTTACTTTTAATTATATTGCTTCTTTTAATAGCTTTCCAAGGTGGAAATTTACATCAACAGAATATAGGACACTTGTCTCACCTCGAATGCGTCGTGAGCTGTCAGCTTATGTGCGACCTTATCGCCCATAATCACTCCGTTCGAAAGGTCTGTGGTGTCGAGACGGTAGACATCTTGGAGACGAAGAATGGCCACAGCCGCTCCAGATAGATCCTCCTCTTTCGGGAATTTCACCTGTAACGCTTCTAATATTATACTCATTCACTACTGAAAATATTTTGCTAGTACGGATGATTTTTTCTAGCAAGGATGATTGTTCTTCTTTCCAAGGACAAAAGATTTCAGAAAAGGAGCAGCTGTCTGGAGAGCTATCACTATAATATAGTGAGCCGTTCGCAAGTGTCAGTCGAGAACCGACGAAAACAGCTGTTATCGGTGGGTTAATATATGTGGGTCCTTATCACATCAAAGAAAGAAAGCAAAGCCATCGACGTGGATAAGTCCTTCAACGACGCGCCACGCACCCGCCTTCCATTCAGAATCGCAGATGTGTGCTGAATGCGTATTTGGCCGAAATAATGACATGCGTCGCGGATGCCTCAGTCAGTGTCTTCATCCTCCTAGACAAATGTGACACTAAGGCCAGAGAAATGGGAGGCTTGGCTAGCCTCAGTAAGGGTCTATCAATAGAACGTGTTAGTGTAAGCAATGTCTCTTATCATTGCACCCATCGCAATGGAAAGCTATTGTCAGATACGTTTGTTTTCATCAAATAAAGTAATAAATGTAATAAGTATGCTCAATCTTGTATTTTACTCTGATTTTTGGATTCCATGATTGTGATCGTCATCACATTTTGTTCATCTCTAAACATATTGAAGCTACAGGCAGGCTTCTTCTACAGTCACTCGCTTTTCCATCCCATGTTGCAGAAGCATTGGCGCTTTGTCTTTGGAGTTCCCGAATCATGAGGAACGCGGGTAATTCACAGGTAGAAAGAGTTTAGCGCAGAGGTTCTCCGCCGAAACAAGATTCAATTTACGCGCATTTCACTCGATGCGCTTGAAAGAAAACTTTCCCAGCGTAGTAGAACCAACGAAATCATGACCCACACTTACGCAGACTTACAACTTTCGCATGCACCGTTGCCAGCCGGCGGACCGTGATTCATCCAGGTATCTAGGGAGCTTCGAGGTAATTGTCGCGGTATGGTGTATATACAACAGTAAACATGAACGGGAATAGGTATCGGATATCTTGGAAAGGTAAGAACGCGTCGGTAGTAATTAAATCAATGAATCGAGAACACGTTTTCGGTGAGGTTTGTTGTCCTTTTCGTGACCGGACCCATCAGATTCGTACCCAGAGGGCATATACATAAATATGTACGTTGGGGCCTAATTTCAGCGCCTATTATGGCCATCATATAGACGACACGATGCGAACGTTCGAGCAGCGAATCACCCTGCTTGTGAGAGGGTGTGAACAGGGAGCGTTTCCAAGTCGTTCAGACCAACTCGCACCCAAATCTTCGAAGTTCCGTTCGAGTCCAAATCCCGCGTTCATGCTTACAACGATAAAAACCGTAATTATTTTTTTTGGCGCAGAAGTCGCTCCCAGTAAAACTCGTCCTTAAGCGTAATGCAGATCGTTCTAAAGGTTTCATGCATATTCAAAGCCTCACCTGGCTGCGAACGCGATGTTCCGAGATGTTTTTGATGAATCCGTCGGCCTTGTTGGTGCGCATGATTTCCTCAACCTACAATTCATCTGAATGAGAAATTGATCCATTTCCAGAAACATACACATTTCCTGTACGCAGCGAGGTTTATTGAATATGCGATCATTCTCTACTATGAATGATGTTATCAAGGCTCATCTGGACAGATTTACCTTCTTCCATTCGGTGGTAAGCCGCTTAATCAGAAGATAGGCGTTGATCGGATTCGTCACGAAATCCGGGCCAACATCAGCGGCATCTTTATTGCGGACCACGTACTCGTCCGCAAACCTGAAACTGCATCCATTTACCTTATCGCTTCTCTATGGTATTCCTTTTGAGTCAGCTACCAGCTTATGTAGAAAGCAGAGGATTTACCCGGTGCGGTATCTACCAACGAATCCATTCAATACTAATTCTTAATGAATTAACGGAATACTATTTATCTGCTTTTTGTACTAGTGCGACGAAAGGAACGGAGGCGAGCTCCTTCCTAATAGGCTCGAAGGGAAGGAATAGCTACTATTCACGCATTTCATTGGGTGTTCCTCATAGTTTACGGCGCGTGCTGCAGTGGTAATAGGCGCTACTGACACCCGCACGATCGTGCGATCGATCCCAACACGGCCAATCCAAGCCTTCAATCCTTCCGCGATCGGGTAAATTGGTGCAAGACCTAACCGGAAAGGTGAAGACAATGACTTGGTGTAGCGGCTGGCCCTCGTAGTCATTTTATAGGCCAAATACGCATTCAGCATGCTTCTACGATCCTGAGTGGAACACGAACGCGGCGGTGCACCCTCAGAGGACTGATAAACGCCGACACGTTTACCTATACCCTATTATTCGTTCTAATTTACAATCGAGTGACTGAAGAAGAAAATGAGACTATCTTTAGACTTGAGCCTAAAGATCTGAAACGAAACTTCCTCTTTTTCATAAAAGTCTCTTCGGTAAAAATCGCTCAGTACCGCTCGAAAATGGGTCCTGTCTGACTTGAAAATAGTGGCCCTGCCCAACTAACCGTTTCAGTTCTTCCAGTCGTTTCTGTTCAGCCTCGATGTACTTTTCGATGACGGCGGTCACCTCCTTTTCAGCTCCGAGCATTCGTTGCATGTCGGCGATCGCCGTGAACAGATCCGCCCTACAGCTGCCGAAAAGCAGCAGCAGTAACCCGAGACTCCACATGTGGACTGCAATCTGTGATCATTAAGCAGTTGGATATAGACGCCAAACAAAACAATGGATATGATGGAGTTCATAGGAAAGTATAAGGTAGGTCCGAGCAAATTGACACTAAGATGATAGACTTATAAACAACAAATCTGAAAAAGATCAATGAGCAGATAGTGTTGGAATACTGAATTCGAAGGATGGAGATCGATGCTGAAGTATAGTGTAGTAAGAAAGTCTTGAGCCGTTTCACGTCCACCTTTTCTTTGACTTCTTATTCAGCACCGATGTCATTTTATTTCACAATATAATCACCATCGTATGCTGCTATGCCAAACGAGGTTAGTTAGGTGGATCAGATTTGTAGGCCTCTGACGACGACGAATAGGTCGAAACGTTAGGCCAAATAAATCTGATCCACCTAACTAACCTCGTTCGGCATAGCAGCATACGACAATAACACCATTATGACGAGGTTTCAAGAGGAGAGAACTTGGAGAATAATCAAACTCGTTAGTAAAACGATGTCCCGCCTGATGGGAAGGTCAGCCATCCATTTTTTCGCAGAACTGAGCAGGCTGACAATCAGAGAAGTGACTAACCGTTCATCCGACAACCTCGGATTTGATGATTTTTTCACTTGTAAAAAACCCGCACGAGAGGAAAGTAATTGGTACTTGCAGGGGCAATATAAGCGTAATAAGTTGACTGATAAATCATGTGCCAGCCTCATGTCTTAAACCTTCTATTGGTCCCTTTATCGTCATGCAGTCTGGCGGCATCACATAAGGTGTTCCCCGAATGTTCTCTTAGCCGCTTTTCTCGAACTGTTTCGGCGAGTTTCCAATGCACATTAGCTCCAACGACGGCAGAAACCATGTGCTCTTTTGAGACCATCTTGCTATGCATAATTTCTGTTCTATGCCAGAACCTGCACTGGAGAGACTTCTTAGCATGTATTAGGTTGTCCAATAAGTTCTTGCGATTTCCATAACAATTTTCAAAGTTTCACAAATTTTGACTGAATCAACCTCACCCATCGAAGTACCGCCCATCTTTGTCAATGACTGTCCTCCATCGATTCGGTAGGGAATGGATACCGTTGCGGTAGAACTCCGGAGGTTTTGATTCGAAGAAGTGGCGAAGGTCGTTTTCGAGTGCAGCTCGATCATCGTATCGTTTTCCTTCCAGAAAGTGAGCTAGCGAGCGGAACAGATGGTAGTCAGTAGGGGCAAGGTCTGGTGAGTAGGGTGGGTGGGGAATCACTTCCCACCCCAGCATCTGCAGCTTTTGGCGGGTCAACGTGGAAGTGTGCGGTCTAGCATTATCATGGAGAAAATATATTTTGTCGATTTCTGGACGAGTAACACGGACAGCGTCGCTGAGTTTTTGCAGTTGGTTGCAATACACTTCGCTGTTGACGGTACTACCAGAAGGACAGAGCTTCCAGTACAGAATTCCTCGGACGTCCCAGAAAACTCCCGGCATCTCCTTCCTCGGTTTGGGCCCACCTTTGGGAATTGCTGGTGGCTTCTTCTCTGCTGGGACCCATGCATGTCTGGTTGTACGTAACCTACAACACCCACTTCTCATCTCCTGTAGTGAGTGAGTCCAACCAGTCAAAACGGCGAGAGCTATGAGAGTCAAAGCGACAAGCTTGGAATCCGTGAAGAAGGCGGTGACGAAGATAAATCTTTGATGACTCATATAGTTGTAAACAACCGGCTGATATAAAGCGAAAATGTTGTGTACGCATAAGCTAACCTTTGACCTTTTATATACCCTACTGCTAAACGATAATACGTCTCAACCAGGAACGCCAGGTCAAAACACAAAATCGCAAAAACTTATTGGACAACCTAATACTTCCGAGTTCGTTTCCGTAAAAGAGCTTCTGCTAAGGGCAACAAAACAACACTACGTGATTTGAAGGTGCGAGGGTTTCTTCTCTCACGTTGATGAGCAAGGCTTTTTCGAACCTCCCTTAGAGGGAGCGGAGGAGGGGAGACTGACCAGTGAGTACCGGGGCGAACCACGTGCTGTCGGTCAGGACGTCTGAGCTCAGTTCGCTGTCGAAGCACGTCACTTGGAGAACCATTTGAGCTTGATGCGTGCACATAAACATTCATTGAAATGTCGCAATGTTCATCCCTTACGACCACTCTCACATTTATCAATTGATAACACCTTTGAAACTTTTCATGAACTGGAGTTTTCGTTTCGATGAACAGTAGTCTTTCCAGGAAGGACTGGTGGTTTAGAATTAGAAGACGTAAATGATTGTATTTAGAATTTAGAGAAAAGTTCAGAAACCACAGCGTTAAGGTCACTGAAAGAGAGTTCTTGCCCAGCTCATTTGATAGAGAGAGAATTTCTAAAGCGACTAAGAGTCACGGTCCACGCGGCCACCACGGTGAGTACGTCGTTGGGCGAGTCGCCTTTAATTGTATCCACAGGTACTGACGCCGGCCCTTGGTCGAGCCGACATTGCGAGCAAACGTCCCTCACCCGATTTTTTGGACCACATGCATAGCCCTTAGTCTCGGAGGCCTCAGCACAGCTCGATAACTGTAGTACTAACCTGTAGTGGTGCTCAATAACTCCTCGAGTACCACTGCCATTATAGGGTGAAAAAGTCACTCAGTAATTTTATTGTAGTACTTCACTCTGCTTTACTTTGACAGTTACTTAATCTGAAAAAAGGACGGAAAACGAGCTCATTGATGTCTCCCTCACCTCGAAACCAGACATACCTTAGGCTGCACTAGTTCCTCGAATAATATCAATAACTGAGAAAATCTCGGTAGAACTATTGAAAAGGCAAGCCATCGGACAATATAACGTACTTGCGAACAGTGCAAATAATATCTTTGGATCACGTAGAAGAACAAGACATTTGGCATCAACAGTTCGAAAACAGAGAAGGAGAAAGCATTTTCAAGAGTGTATATGTTTTCAGCTGTTTAAGATGCCTGGAAGAGCAACGTAACAGCACTCAGCTATGGAGGCTTCACCGCATTCTTTCGAATGGCATCAGCTGTCCGTGGACGCATTGTGAGCGAAAACGTTCGTCGCAGTGCAACTGAACGACAAACAGCTGGCTTTCACAGCACTTGGAGGAATTTGAGACGGCCAGTGGGCGTTTTTAATGAAAAATGAAGCGAAACATCTAGAGCTCAATCGATACGAGAAGCGTGAGAAGTACCGCAAATTCTATAAAAAAAACCCGAAGAACATGAGCGCTCAGCAATTACTTCTAGATGGATGTCTGTAGCAGAGAAGGAAATTCCAAACTCTTATCCTGACCATTTTTCCTCAAAATTTCTCGTTGATGTCATAAGGTCGCCACTTCGCCACTCTCCACACTTGTTCTCTCCACACTCTGTATTTTTGTATTTTCGCTCTATCTTATGTTACCACTACCAGCCACGAGCTCAGAGGCACTCAGAATACCTAATTGATCTGAACAATGACAGAGGCGATCTATAAAAAGTCCATCCGAACCATTCAAATTGGACAAAATGTTAAGAGGGTCTTGAGGAGTGTAGATCTTGAATGGTATAAATTGTAAGGAAGTCGATCAGTTGCCCGTACAGTCAAAAGTTTTGCCACCCACAACTTCAACAAATGCACCCACTGATGAAAATTGACGTGATATCGCACATTTATAAACGCAAATAGCTGGTTGCGAGTTGATACTGCACTTATAACCGTCTAAGTCGGGCACGAGGGCGGTAAACCAGTGGTCTAGCATCTTGTATTAGCCCGAGATAGAGTTCAGATTCCTCTTCAAACCCGACTTTTGCGATGGACGTAGGCGTAGACAAAAGCTATAACATTTCTGATGAAAACCGATAAATGCCAATATAGGCCAATTCGTAGCCAAGTTATGATTTGCGGCTAGGGCACCGAAACGTTTCCATACAATACAATACCATTTCAGAGAGTAAAAGGTAAAGGAATGTTGTATGCGATGGTCAGTTCCCTAAGGAGGCGCCGCTGCATTCGTATTCCATCCAGAATTGTGGAGGAATGGTAAATACACACCTGGCCTATACAACGATTTGTGGGGGCCAGCCCATCTACCACATCAGTGTTTTTACCTTCTCAGACAAGTCTAGTGTTAATTAACCCAACTCCCGAGAGATGGAAGGCTAGGTTAGCCTGGGCGGGTATCGATCGTTCTACCGCGCGGGTATCAGTAGCGCCGCTTACTGCTGTACCACCCACACACTATTTCAGAGAGTATAAAGTAAAAAACACAGAAATAAAAAGTTCAGTGACAAGTTTTATACCCTGTATCTCGTAAGTCACAAAACTTGAACATACAGAAGGTGTAACAGTTCTCTCTTTGAAGGTGAAACAACATAAAAGTTTAAGGACAGTTGTGGAGTGGAGCGGAATGATAGAGAATGACAGATAGATAGAACAGCAAGAAGAAAGCGAGAAAATCGGAATCAGACTACATTAGGTTAATGGAACTGCTGCAGTGCTAAGGCTTGAGTGGAACCGAGAGTGAAATCTTCTGCGATTGTTTTCTTGCTGTGTGGTAGTCTGATATTATACTCCAGCTAGAGGATGTCATTGAAACCTGTTGAATTTTCTTGGCTAGATAGCCGAGTACGATAATCGATAACTAATCAGCCTGGGCAATAGCAAACGTAAAGGCCATGCAGCAACAGCTAAAGAATGGGAATTTTAGGTCACTTCTTCGACGAAGACGAATCAATCGCAGCTGTGCGAGCTTTCGCGCTTCCTCGTGTGGTTTTTTGGAAGAAAATCGACCACTTACCGCGGCACACCGGTCACAGGGAGACGCTCAATTGTAAAGCGACCCTTTTCGATGAGAGAAAAAGATGTGACGAAGGAGAATAGGGAGGTTAACAATGCAGCTGAACATAACTCTCGTTTTTCATACCAGCAGATACTAGCGGAAATCCCAAGAATCTTGCTGTATCTGATGGCCAGTAGGGCAGAAATTTCGATGTGAGGGTAGCGTAGAGAAAGAGCTGTCTTAAAACTCACGAAGCACATGAAACAACGATAGTTTGCTATAGAAACAGAATGGCCGTCAAAAATGGATTGTAGGATTCAGAAACCTCGCAGTTTTTGGTTAGAAAAAGCTGACTTAAGGAGAGGCGATGGAGCTCTACGAGAGTTCTCAGAAAAGATGTAGCGGACATCATCTCTTCTTCTAAGACTTTCCCACTTTAAAACTTCGAAAAGATATGCTATGTGACCTACTTTGGTATGGTTTTCTTTAAAATATTTCTGATAAGATCTTTACTACGAATTGTTTTAATTACCCTTCTACCCATCCGAATTTTTCGTGTTCGTTAGTATTGTCGTAATTGTTTATCCTACTAAACACTTTCCTGTTTGGAGCGCCTATGCGAGTAACTCAAATTAATAAATGAGGGCGAATAGTGGCCGGCGCATCTCAAGTGTAAAATGATGGTTCACAAATTCGCGCTCGAGCTTAACCAGCTCAAGATAAATACAAGGGATCTTTCCCCCGACGATTCTAACGAATTGTCTTTAGATTGAAGCGCAGATCACAGATATGTAATTTATTTTTGCTGAATGGCAGTGGGTGGTCCGAAAATTGCAAAAAAAAGTAAGCACTGCTCTACTGCTGAGGGGCGCTGAATAGCCCCCTCGCACATGTGTGCTTCGGTAGCGCAGCGGTACCGCAGTGGACTGTTGCTCCCAAGGGTTTGGATCCTGTGGATGTGTTTTTGTTTTGCTTCAATCGCATTGATACCAAATTGCTCATTTTGGGATTTTGTCATGGGGATTGAAGAATATCATGTTTGGAGCACTCTATACCGCACAAATTTTGGTAAATGACAACATTAATATGGGTAGCCAATATCTATCGTAGCTTACCTTAAACAGACGCAAATTCAGAAACTAATGTTGGATTCGTGATTGCCCCTACACACGAAGTTTGGACGAAATCGGCGATTTTGACCCACGCACCTCACTAACCCTTGCCATAGCAAGCGCTCACCAGTCAGAAATCCAGAAGCAAAAGTAAAATTTGTGATCAGCAATCCAGGAGAGATGCAATTTCTGGAACGAAAGTAGTGGATGCTGACGATTTTCTGAACTAGTCTGAATGGTGCCATAATATTACCAGTAATTCATCAGAGACTCAACCTTGGGCAACTCTACCGACACCTGACATGATCGAGACGTCATGGTCTGGCTAATGAGACTATTTGAGACGCTGGTCGAATATCACTAGTTTTGCGATTTGAAACAAGTGAGGGTATCTAATGAAGCCTTTGCGATGGTCAAAATAACCGATTCTGTCCACGTGTGTGGGGGTTATTTGGGTCGCTGATCACGAATCCAGCATTAGTTTCCGAATTTGCGTCCGTTCAAGGTGAGTTACGGTAGATTTTGGCTACCCATATTAATGTTGTCATTTACTAAAATTTGTGCGGTTTAGAGTGCTCCAAACATGATTTTCTTCAATCCCCATGACAAAATCGCCAAATGAGCACCCAATGCGATTGAAGCAAAACAAAAACACATCCACAGGTCAAGATAAACGCTGGCTCTTCAGGGGCTATTCAGCGCCCCTCAGCAGTGTTGTCAGAACTGAAACGGTGGCAGAGCCTATAAGACCATATAGGTCTTGTTAAGAATCGTCGGGGGAAGTTCACTGACCTCCCTTGTTAGGCTGAAACGATGGCGTAGCCCTTGAGCCCGACTTGAAGGAAATATATTGATGTGGTCGATGGAATAAAAAGGTGGAGGAGTGTGTTGGGGCCGGTTATGATGACTCGCCAGAACCGGGGCGTGGACAGGCAACTGTTGGCCCACTTTCTAAGCCCCAAAGACGGCGAAAAGCGGCGAGACAGAGTAATAACAACGATGGTAAAGAAATTCGGTTTCGTGCTGAGCCAGCGTCAGGATAGCCACTGGTAGTTGCCGAATAAGAAACCAAACCTAAGCTCGAATAAAGTGTCCATATCTGTCTTGGTTGAACTGCAGAAACCAGACTTTGTCCGTAGGTAGCTAGGACGACGGAGCCCTTAAGCCCTAATTGGAGTAGATGTATCGATGTGGTCGATGAAATAAAAAGGCGAAGGAGTGACGGACGGGAAAGGGTGTTGGGTGGCCGGTCATGGTCGCTCGCCAGACCCGTCGCGGAGACAGCGCGGTCGGCCGATGAGACGCAGAACTGGTTCGTCTGGTGAATACGTGCGAGTGGTGGACGAGATGTCGCCAGTGACCTCTAATAGGAGAGCCTAAGAAATCGCTTGGACGACCGTCTGCACTCTCATTATTTATAACTAGCTGTAATCGCCGCACCAATGAAACTATGCAATGTCAAGCTTAATTATAGTCTTCAGAAACAGCATAGAAACTAGCCCAGAAAATACATCGAAATAAACAAAACCTCCCGAATATCTAACCAACTTTCTTAGAAGTTGAAAAAGTCACTGGTTGAATGAAAGATGCCATTATGTCCTCAAGAACCGGATGCTATGTGGATTGGAGGGTGCAACCAATATATTAGGTTGGCAACTAAGTTCGTGGACTCTCAAACGCCTTCAACAAAAGCGTTAGTTACCAAATAAAGAAGAAGGTTACCCAAACGACATATGAACCATCAAAACGAACAGGTAGTTCCTCACTCTCAGGTAGATGTCCATTCCACTTCCTAAGAATTACTGAGTTTTTGAGGAGAATTATTTTCATAGGCGCATTTTGACCTACACCTCATTACTGGATCATCTTTGAACCAGAGAATGCAGGAAAAATTCAAAATTAGTATTATTCATAAAATGCACTATCTGTAGTATAACCTACATGAATAAGAGTCTCCCAGCTTACATCTTTAGAATTTTGGAGAGATCGAAACGCAACGTGATGTTTGGTGGCGCTTCGATCAGGGGTGACACTACTTTCAGACAGCTGCTTAAACCGACTACCGCGTAGTTCAACCTGTACACAGCCAGGCTAAAGAGAGTAGAGCTCTAGGTGAATACTGAGACTACCACCGATCTATTCTCGAAAGGTGGCACCTTCGTAGAGCCTCCAGACTGAGATCCTCAGCTTCTTGTGAGGAGGTGGATTTGAGGATCTGTAGCGGCTTTCATTTTGTTTTGGGTGGCCGGCTAGCAAGTCAGCAATTATCAAGTAGGGTCCACATCCCATCGCACGTTACACTTTTGTGAACAGGCGATTCTCCTTCAGGGGAAGCTCGACGTTCAATTGTGGCATCCGACCCAGCCATCTCCGCGATGGGTCAAATCGCAAGGCACTTATTGGCCAGTTTTACAGAAAAACTAGAACAGTGCAGAACTTTGTAGTTGAGGTATTAGAGCAACTGAGTTCGAGTGTCAACATAGATGTTGCCGAGCTCTGATTTCTTTCGGAGGAACTAATTACGGCCTTCCGACCGAGCTGCATATGTCATCCGAAGTACACTTTTTCTTTCGCTTTGAACTGCTTGCTTAAAATCTCTTGATGTTTTTGAGTACCATCTATCGTTTCAAGACATCATCCCCAGATTCTGCACACACAAATTATAGCGCTTCAGCAACCTAGTCGCTAAGCAGGTACTCTTGAAGAAGGACTTGGTAAACGCTGGTTCTGGATGTTTTCGTTTCAAGCGGAAAAAGTTTCCCAGCAAACAAAAGTTACATGGTTTATGAATGATTATGAAAACTACTTGATATGCGCTATCCAACAGTTAAAAGAGCATTGAAATAGGTGAGCATTCAAGCAAGTTATGTGTGCTAGAAATAATGACTGCGAAACAGTCCACGAACTTAGTTGCCAACCTAATAGGTGTTGTATTTGTTACCAGGCTGTCCAATAATTCATGTCCGCGAATTTCACCATTTTCAATTCTTTTTCAACCTTGTTGAAAAACAAGTCTAATCAACAGTATGATTACCACTGTTATCCACAACAGTGGCCCATCGATTGGGCAGGTCGCCGATACCCTTCGCCTAGAACTCCGGGGGCTGCGACTCGAAGAAGTCAGCGATGTCGGATTTTAGGTTGTCGTAGTTGGTGAATTTTTTTCCAGCCAAAAGGTGCTTCAGCGAGCGGAACAAGTAGTAGTCGGAGGGGCGAGGTCCTGAGAATACGGCGGATGGGCAACCATCTCCCAGTCCATCGTCGCCAACATCTGCTGGGTCTCCTTATCCAGGTGGGGGCGCGCGTTGTCGTGCAGCAGGTGGACCGAGGCTCGTCGGGGACGCTTTTCTTGGAGGGCAGAGGCTAGTTTCTGGAGCTGATCGGTGTAGATCAAGGGTGTGCAAAAAAAATTTTGTCGTAAAATTTTTTACGACAATTTTTTACGACAAAATTTGTCGTAAAAAGTCGTAAAAATCGTAAAATATTCTTTTTCTGCTCACACAGACAGCTTTATGCGCGAACGCGGCGAAAATAAACGTTACTGAAACCAAAACGCTTATTTAAACTGAGTGTTGAATCAAATATTAGGTTGGTAAGAAAGTTCGTGCCGTTTTTTTTCAAACGACTGTTGTAAATTAAGTTCGGCAGCTTTTGCAGACTGTGACACAGCATTCGAAGAAGAATTATATCTTCTTTCAAGCATTATAGTTGTAAATTATGATGAATTTGAATTTCACTAATCCTTCGAGTAGTGAAGTGAAAAGCGAAAAAGTGAAAAAATAACCTCATCGACAGCGATTTTTTTCTGCTCACTTCCAGTGGCTTAAATAAAATGTGATATTCGGTTTGAAAAATGATGATTGTCTCTATTAGACAGTACATTACTTATTGTTATTAGTTCCGTAAATTACAAATTATCTTCTGAACGTCCGAGGTGATTTCTGCATAGTTTTCTAATCAGAATTTTGCACTCCATCACAAGATATGTTTATTTTCATGCAGTTCTCGATTTAAAAAAATGCGAGAAATGCGTCTTGAAGTTTCTTAGCAGAGCAAACTTCCAGTTTCAATCATTTCACAAAATTTCATCGAAAGAGGATGACACGCCCTACTTTTTTACTTTTTTTCAGTTTTTCGCTTTTCACTTTAGTAGCCGAAGGAACAATGAAATGCAAATTCATCACAATTTCCAAATGCACTGCTCGAAAGAGTAGATAATTCTCTTTCGAACGCTGTGTGACGCTCTGCTACAGCTTTCGAACTTAACTTACAACAGTCGTTTGAAAAAACGGCACGAACTTTCTTACGAACCTAGTATGCAGCTCATCTATTTACAGTGAGCATTATTAGGAAAAAATGGAAACAAATTTTACAGAAAACAACAATTACCGGTCAAAACCGATCAAAGGCAACCAAGGTCAACCTTCAGAAATAGAAGTGCAGGGAAACTTGCAGGCGTGAGCGCCTTCCGATAGTCGCTCAGAACATGACCTGCTGACGAAAAAACCCTCTATCTCAACTGACCCTGGAGGAGCACAAAAATACTTTGGAGCTAGTGAATCTAAATGAGGGTAGAGAGAATGCCTTTGTAGTGCTCTGAGCAAAGGGTCCTGGCACGAACGCTTGCAATTTTGACCTGTTAGCACGATTTGAGCGCCAAAATGAAAGTCGTGAAAATTTCGTAAAATTCCCAATTTTTTGTCGTAAAATCGTAAAACGATTTTTTACGAAAAATGTCGTAAAAATCGTAAAATCGTAAAATCGTAAATCGTAAAACGCACACCCTTGGTGTAGATGGAGGCGGTGACTGTCCTGCCTTGCAGGAGCAGCTCGAAGTATAGTTTGCCCGTGGCGTCCCACCAGCAGCTGAGCATGAGCTTCAGCGGGTGCAGGTCGGCTTTCGGCGTCGTCGGCGGCTCTTCTCCGCGCGAGATCCAGAAGGCACGGCGGGCGACGTTGACGTAGGGAACCCAGCTCTCATCCTCAGCGACCAGGTCTTCGAGAAACTCCTTGCGACGTGGACAATGGAGGATTGACTGGCAGACGGTCACGCGGCTCTGCTTGATGGCGTCCGTCAGACGGTTGGGATCCAACAGGCCAGAACTTTGTGGTAGCCGAGTAAGTTGAGTCGATTGTGGATGGTGGACTTGTTGCAGCCGAGTGTCGTCACCAGTTCACGGGTGTTGGCTTCCGGCTTCTCCTTGACACAGCGACGGAATTCGTCATGATCCACCGTCGGAGGCCTCCTGCTGTGCTCCCTGTCTTCGAAGCTCGTGTCGCCCCTCTCGAAACGATTGAGCCAGCGCCTGACTGTGCGTTGGCATACTACATCCTCCTTGCACGCTGTGCAGATGTTGGCGACCGCGATGGTCGTGTCGTTGCCGAGCATCCACCCGTAGTACACGAACATACGGATTCGACCTTGGTCCATTTTAGCCTGTACTGGTAGCTAGACACGGCGACTGCGCTTTATATACCGCTGGCGGGGAACTCTGGAGAACCTTCTATAAGGTCCTCACACTTGCCTGTTATCGTAATACATTTAAGGAAAATTATAGAATTTTCAAATTTTTCGGACAGGAATTATCGGACAGCCTAATATATGTACTTGCTGAAATTCTCAAAAGAGCTCAAACTATTGTTAGATGTGAGCTTACAAATTTTCCGTGTACCAATAGAAATCTACGGTTTCTGTGGGAGAATACGGCCTCAAAAATTTATTTTTCTACCCGCAACTCACATAAGCACCGAGAAATGCAACATAAAGTCGTCCGGAGGGGCGGGTTCGAGTCGCGCCTGAGGTGCAAGCTTTGCGAACAACTACTTTCGGTTCCGACTTCTATTGTCTTTTACTAGACATGAATTGGTACGGCTGTAAAGTACCGAATCCCAACCTTGACCTCTGAGGTGGCTGAGATTCGAAGCTGCCTTTCATTGCTCAAACGAGAGAAGTATACTTCAGTGTTCCAGACATTTCGGAAGGCGATTCCGAAGTTTAACGATTCGAATTCACTATTCTGTGTACACTTACATTTCAACTCTGAAAATGCTCGTGTCACAATCATCAAGAGTCTTGTAAATTTTGAAACTATTTCATTCAACGATTTTCACATTCATCCTAGAGACTTGTCAGGATCGCTGTAAGATGAAGTGGACTGAGAGAGCTAGACATAGTGAAAAAGCAGAACAACGATGGCGCGAAGCACGGACAGCAACGCAGCCATCGGTGACTTTTTCGGAGAACTGAAATTCGCTAAAAACCGAAACGCTGCATTAGATGATTTGCAGAGGTCACCTTCTCGTAAATGCCTCTTGCAATGAATGTTTCTGAGCGACATCAGCACAACACCTTCGAAGTTGCACTATCTGAGGGAGTTTAGGGCCCTTCTAACAAATCAGAAATTCTAGAGACAGAAATTCTTATGCGGCTTTTCCAATGTGGTTGTAAGACAGAAATTCTAATGCGGCATCTGAAGTCAAGGTAGGAAACACAACCCCATTCGGATGAGTGGATGAACATACACAGATCTTAGAACACCGCTAGAGACGAGCGATTTTTGTCGAGCAGTTATAAAGATTTAGTTTCCATCCTTCAAGACTTCGTACAATTCTGCTACGTCTAAAAAGCAGAACTGTTCCGTGATCATACATGAAAAACCGTAATTAGCAATAAGGCAAATATTGTGTTTATCTATCGAGTATGTAGCTATAAATCGTCTCGACTCCTTCAGACACCAGCTCTCAGAAAACTTAGGCAAAATAGTATGAACTTTAGCCAGTAGCAACAAAAACAGTTCATGAGCAACACTAGTACTGAAAGGCTTGCAGTCAATGAATTAACTACACACATTACTCTGATTACACAGCCTAATTATCCGAGATTTGTATACATCAAAAGGAAAGAACAATGAGGAAAGAAAGATAAAATTTAATCGTTCCACATACACGTCTGGATTATATTATGTTGCGCAGAGATAAATTGCTTTTTTCGCGCAACCAATTTTTCTAAAAATTTTCTGGATATTATTCGTTCAATAAGTATATTGCTGTGGATCCACTGCTTATTTCCTCATCTGCTTTGTGATGGGTAACTTATTGTTTGATCAGATTGATTCAATTCAGATCAGTTTGTACTGTTCAATTATTGCTACCGGTGTGGTCATTCGTGCGATTTGATTTGAAAATTACAAAAAATATTATGCATGAGAATAGAACATTGATCTGATTAAGCATACATGTAGACCTTTGGTTGAGTATTCCTTGCAGAAAAGTTGTATAAACTACCTCAATAACGTACCACTGAGAAAAATTTAACGCGTGGTACTTGAGCGTATTGTAAGGAAGCCTAGGAAAAAGCCTATTTTACCTCTGCCCATCATAGGGGTTGCCTCTACCTCGTTAAATCCATTGGGTTACCATTCGAACAAAGGGTGATTTTACACGGATCATGCTCACATCGGTGACTGACTTTTTACCCAGCCAGCGAATTCAGCACAATTTTCTCTAGTCTTCGCAGTGTGTCACAAAATTTGTTGAGAATAATGGGACCATTACAGTCTAACTGATTCACTTGGTGGCATAGGCGTGTTCGTTGGATTTCCGCCCCACTGCGGTTTATCGAAGAGTGCATCTCGCAGTGAACAGTTTTTATAAACACCCAGCTTCTCCATGTTTAGATAGGCCGAGTGAGGCTCCATTCGATGGTACAAACAACAGTAACAATCATGCTCAAAGTTCTCTCGTATTAGGGCCTTGGCAACATTCATCTTAACACTGTGCTTCGGTACCGAGGGAGGTTAGTGTGTAGGTGGGTCACAAACTTATTGGCCTCTCTCAACTAATAATCTTATTCAAAGCTTAAAAGCGGATGACGTGAAGCCCCTAGAAATACTGAACGGAGCAGTGGGTGTGTCCATCCCTGGCTACGTGACATGGATCAAAAACCATGAAATCAGTTTTGAAGCAGTAAAGGAACACGGATCTTAAAGCCCTCTGAAACCTGCGTTTAAGCTCCGAAATTGCTAATTTAATGTTGCATATCGAGAAGGAAGGCCGAATGATTGCTACAAAATTGAGATCAACTGTCAACATTAAAGATCATAAGGAGAAGCAGTGGTGGAAATGGCTATCATCCCCATTATTATATGATATGATATGTTCCCGTGTAACCGGAAATTGATGTGAAAAAATATCAGATCGGTCACATTTACTTCCCGAAGCAAACTTTCCGGTTCAGTTTCCATAGTGATAGGAATAGTAGGAAGCAAATGAAAACATGTAAAAATTTAAATTGCCTTCGAACCACAGGGGAACTAGTGGATTGGATCATGATTAGGAAAAGCGTTGTATTCTGCGGTTACGTCAAGGTCAGAGCAAGGTGCGGCGAAGAACAGAAAGTAAGAATCTCCTGACAGACCAGATGACAGCCAAGAAAGTATACCATCCCTCTCGCAGAAAAAGCTCACGATTAAAAGCTACAAAGTTAAACCTCTTTAAGGGCTAACGTAACCTCGACAATGGTGACTAAACAAGTCAACTTGATATTCTAAATAAAGATATCTTGAATTATTTATCCTTCTTTTTCCGCTACGTCACAGAGAATACTGTAACATACTGCAGACTGAAACCGATTAGTCAAGATTGATAGAAGTTTATTAGGACTAACGTTTCGTCGAATTCGCCATCGTATTTGGGTAATTAAAACGCATTCGATGCAATTTGTAGTCAAAACCCGCCACACGGGTTTGGTGGTGTATTGGAAAACTCCTAATCACAGAGGAGATTTGAGACGGATCTTCACTTCTAGACGCTCTTGCTGACTGCTTGGTTTGTCCATAAAATGATTAAATCATCTCCAAAGGCTAGATCGATTTCCACAGAACTTGAGACAGGAGCCAGGTAACCATGACGTCGCTCATGAAACCGAGGTTTTTGCAGATTGAAATCGCTGAGTGTACGAACATGTGAAGGACACGGGTTGAGAGATGACGACAAACGTTGTGTTCGCAAGGACCGGAGCGGTTCTGATCCAGTTCAGGTTCCAAATCAATCAGTGACGCAGCGTTCCGCAACACTGAAGCTTCGAAAACCCAAATACATGATTGTCAATTCCGGTGCGTATCCTCAAGCATACCTCAATTGGCACCCGATAGCGGGTTACATTTGCAACATTCACGACAATAACCCTACAGACTGGTGTGACAGTATATTGGAAACTTCACAATGGCAGCGATGCGCCGCTACTACGTAATTGTAACTTCTGATACAGCTATTGCACTGCTGGCCGGCCCGTTTGGGCTATCGCATATCAACACGAACCAGAAATGCTCACGGGCTCGCGATGAGAAACAGGTTCATTAAAACTGCAGCAAGCGAAGTTACTGCGAATTACTTTTTCGAATTATAGCGTGGTCTCCTTGGTTTCCAATCCCTGATTTTTGGGGCGTCGTTGTGCAGCGCGGTCCTTATTATACAGAATGTCCCAAAAAGATATATACACTGTTTGAGAAGCCATAACTTTTCCGAGAATAAAGATATTGAAACACGCTGAGTTTTGGATAAAAGCGAAGGAAAACGGAAATTCTACAGCCTTCGAATGGTGAAGGTTGTGCCCCGCATTGGTTTGAAATCCCACATCTTATACTCGATTAATCGGGTGTACTATGCTCCTGTAATACACTTTTTAATCAAAAATGACATCTATCCTTGTTTCAGAATTTTTTTTAAGTTTCGACACAAAGCGGGCCATTAACATTCGTGAAAATGGAAAGAGTGTTAGAAAAAAGGCAAGCACTGTTAATAGAGCAGGGCGTCGTTGAAAAGGTCGTTCAGATGACTGATGAGTGAAAATCTCGAAAATGGGTATAGGTGACGATTGCGCCACGCACTTGTTTGACGAATGCACTCACAGGCTGGAAGCTTTCCGCAGTTGACTGTACAGGACGAAGAGCAATTACAATCGCGGTAAGGAAAAAAAGAAAAGAAAAAAATTTCCGTCGAACCAAGCACCTTCCAAAAACAGGAACTCTGGGAGCAGTCAACGTTGGCCGTAGCCAAGGATTTTTCAAATTGATAAAAATAAGATCGCACACCGTATGTAAGTGAGGTCTTGAGTAGCTATCAAGGTGAAGGTAAAGGTAAAGGCGTCGGTGTAGATCGAGCGCCGCCGCATTCGTGTTCCATTCGGAATCGAAGAGACATGATGAATGCGTCTTTGGCCTATACAATGACACGCAGGGGCAAAGCGCTATACCAAGTCAGTGTCTCCACCTTCTCAGACAAATATGGTACCAATTCAACCAACCCCGTGGGATAGAAGGCTTGGTTGTGCGGATGTAGTCAGCGACTTTTAAAACTGCACCACTCGCGTCCTAGCTATCGAGGTAATGTGAGAATTTAGAACGAGCTCGACGTGTATCATTAAGAACAATCAATGATAAGAGCAATGAGCAAAGGCTGGATGCGGCTCATACTTCTCCTAGTAGTTTGTTGAAAAAGATAAAATGAAATCTAATCCACTGAATAAACATTTTGCGAGAGGGGAGCTCGCTATTGCTTGAAAATAAAATCAATATAAATATAAATTAAAGTTTATGCCACCGGTGGTTGTCGATCACACTAAGCCGATGAAGTGGTGCTCCAGTAGAAGCAGCGTGTCCCTCACGTGGCCGCTGGAGAGCGCTCGTTACTCCCATTACAACCTTCTGACAGATTGATTGATAACTTCGATTGCCCTCTCCACCGCTAGGATATTTATCGACCTCATTAAGAAACGAACACACGGCCGAAACAAGAATCTTCTGGAGTTGGCGCAATCTGGGGGGATTGGATGACCATGTCAACAAAGTTTTGCAGAGCACGTATCGCACATAATATCGCCACATAGCCAGTAGTTGGCAGATGGACTTGAAAGTGGTGTATCAGCTCTCACTGTTCAAACAAGCACTCTTCAAGTCTCATTCTTAAGAAATACCTCCATCATAATGCAGTTGAATTAACGTTTGCAAAGATGATCACTGGGATTGGTATACCACTCCGATTTGGCTTATGTTTCGGCACTTCTTGCCTTCTTCAGAGCTTCGTGTAAGGTTACTCGTGTGGCCATTCGGAGGTGCTCAAATAAGGTATGATTGGTAGTGGTAGGCTTGATCGTGATCTATGTACAGCCAAACGTCGAGACCTTTACCCTAGCTTATTCTTGAAGCCAGGCGATCGAGCGGTTGCGATTAGTAGGATCCATTGGAAAAAATATTTGCAACTTGGCTGATGCACTTCGTGTTAATTTTCGATCTTTTGAATTTCTATAGATCCTCCACTCTTCACTTCTTATTATCTTGCTGACGCGCTCCGCGGAGAAATAAGTCTGCTTTGGACGATTCAACCCTAATCTGAGGAAAAGTCAAACATGTCTTGGTTTGCACAACATTTGGTTTCCACCCTAGGCGAAAATATGACTGGTCTCGAAGTAAACGAACATCATATTGGTCAGCGCCCAAGTGACCCTATAGGCTAAGCTTCAACGAGAAAACTGACTGAGATAGTAGACTTGTTGCTTATTAGGTCCTTAACAGGCAGCAAAATGACTCCCACTCTTGTGCAGAAAAGCGTCTTCTAGTTAGAGCGAGAGAAAATACCGCACTAACCCGCATAACGTACGGTGACGGGAATAGTGGTGCATACAACATTTCTAACTAGAAGACAATTTTCTGCAGAAGAGTGGGAATGATTTTGCTACCTGTTGAGGACCTAACAAGCAACAACTCTGCAATGCACTAGAGAAATCTGGAGCCATTTTGCCTTCCGGGTATTCGTAGAACGGCCGTTTATGTAAATGCAATTTTAAGAGCTATTTTTTCTGTAAATGGAAAGCAGTTTTTGCAACTTTGTTCACTAGTAGTCATCTGCTTCTGCCAACTAGCTACTGGGCACTTTGGGCTGCAACTACAGTGGAAGCTGAAAGGGACACTGTCCGCCCGAATATGCACGGTTGTAGCCCGGACGTTCTGGTGTCTTTCACCCCCTTTTGGTCGCACTAAGCCCGTTCCGTGGAGTCGGAACTTGCAACTTATGCTTTGGATGAAATAAAACTTCAAAGAGGCTTAGATCCACATACCATATACCATCCATGATACCATATAACAAGTAAGTGAGAATTGTATTGTTCGCAATAGGTAAATGTAAAGGTAAAGTTAGAGGTTTCGGCGTTGATCAGTCCCCTAAGGACGCGCCGCCGCATTCGCGTTCAATCCAGAATAGAGACATGATTGGTCTATACAATGACTTGCGGGGCCAGTCGCTATACCAAGTCAGTTTGGTCAATTTGGAAACAATTTGATTCTCGTTGTACTATAGGTGAAGAAATCCGTGTCACAGAAACGTTTTTTTAGCATAAATAGGTAGTCCAACATTGGATATGAGATGCATACATTTTCAACTATAAATATGTCTGAAACCTGAGTACGGTAGGCAAACTCCTTCAAGCAGTGACTATTGGCCCCCAACGTTTGATTTTCTCCCAGATTTTATGTGCAACAGTGATAAAGGATAATGAACTTGATTAGGAATAAGAATAATACAACAAAAACTATCGATTTTATTCTTCCAGGATATCTCTTACCTACTGTACTGTAACTGTTTAATATTATTAATCTAATTACGGAAAAATTCTAATTCCTGACCATCTATACCTCCTCAACACTGCTCAGGACCCCCGTCGTGTTGCGATGATGGCGCACAGCGGTGCTGCGCCGTCGCCGCTGAGACGGCCGTGGTTCAGATTTGCCACTGATGAGACACCATGCACCACTCTGAAAGGCGGTGTGGAAAAATAAATCACTAGTGAAGACTGAGGTAGACTGCATTTTGGCGAGATTTCATGCATCTTTGCATATTCTTCGATATCTTCTAGTTTGAAAGGTTTTTAGCTTTTTAATCTAACAGTTAGCCGAATATCATGATTTAGTGATAGACGCGACGAAATTCAAAGAGAAATGATCAGAAGAGCCCACTTAGATCTAGTAAAGAACCTATTTCGCTTATCAAACTACATGAAAAGAAACGTGACACCCACATTCAATGAGCTTGTCAGTTCCGCTTGTAATGCGACATTTCTCACAACAGTCAACGGCGTTTGGAATAACAGAACTGAATCGATATGCAGAAAGAAAGGCAATAAACTGCCAATACGAAATAGAGCAAGGCTCTGTATAGTCAAATATCAGCCCAGACTACTGCAACACAGCCATTGCCACTCGAAGGCACCAAGCTTTATCATAGCTTCCTGGAGAAAGAGATGTCTCAACTTTCACACAACATATAAAACGAAGGCGGTGAAGCAGCAAGCAAGCATCACAACCTCTGTGTAACTCGATAAATCTGTGACATATCTATCAATATCGTATACTATACGGGCGTTGTTGAACCAACCGACTTTGTCAAGGCACTGCGACTACAATGTTAGATGAACTACGAGCTAATACGTCAAATTAGATTGAGAATGACAACGGAGCGTTGCATCAGCGGAAAAGCAGAACAACAACGAATCAGAGCCAACGTAACATACGAGCCTATATACGGTAACCGTCAGGAAAGATGCACTGTGGTATACAAATGAGCATAGAATGTTCTAAGCAGATTCATTCGACCTTCTTTGTGAAATTCTCCGGGAATACCCCTCGTGTTCCATCTGATTTCTCGCCTAATTGCCAGCCTTCGTCTACTTGGTCCTCCGGTTTTGATTCGAGAACCTGGAATGACGAAAATCAATTTCAGTTCTACCATAAACTTGTGAGATTTTGTACCCTTCACAATCAATCCTTTCTTCAGCTGAAGAAAGGAGAGCTAGGGAAACCACATCTGTTAAGCGAATCGCGCTAACGTCAGAAATTGTGTTAGGGTAATGTTTTGGAAAATGCCTGGAAAGTCAAAACCTCTGCTTTGAAACTCGTGGACTAAATTTGGTGGAGAAAACAATATTTGAGAGGGTACGTCCCAGATGATTCTGAATTTCCAGGCTCTGGTGGAAGCGGTCAAGGACCACCTATGATAAATGCAGGGCTAACAGGGTGGTCCAGGTAGAATCATCGGTTTGGCTGAAACGTCGTTTAGGCCCTTGTTATACGTTCGCTCACCCCCCAGCGTAACTCGTCCATTCAGTATCAGACACCGTGGGGCCAGACACGTTTGTACGAGTTCACCACGCCAGCGTCACCATGATAACTCGTACAAACGTGTCTGGCCCCACGGTGTCTGATACTGAATGGACGAGCTACGCTGGCGGGTGCGCGAACGTATAACAAGGGCCTTAGGGTGGTTACTTTGCAGGCTGATAACGATACCGACGTTTGTTTCTCAAATTTCAGCCGAGAACCACTCGCACTGTTAAATTAGCTCGTGGCTATACCATAGTCTAGGTAGGATATTTGGGATGCTGATTCCTAATCTGTTGCCCTTCTCTCAGAGTGCGATTGATTTCGACAGATTCCGGTAGGTATTACACCGCGCCAACACCCTGACACCCCACGCCATCGTTACTCACCTAAATCTATCCGTAACAACCGAAAAAGGAGCAAAATTTGAAAAACCGACACCATAATCGTAATCAGCATGCAACTACCTGGGCGAAATTTAAGCCAAATCTGAAGTTTTGACCTGACCACCCAAATCCAGAATATGGGTGGTTCTCGGCCGAAATTTGGAGAAAGGACATTAGATTCGTTATCGGCGTCCCTAATAACACCCATAGACAAAGATTCAAAGAAAATCAATTTTTTGACACAGTCCTGGTCGATTGAGTCGGAATTTTTAACAAGTGCCAAGCTTTCTACCGATCTCCAGTTCCGCTTAGTAAGTCTGAGATCTAAATAAGCACTCATGCCGAGATTTACTGAAAATCGATTATGGACAGTAAGAGAACCGAATGTTTAGCTAACGATGGCATATGAAATCACTACTAGCGCAGCTACAGGACTATAAAATTAATGAACCAAGCACTCATCCTAAAAAGCTGAGTGGATTTCAAGCATAGAAGCTGTTTCAGAGGTAGAGATTAGCAGAGGCAGGAACAATGTTTCGGTACATCCACCACTCTACACTGTAACAGCAACACAAAGGACGAAAATTATTTGCCATTAAACGGTGACCACGGACAAAACAGTGTTGAGACGACACGAGGAACTAAGAGATATACCAAACTAAACCGAAACGCAGTGTTGTTCATGCCTAGCGCTACTCTCCTCACCTTGATAACTTCTCCAGGTGAAAATGACAGTTCATCGGTATCCACTGCCTTATACTCGTGAGTGGTCTTAACAACATAAAGCACCTGCAACAGATCAATCTCCGCTCATGTGCACTTCTATAAGCGCAGAATACTCCCATTCTTTCTACATTCATTCAGAAAGATTTCGAGTTTGTCATATAAAGGAACTACAACTAAGGAACAAGAAACTTGTTTATAAACAGATATGATTGGGCAACAATTCCCAAGTTTTATCTTCGAACATGGTGCGAACATTCCGACGTTACTATGCCTTTGCCGAGGTTGTGAGGTGCACACCCTTAGACCATCAATAGAGATTTCCACCTAACAACCTTGGTGGGGGCATAGTTACATCAAAATAGATATGATGATTGTGTTATGCTGCTCTGCCGAAAAAGATTAACAGTTAAGCTGAATTTAAGAACATCATTAAAAACAAATTAATAGCTAAAATTCAATTTGATCCACCTTTCACCCATGTTTAGCCAAGCGGCAGAACACAAATACTACAACATAGCGAGCTTCCAAGGAGAGAAAACTTGAAGATATAACCCGCTTCCGAGGCGAGGAATAAAATATGTGAGAGAATGACGTGCTTTCCCCTATTTGGAAGATGATTACAAAGTGCAGTTTGGTTACGGGAAACATCAAGTGATGAAACATCAGTAACACACCTTTCGCGCCTTCTTCGTTACCCTTTCTAGGGCGAAAAGGTGAAACAGGACAATAGTATCACTGCTCTCACACTACTCATTCAGTATACTTTACTATCTACCTATTTTTATCAATTGATGAGTCATCAGCAACATACCTTTCGCGCCTCCTTCGCCACTCCTTCTAATGCGTGTTCTGTTGGTGGAACTTCCGCTGGAGCTTCGGCAGGCTGTTCATCATCAGTATCTTCGTCAAACGGATTTGTTGTGTCTTTTTCTTTCCGCGGCGCTTCTTTCGGCTTCTTTCCGTTTTCTTTCTCTTTCTCCTTCTCTTTCTCTGCTCCAGGCGCTGCGGCCAGCTTCTGAATTTCCCTAATTTAATGCAAACAAAGAACTGCTAGCAAAACCCAAATCAAGGACAAGTTGAAATCCAGTCTTCCACGATACTGGTGAGCTGTTCCTGTATTTATTACATAAAATTGCAAAATTCAAGGAAATGGACGATGGCATGATAGAACACGCGAAGGTAGGCCCTCCCTGGATCTAAAAATCTATGAATGACAGAGAGAAGAGCATATCTACTCCCCTGCCTAAATTCCAAATGAGGTTCCATTGCGCCTTAACCGTCTAATTTCGAGCAAGATTTCAGCTGCTGTACTCGAAATGATGCATTCAATCTTTGACTACGTTCCAAAATGTGAATTTCAGCAAAAACAATGGAAAAGAAAACGTAAACCTGAAGGAAGAACCACTTAGATTGACCCTTTAAGGAACAATTAGGACACGCGTAAGTAGACAGGGGTTCAAATAGCTAAGTAATTAATGACAACTTATTCATAAACGAACAGCAATCCTCACCGGATATATTTTGTTTTCGAAAGTCTCCTCGACGTTTTCCTCATCGAACGGATTACTGGGTGCAGGCACCTGGCCGGAAATGGAATCCGCTAAAGATGCTGGAGTAGCCGGTGGAGGCACGGGAGCTGGAGATGGAGTGGAGCGGTGAGATCCCATCTGAAACGGGGAACATTAATGTATGTGACGAACGAATGTGATACTTATCACCCTTAACAGCGCTCACATCAGTTACGCTATCGGTCGGAGTGGAAGGGCGCGGCTCTGGACGTGGAACTCGCAGATAGTCCATCGACTCTCCGAGACGATCCAACTGAGTCACAATTTGCTTGTTAAGCTGAAAATAAGGGGTTCAGGAGTGGTGTAAACCTGACATTTACCTGGCGAGATATGAATTAATCCTTAGCTTATCAAATCATGGGGAGTGAAGTCATATCCCACCATGGAATTTGCAACACTTTCGATAGGATTACTATACTATTATCTGTTTGATGATACATTACCACACCACTAAATGCCCAAGTGCACGGTAAATAAATCTCTCCAAAGATGAGATTTGCATTTGCATCATAGCATAAAGGGACACCTCGCATCGGTTTCAAGTTTCAAAAGCTACGTTCAACGAAAGTTATATATTTCCCAGATAATACTTCTTACTTACCCGTCACCCGATGCGCCACCCATCCTTCGATATCCGATCAAAAATTTGACAATGTATAATTAAATCATCTACGGCCCATTTCAATATCACGTCTCATAAGCATGGACAAGAACATCGAACGGCAAAAATCCTAAAGTTATACCCCAAATAGCGAGCAAACCCTGATTCGACGGGCTTTGCCTGGAGTTCACACGGGATACACCACGACTCATTCGGTGGGGGCTCATTGTCAGATACCTCAAATTTCGCGCGAACTGCGATTTGACACGTGTTTTGGGTTAACTGAAGGTTTACTGGGGGTATATGAGAGAGCCTATCATAACTCACTGGTATAACGAGGGTTCGGAGACCTTCAAATAGAAAGGGCGATAAATCTCGAACTTCACGCGCCATTCGGGTCTACGAATCCACGGTAGTGAGTCTTGTGTTACCGCGTATATGCCCTTAGTGCAGGAGTTGCGTTCCATTCGGGTATGTTTCGGAGCTTACAGCAGGTATATTGTTCGTGAGAACAAGCACAAGACAAAATATGGAGAAAACGTAATAACACGAAATGAAACGTTCAAGAGAGAAAGGCACACCTTACTGCACTCTGCTTGATGGACACTTTGGGAGTTAAACAGTGTTTGTAGAGTGTCAACGTAGAACGTAATACGACTATCGTACGTGGCTGGGAGAATCTGAAGCAGTGCAACTTAGCTGACAAAATCAAAAACGAAAATATAGTAAAAATGGATGAAACGCGCCTCCAGCAATTCATTGTTTATCTCCTTATACAAGCTTTCGGCTTGTTGCAACTCCGTGTACGCTTTAGCTACTTTTGGATCCGTCTCTCCCTGGAAAAGGATAGAGCTGCAAATTATGAGAAATTTGGTAAATTTCAAGCTCGGTCCGGTTACCTTCTTACTGGAAGCTTTTGTCGATGCATAGTTATGCTTTGCATGATCGTAGTCTACCAGCTTACGTCCTCTTTTGTCGACCTAAATGTTGTCTTCTGTTAATCAAGTTACAATATCTCGCTTCAATACTCGGACAGACATCAGGTCCATCTTGACTTCTACGTGACAGGCTTTCACGTCTAAGAACCTTTTTCAAAACAAATTGTATGAGAATTGAAAAAAGGATGGGCGCGGTAATCGATCCATGAAATATCCCTGAAACCAGCTTTCGAAGTTCGCATTCAACATTAATTCAGAATCGTGCTTAAATGAAAAATGTCGCGTGTCGAATCGAATACAAGTCGAATGCCAATCGTGGTTCAGAATGTAATGAGAGCTATATATACCATTTCAGATTTCTTCGCATTTCGAATAAAAAAAACCGCACGCAAGCAAAATCCGAAACCGCGGAAAAGGTAAATGTTCGACAATGAAGTCATCTCGTTTTACAGAATCGCCGAGCAATGCCCGTCTGATGAAGCACTCGATAAATCATCAAAAAACCTAGGACGATAAACCGAAACAGGCCAATATTCGTTCCTTCTTCTTTATTCCAATTCATTTCTTTTCAAACGACAATCTCCATTGCTCCCATCAAGACAGACAGGCTTAGTTGCTTAGTACTTATTTAATGTTTGATTTGCTATGCGTTGATGAGACACCCATGAATAAATAAATAAGCGGTGTTGACCATTGTCAGCTATTGAAACCTGAAGTTTTGCAAACCGTTTCCTTGCATTTCCGTCGTGCAGGATCGTCAAAACGAATCCATAACCGACACACAAAAAGCTTCTGAACGATAAAAATAACGATAGAAATACCTTTTTCTTAAGCTCAGCGAACTGTGCAACATAAGCGGAAACAGCTTGCGGCAGGTCCTCGCAAACAGTTTTCTCCATTTCGCCCGACTGGATCTCGAGATTCTGCAACAAAGAATTTTCTTTACTTCAGCTTTGTTCCTCGCCTAAAAACAGGAACCAGGTGAACCTCCTGACCATTTTGTTGCGACATAAGTTTTTAAATTAATGCCACCGAAGGGCGAAAAAACTCGAAAAAGATATATTTTACTACAGATGGGAATAACTGCATCGAAAAATTCCGAGTGTTAACCTACATCGATGATTGCAGTAAGTTGTTCTCGATCAGGCCATTCCGATTCGTAAGATTCCCTGATAGTATCATGAAGAGCTTTCTCAGCTTGACAAAGAACTTTCAATGCAGCTGAGTATGCCTGTAATTTGGGTATTTACTAAGCATAAGATACATAATAATAAACAGGGAGCAAATGCTGTAAAAAAAGCAACAACAATGATTGGTAGGCTGATTAAACTGTGGGAATTCTCAGCATGAGAACGGAAGTTGAATTAATGAGCTACGAGGATACGCCAACGAAATCTTCGAGTGGGGCTAGAAAACAACAGAAACTTACTTTCACGTCTTTATAAAGGCGTTCACAGGATTTGCTCTGTTTGGAAAGATTTGCTGCATGGCTATCGAAGGCTTCGTCCTGAGTTGCCTTTGCTTTTCCGATTCCTTCCAGAAGCTGGAAATGGGCAATAAGATAGGAAGTTTGCCGAAACATGATCAGGTAAAATGTACCAATTGGCAGAAATAAATGTCGGAAAGTGCAATTGGTAGAATGAAAACAAGACGAAAAAGATTAATCAGAGACACTTCACTGAGCGTTTTCTATACAATTTCTGACGGTTGAAATGTCTCACTTCCTAGAAATCCTCAATAAATGAAATGTTCACTACGATGGGAAGTCCCTTTTTAGAAGGAAATGGTCCACTATTCTATAGAAGAAAGTCACTCAAGTCAACTTTAAAAATGAGCCGAACTAATAGTTCGTTGTACTAGAGCTTTGCATTACTCCATGTGCCGATACATATAGTTTACGATGTAAGAGAGTGATTAAAACACCTTTTGCTCTTTTTGCTGGCACAACGGAAGCGAAGCTGAAGCACTGGTACGCAAACTGATTAAAAAAATAAAGGTGGAGACTCGTTTGATGCCCTTCAAAATTTCATGTTTTCTATGATCATCACAGCTGCTTAATTCGCTCACAACGATAAATTCAGGGGTAAATCACGCAGTTCAGTTTTAATTGTCCCGTAAACTGATCAATTTTCGAAAACCTTATCTCAGCAACTAATTCCTTTGCTGTTAAAGAGAAAAATGTTATGGCCCTTTCTTGCCATTTGGCAGACCATCTGTATTCTAATAATCGTCATAGCATTTCATTAGACTTGCCATCTGTGGACTATTCAATCTTTCAAAGCAAGAAGTTTTGTTGTTGCACGACATATCCCTTCTAGTTCTCAGCCTGTCAAGCAAAGGGGTGAATACCGTCGTCGTTGTTAAACATACTGCGCAGCTGTGATTAAAACGTGTGATCGGATTCCGACTGTTGACAGAGATTGGGTTGCATAACAAAAGCCGTTGAGCACACTGCCCGGAACTACACATCGCGCTCTTATTCATAAACCAGATCCTCTCGTATACTGCCAACAGCTGTACGTGCATGAGAAAAGGAGTTGTTCTTCGCTGTACCTCAAAACGACTAGAAAAATCGTGGATAGTATGATTTTTTGTCTCATCGGTGAAAAAAGAGCAAAGGTGGTACAATGGTAAGAAGTGCTACCGATACCCGTACGGTCGGTGATCGATCCGCGCCTGGGCTAATCAAGCCTTTCATCCTCTGGGATCGGGTAAATTGGTACCAGACTTGTCTGAAGAGGCGAAAACGCTGACTTGGTATTGCCGCTTGACCACGCAAGTCATTATGTAGGCCAAATACGCATTCACCATTCTTCTTCGATTCTGAATTGAACTCGAATGTCGCGACGCATCCTAAGAAGACCCATCAACCTCGATCCTTCACGTTTATCTTTACCAGTGGAAAAAACGATTTCACGCTGATTTTTATTCTTGACAGACGGACCTGTAGTAGTGGATACCAATAGGAACCAAACTGAGGGTTAACTTGTATCATGCTGCTTCGCCAAAAAAATTAATAAGTATATCAATTTTGTTCCGTAAAGAATGGTGATCAGTCCATCGAGAATTTTTTTTCAATTTACACACCATCCAGGCTCGCATTAGTTGTGGAATAATTCAAATCCTGGTTCAAAAACTTCTTTTTCTAAGCGCGTACATCAGATGGCATGACGGTACACTTTTCAGGACAATTAATCAAGGCATTCTGAATGATCTTCAGGTCAAATTTTGAGAACAAAAACTTGGACGTGAGCAGTCCAGTCTCCTCACACACTCAGAATTAGAGCAGCTCTAGGAAACTTCGCGGCATGAATTTGGGAAAGTAATATACCAGTGAAATTCATGAGCAACTTTACCCATGTGAAAAACAGCTTCGTCTCTAACCAGTAATGCGTACGCGAGTTCAATCGCCGAATGTAAAAATACCTAATTCAATGTACCAAGTGGTCATACATCCGCGCAAATAAGTAAACAGATAGGTTAAAATTCACGTAAGTAATATTTGTGCTATTTTCGCTCACAAAGAATGAGCACGGCAGCACACCGAATTCGAAGTACATAAAATTTCTCAAACATTGCTGCACACCTCCAACATTCTGATTCATCATAAAATGCGACATCACTATCTAGCACCAACAAACCAAACAAATGAGAAAGAAGATTTACAGAAAATTTAGCAATGGAAAACCTTTAAAAAAGTGATAGTGAAGTAATCAAGTTACGAAGAACTCACCTTTTCTTTCGTCCTGGATGTGGCTTTTTTGATGTGCTTATTAAAGAGATCTGCCATACTCTTACCCCTAAAAATAAAGCACTGTAATGAAGTGTTCCGAAATTATTTCGATTAAAAACGAGCGAAAATGGTGGCAACCTGTGAAACCGAATATAATGATACTGTATCGATTATATGCTTAAGTGATATCATATCAGAATGAACGCAAAGGCAAGAGGAAAGATCAAGGAATAGCTGTTGATTAGCCCCCTAAAGATGCGCCAACACTCTTCCTATACTCGGAATTGAAGGGGTATGTTCGGTATATACGACATGCGGGGCCAGACGCTAAACCGTCAGTGTCTTCACCTTCCGCTACAAGTCTGGTATCAATTTATCCAATCACCGAGGGAGGGAAGTACTGGTTAGATCGGGAGTGTATCGATCGCTCGACCGGCCGGGTGTCAGCAGCGTCTCATACCACTCCACCACGCGTGCCGAAGAACTACTATACCTTAATGGAAGGAATACCATACGAAAAGTGGAAAACGTAAGATAATATCACTTTCTACATTTTGTGAATCAGTGCTAAAGTACGCTATCGATCTTTACAAGAAGTGCGAATACACAGCAATCTACTACGAAAATCGCTGCTGTTTACCTTTCCCATACCTAGGACTCCATACTAAGTTCGTGCGAACATTTCTGGATGGAACGATATCTTGGACAAAGGTGATTGTCAAGCTTCACAGCGTTTAGTGATTACTGCTGACTACGGTAGGCTACAGTATGGGCGCACTGTACGTCTACTGTAACCTACCGTACTCTGATCTTACTGGGCAGACTGGTTGGACGAATTCTTTAGACGAACACCAGGTATGCTCACTGCCAGAGATCCCCACTTCAGGCGAAACATAGGTGAATCTGTGGTCCCAGATTCCTCACTTCCCTGCTGAGGGCAGAATTAATCAGAGTCAGAATTACCAGAAAGTTCTACGAGTGCACACGGAGCCTCCGCTTGCTTGAATGTCGAAAGATATACGCACTTGTTCAGACGGACAGATGCCCTCCGTCTGCACTTTTGCGCCTATTAGTCATCAGACAACCCGCTACACATACTACTGTCTGATTTACTAGACTACATCAGAAACACAAGGGGCTCGTTCTCTTATGATGCTATGCCGGTCGAGGTTAGTTTGCCGGGAGGTGGATCCAATCCTTACCATGGCCTTACGATTCGACCCTTCCGTCGTTTTCAGAGGCCTAGAAAGCGGTCCCAAAATGCGTGACCTGAGATCTACCCGACCAAACCTTTAGACATCTCTATGCACCGTCTGTTTGCCAAAAGAAAGTCGTCATTGTCGCCGAGAACTCGTCCAATTTGGGGTTCTTACCACTATTCCGTGAGAGGTGGAACCATCTTGACTCAGAACATATTTGCAGGGGTTTAAATTTTTGTTAGGGTTGAGAAGACCTTTGATCTAGTGACTGCACTAGGTTTTTTTTCACGGGCCGTATGCTCATGTCTCCCAAGCTGGGAAGATCTTCCCGCGCCGGCAAGCTCGGAGGCGCCGAGTTGAGGGAATCGCAACTCGGGAGACCCGAGCATACGGTCCATCCTACGAAAAGCGCCCTTTCGGCGAAGGTTGGCCAGAAGAGGCCACTCGTAGGAATCACGACCCTTTTCTCGACGAACCATCTCCAAGAAAGTGGATATAATGAAGCCTCACCCGTAGACTTAAGGAACGCTATCATTAGGCAAATCGAGAAGATTACAGTTTAGTTAGGCACATGTCTCATTATTAAGGCACACTACTTTTTTTAGGATAACTTGGAACTAGATTTGATAAGAAAACACTGACTTGTACAGCGGCTGACCTCCGCAAGTCAATGTATGCGCTAAACATCATTCACCACGCCTCCAGGATTCTAAATGGAACACGAATGCTTACAATTAGGCGACTGATCAGCGCCAACAACTTTACATTTTTCTTTTACAATTCAATACCCTAATTTTAAACGAAAGCGCTGAGGGCCACCAACAAAGAATCACCGAGTTTTTGTTTTCGATTCTGAGTTGATAAGATAAGTGAATGATGCGCCCTTACAATTAGAGGACCACAAACGCCTACACTTTACTTTTTGATATCACAGTGTAAAGTTTCGAAATTAAGTAACGTTAAATAGATGTGGTAAACTTCTAGCCTGCCTTCCACTGTGGAGACAGTGCTCTCGAAATGGAACGTGAGTGGTATAAATTTCACTTTAGCACCCCAAAAACAGTTGGTCAAAGCACTTTGCGCAGTTTCCGAATCATTAGAACCACAAGACGCTTCTCTTCTGCAGCCCGCTTTTGAGCTCATCTGTCACGCAGATTCCGATATCTGACATCATTTCCTCATTAATAGAGAATATGTCCATTTTCCTAGCATCCATTAGCAAACGAAATCGCCTCACGGATGGCATTTGAGAGCTATCGCTAGCACAATTTCAGCTTCAAACAAAATTCTCCAAAGTTGTTCATACAAATACAGCCTGAATTTCCGTTTTCATGGCTTACAGATGAAGGGAATGAACTGACAGATTTTTGACGATGCAGGAAACGCCATTGCGATTCAGAGCCTAGAGCCTAACAAAAAAGAAACTAGTTTGCCGTCCTCACTAACTGAATGCTATTTGATTTTTTTCGCCATAGTAACTCAGTTTGTCGGTGATGCCGAGCGAGACGGCGACTGAATAGATGGCTCATTCGGTTCACAGCGTCGTCGACCTCGACACAATCACCTGCGCCATGTTTACTACGATTTTGCAGAGTTTTCTGTTTGGGAAGGCCAACTTTGCAATTCCCCTAGCTTAGAACTGCGATAATAATGTGCGCAAGACAATAATATGGTGAAAAGCGAGGTTATAGTGATCGGTGATGATCAGTCCCATATCCCACACACAATCATGTTCCATTCAGAGCCTTAGGGGGTGCAGTGAATAGATATTTGCCCTGTACAATGACTTTGGGTTGCCAGCCGCTGTACAAAACAGTATTTTCACCTTCACAGACAAGTCAGCCACCAATTTACCCGGCTACGGAGGGATGAAGGTCAGGCGGTGACCGATCGCTGGAACGTACGCTTGTCAGCAGCGTCTCTTACCATTGTACCACACGTGTCGTAACGCTCCAAGTAAGATGCTGTAAAACCGAAAGTCTTCGAAAGTGCTGTTTTACCCGCACCAATGGGAGAAATCTTTTCCAACGTTTTCGGTAAATCGGTACTAGACCTGCCACAGAAGGTGAAGACACCAGCATAATATAGTGACTGGCCCCCGCATGTCACTGTATAGGCCAAATATTAACACACTCACCATGCCTCTACGATTCTGAATGCAACACGAATGCATGGCGTGTCTTTAGGAGAACCATCAATGCCGACACCTTTGCTGCACTTTTACGTTACAGCCACTGACCATGGGAGAGGAGAATGGATATGTCACGTAGGTCTTTGTTTTGCGTCGGACTTTTTTTTACTGATTTGTTTTGGCGAACGCGCAATGCATACGACCCCTTCAGCCTTGCCAATTACCCCATCAGCACCTTCCTGTAGTGTCCTTGAAGGACTACCGAAGAGTTGCTGATGCTTTTAACTACTTTCCACTGAATAACCTAGTTCAGCTTATTATTCGACAGACATTTCTGCAGGTTCATCGAATACATCCGGCGAGAGATTATAAAATGTGCGGAATAGCGTTCTCGATACCAACAAAGCACCGACAAAATGATTACCGCTGAGCCAGACTACTGATATCAACTGATAATTGAAGACGGATTATGATTGTAAACAGAGGCAGAGAAGCTTAAGGCAGAAATTGCTGTTAATGGAAAATGATGTTATAGGTTAGGAAAATTAGCGGAGTAGAAAAGTGCCCTGCTTACAATGTTCTGAGAAAACTTGAGATAAAACCAAAAATCCAACTATAACCAACACCAGGCCACACTCTCATGTTTATGATAGAAGATTTATCCGACTACCGCAGGAACCACATATTCTAGACCCAAGACGCGAGTTCGAATCCTGCCTGACTCGCGATTTTTGCGATGATTCTTGGATAGTCAACATTTACTTATATTTTCCCCGCAGCGGTTGGCAAAAACGTAGTAAGAATGAAGAACACTGTGTAGAACACAATAAGATCCGTTATTCGAGTAACATTGTAACCAGCTTTTCAAAGTTTATCAATGTTTTGCAGCTTGCACCTAATTCATAGCAAATTCATAGCTTGGACCATGCCGGGAGAAACGATGGTAATATCCCCTGTAGGAAATAATTAGCACTGAGATAATATCCACGTTCTGGACGCCCCAGATGAACAAATGTGTGAGCCCCAAATACCAACGCGGTTCCATTACGTCGCGGAAATGGACTTAGTAAAAAAGCACAAGAAAGACGGCAGTTACCCCGAACTGTTGAGAGGTAATGGCAAGACACCTTAGCAATTACAGTACTATAGAAATCATTAGACTGCCGTTACGTTACACCACCGAAAAATCGCGCTGCAAGAACATTCCAAAGAAAACTAAACGGTCACACTAGTGTTGACGTTTGATGTTTTCTACGATGGGGTTGCGTGAGGTTGGAGCTCGCGAATGAAGCGGGTTGATACAACCAAACTGAGAAAGAGACAGCGTGGTGCGGTGGTATATAAGAGGTGATACTGACACCCATAAGGTCCAGCGATCGATCCCGGCTCGGACTAACCAAGCCTACCATCCCTCTGGGGTCGGGTAGATTGGTACCAAACTTGTCCGGAAAGGTAAAGGCATTGACTTGGTATAGCGGTTGGCCCCCGCAAGTCATTATAATAGGTCTATTACGCATTCACCATGCCTCTACTGAATTGAACACGAATGCGGCGGCGCATCGTTAGAGACCGATCAACGAATATAACCAAACTTCATCATATTAAGGCGTGAGTATGAGACCTGGGGCCGTATGCTCGTCTCTCCCGGCCGGGCGAAGGGCGCCCCTCGCCCGGCCGGGAGAGACGAGCATACGGCCCCTGGTCTTAAAGTCTGTTTCACCTTGATAACAAGGCTTCTCCATGTATCCATCCTTCTTGGCAATCTTATAGAAACCGCTGCCCAATCTACCATTCCCGGATCGGAAAGTGAATCAATAATACTCATACCCTTCGCCCTCTTCGAAGACCGGAAATCACACTTAGTTTCTTCACTTTGTTCCTTCCTTCCACCATACATTTTGTCTTTCAGTTCTCCAACCGAAGCTGGATGTTTTCGCCCCGTCGATGCCCTTTTTATCCGCACCCGTTCCCCGCACGTACCAGGCCGTTCCTAGTTCTTCTTACTAGGAAGCACTTCTAGTAAAGGAAACTTTTCTCGTATTAGTCGCGCGGAAAAGTGCAACCAACCAGCCAGCCGGCGCTATTATCACCATAAAATCGTCATTAGTTCGCCTTATAAAGATTTCACCTGTCGACCTTGAACGGCAAAAAAAATTAAAAGAAAACGAGTGTTTACCCCAATAATAGGTCCAAGAAAATAGCAGTAGAAAATTTTCACCACCGAAGGTTTCTGAAAAAAGATATAAACGTGTGACAAGTGAGACGAAGATTACCTATATTGAACATAGATGAACTACACACATACATACATATATACGTGCCTCATAGATAAACTATGGGGTTCCAACTTTCTTGAACTATAAGCTTCCAACTTTCGAAGAAGTACGATACGCAACACCATTGATTCAGCAAGGTACATATGTTTCAAGAGAGCTCAGAAATTCTACTCTGATTTTTTAAAGAAAATATTCACCTTTGATTCCCTCTTCTCTGCTGGTTCTGACTAACATATGCCTTCAGCAATTTAAACCGCTCATTGATTCTCCCAAAAGAAGTACGATATAACTGATCTAGCAGGGGTCATTTCCATTTCACCATTGTTGGAAACTATGCGGAGTTCGAACTCCTTTCAACTAAAATTACTTTTGACTACCCGCAGTCATCCCTTCCATGTTAATTGCATTTTATTTTCTGTGGTCAGTTTCGTTAGGTAGTGCCAACTCTGCTGTTGTGTTTTTGTTTAGTACTGACATAAAGATAAACCAAGGTTTAGAAATTCTTTCATCAATGCTTCGAAGAAATGTTCATTTTTAACTAACGCTTTTCTGCGGCTTCTAATTATAAATGAAGTACAGAGCTATGGTCACATCTCGGCATTGAAAACCAAATAGAAAACAGCAAAATAGCGATTACAAACCGAAAACGATCCAAATTTTGCTGCTGATGGAAGGAGATTCTGCACGACCGTAGGTAAAAAGCTGGGGAACATTTGCTATAATATTTGAATAGGAAGATGGAGTGTAACTGAAGCGAGAACGATTTGGCGTAAAGATCGTTTTGCTCTATCCACACTATTCCACCTTTAGCACTACAGCGCTCAGCTCAATTTCTTTTCCCTGTTTTTGCTCAAACATCGTAAATATCGGCGTGATTATTGAATAAGTAGTTAAATAAATAACTATAAAACAAATATAATAAATAAAGCAGGTTATCTAGGCGTAATAAACAAACAAGGTTATCTAAGGCGCTGATTATGATTCCGAAAGTTATTTATCAAGGGCCTTTCAGTTCCAACAGTAGCAGACTTATGCAAATGTGTGAGACGGTGGACGGAATTACGCTGAATCTTCAACAAGGAGGTTATCTTACTCGGTGATCAGAGATATGATGTTCGTTCCTCACCATCAGATCTCGACCGATATCGACGTACATAAGTATCTAGGTAGATAAAGGGTGGCTAATGTGCTAATACTGAGTATATTCTTCGAAGAAGGTCATTATTCAAAAATTTTGTATTCTCGAGTTTTCCATGCTCGAACACCTATTTTATTTTGGCAGACTTTTGTACAAATATTTGGCCCAATGAATTTGTTTCGTTGGCTGCACCCCCAACCCACATAGCACCCGGATTTCGAATCAACAGTTAAAACAATCTCCACGAACGAATCGTAGACAAGATGTGGTGAAAAATTATCGTCAGCATTGAAGTGTAAAAGATTGAAAACCTCCAATTTTCATAGTGTAATAGTGTTTAATCAACAACCGGTGGTCTTTCGAGCACCTGAGCTCACAGAGGCGTTGGCGATTATTTGTGGGCTGCTCTTGACATGAGTGATGCGATTCACAGGGCGTAAAACGTGAAATAACGGTCTTATTGTTAGGTCTCGAGGAAAGAAAGAGATGAGTCGCCATCGCAGCGGAGGGCTGTTTAATGGGGTAGGAATTGTCGCATAAGAAATGAATAAAAGGAGGAGACGGTGTGGGGTAGGGTATGAACGGGAGAATAAACCCCGGCGGTCGGCACAGATCAATGTGCGGCGGTCGCCGTCGCTGCGTCCGTGGCGCCCTCGCCGCCTGCGGTCTGCCGGCCGGCCACCGCTGACTCATCGGGGTGGTCCGTCGCCGACCCCGCCGACTGTCCGCTGCTGGCCGACGTTCCCCCACTCCCCACAACTGGCCTTGAATCCATGACAATGACAACTGCGACGGTCAATAGCGGTGAACTGCAAACAGCAGTTAATTGACCGCCCGTTGCCCTTCAGGAGTTTAACGTCATGCATCTCATTGGATATGAAGACCACATCATCGCGGCGGGGTGGCCGCCCTATTTAATGCCGAGCTCTCTTCGGCCTTTGAGGAGGGCTTCATACCAAACGTAATTCATCGTCGCCCACAATTGGGTTTCTTTGGGGTTTACTTCGCGTTTGAGCAGCGTGGTACAGTGGTAAGAGGATCTGGTGATATCAGCACGGTCGAGCGATCGATCCCGGTCCGGGGTGACCAAGCATTACATCCCTACTGGCTCGGGTAAATCGGTACCAGGCTTGTCTGGGAAGGTGAAGACACTGACCTGGTACCGCGGCTGGTCTACGATTTCGATGGAATACGAATGCGGCGGTGCGTCGTCAGGGCACTGATCAACGCCTGCACATTTACCTTTTTACCTTTTTTACTTGGTGTTCGTACAAGTTCTAAGTATTCTCGGGCAGTTCTAAGACGTACCCGTCTTAACCCTAATATATCAACTCGTGCAATGAGGTAGCAACAACGAGCAACCATGGTCAGTTTCGGCCTTTGAGGAGGGCTTCATACCAAACGTAATTCATCGTCGCCCACAATTGGGTTTCTTTGGGGTTTACTTGGCGTTTGAGCAGCGTGGTACGGGCGTTTGAGCAGCGTGGGGGTGGTAAGAGGATCTGGTGATATCAGCACGGTCGAGCGATCGATCCCGGTCCGGGATAACCAAGCATTACATCCCTACTGGCTCGGGTAAATCGGTACCAGGCTTGTCTGGGAAGGTTAAGACACTGACCTGGTACAGTGGCTGATCTACGACTTCGATGGAACACAAATGCGGCGGTGCGTCCTCAGGGCACTGATCAACGCCTGCACATTTACCTTTTTACCTTTTTTTGCTTGGTGTTCAGTTCTAAGACGTACCCGTCTTAACCCTAATATATCAACTCGTGCAATGAGGTAGCAACAACGAGCGATAGATCAAGCGGTGGTATGGGCCTCTGAAGACCACAAAAAACCCAGCATAATAAAAAATATTCAAACGTCTTGCGGTCTTCAGAGAAGAGGGAACTTGGAAGTTGTGGCAAGTTTTAACAGGCAGTTGTGGGCAAACCCTGATTCATCTATTATTTGGGCTAATAGGGCGTTACTAATTTCAGATCTTCGTACCGTAGCTACACCAGTGAGGTGAGCTACATGATATCGATATCGATTATCGATATCCCGTGTAATCCCGAATCGCCTCCGAGTAAACCCCTGAGCGCATCAAAGAAACACGCTTTGTTTTTCGTTCAAGGTATCTGAGCCCTCGCCTTGTGTATTGTGTTAGAACTCGTGTAAACCCTCGAATAAACCTTGAATACATCAGTCGCGCGTTTGTCAATCACGGTCTGAGCACCACTTTGGGTATATTTCGGTTTTTTTTTCAGGATATTTTTAGCATTGGTAATGGAACACTGTTCATGAATTGGTTCCCTGGTTGGGAGGCGAATTGCGTGAGAAAGCTTCTGTCTATCAAACACTTTATTCGTGCGCGTTCCGAACATAAATTTAGTGGAGGTTTTTTAGGATGTGGTGGCCATAGCAGTCCCTCTGGAAATGATAAACCAATATAAAAAATCACCTATAGCTACGATGCGGAGGCGTCGTCATGATTTTCGGCATCACTGCGGCAGTTGAAGGTGAGTGCTTGAAAATAAGAATGATATCAGTTCAATAAATCGTAGATAATGTTATTTTTCCAACCCCTGTTTCAGAACATGACTCAAAATTCTTACTCCCTCAGATTTTTCTGCAAAAGTAAACAATGTGCTTGCAACGGTGGCAAACGTATTTCATTCGTGGCGGCTTTTCGAGATTGGAAACTACATATAATATTAATCAAGAGGAGAGCTAATGATCACGAATAATTCGGATGTTTCACGCAGAATGAATCCTACAACGAGTGATAATCAAGAAAATGACATTTCCTTGGTTATAGGATGTATTTTTATTTTGCAGAGGGCACTCATCCATCAGAGTCAGGTGGAGGAACCTCTCAGATAATCAAAAAGTATGTGATTTCTGGACCTCTATGCAAGACGTATAGAATTACCGCTATGTCGTTCACAGAGAAGTGCGAGTAAAGGCAGCTGTCTTTAAATCCATAATTGGCAAACCTTTCTTCAAATTTACCCCTTGTCGCCTTCTAGACTTGATTCATCAACAACGCATAAGGTATATTCCGGGTTTATTCTAAGGTATAACACACTCCACTGGCGCGGCATGAAATCGGTTACCGCACGACTGCGTGCCTTTTGGGTCTCAATTTTGGGTGCCGTCGAAATTCTGGATTCTCTAATTTTAACGAATCAGAAGAAGGTAGCAACGGGATCGTGGGGTATATTCCCGAACTCTTGCCTTCTCCACGAATCTGCAGCGTGGTGGCTTTGAATAAAGACAAATCAGTAATGATATGTTGCTTATTGTGAGGGTTCGACATGAAAACTGAATTACTCCACTAGAACTCCTCTCCGCTTCTTTACAAGCGAAAATCGGTCCCCTCACTGGGGGAAGGTCTCTTTTTCTCTAGCCAGCAGACTACTACCTACTGGTCCTCCGCAGACGTTTAAATGGGCTTTCTTGCCTGTGTTTGGGCCCGATTTGAAACCAACCATAGTGGGCGTTGGGCACCTACGTTAAAGGCTACTCAGCGGCGACGACGCTTCATAGTGATGAATCCTTACGTTAATGGCATTCATTCTGCACGCCTTTCGTTGTGAATCACCTGTGCGACACATCATCAACACTACGGCGTGGGAGATATTATTACTATTTCACCAAGCTGTGCTCTTGTGGAAAAAACATCGTTTCAATTCGTGAATCCGCCAGCACTCGAAGGGTTTCTACGTTTTTATGGGGTACTCGTTCGAGTAAGTCTCGATTGTGCGCGATTAAGTCGCTTTTGCTAATACCTCTGCCCCTTGTTGACAGCTCTTGTTATCCTTTGGAACGGAAACCTTAAAATTCCATTGAATCTCATCGATCCTGGTCAATATGTGGTTTCCAAAGGGGTTTTCGGAAATGTCTGCTGGGAATAAATCGAAAGTGCAGGGCTGTTAGACGCTGTCAGCTGTCATTGAGCGGAAAATCGCCGCGAAGTGAGAAACGCCGCTTGTTCAGCTGCGTTTTTCTTAAGAAGCTATAAAGTGGTGAAACATCATAGCTGCATAAACTAAATTCGACTTTCTCCTCTATAAGCTGCACCACTTCCTTTTTGTGAACAATATATGTAAAACACCTGCTTTAATATCGGGAAATGAAGCAAAAGTTCTCAGCGAGAAATGCAGAAAGCTATTCGCCAGACTCGACGGATTGCCCTTGAAGGCCTTTTAGACGCAACAGCTATGGTCAAGTATTAGGTTGTAAACCATCCGATTTGATATTTTTTCATCGCATAGTGAAACTTCTGCATTTTTCTTTCGATAATATTTTAGTAGGGTGGCTAAAGCTCTTCTAAAGTATTTAACGTCCTTTCGATTTCGTTAGGATTCCTTCGAATTATGAAGCCTAAACCATAGGGCCCAACATTGATCCATATATGTATGACTCAGCTGAGTTCTTTTTCACCGGAATAAATTGGAACATTAAGATGAGGTAAATATTCAGTCGGGAGGTTTACAACCTAATATAAGATAGGGGTCGCAGGGTATGCAGCACATCAGTAGAGAAGTGATTTTGGACGTTTTGTAGGATTAAAACTATACCAAGCATAGCTGTTGGGACGAGTTCGATCGTACTGTGATCGAGGTATGTGCTATGGATAGAACGTAAACCTGGATGCTGAGGAAACTTCAGGTTCAACTAAATTGTGACCCAACGAGTATTAACAGGCTCTAATACAGCAATAGATCGTCCAAGCTACGAAAAACAGCTCGTCCATTTCGCAGCAGTTAAAGGATCACCTCCTCGTACTATAATAATTATGACTGGCGTAAATAACACCTGTATGCGAATGGACCACGGACTATTTCAACAAATTCTGCAACGGTTGGCCAGTGCAAGTCATCGTATAGGCTAAACAACATGCCTGTGCTACTTAGTATGGAACGAGATTGTGCTGCAGCGTCTTTAAGGAGTGATCAACGCTGACCACTTGACCATTGACTTTCACCTTGAATCCACTATTCGTTAGCACTCAAGTTGATTTGGGATCTAGCGAAACCGATGCAAGATAGCTGCAGCGACCTCATGGCTTGTTACTGAAGTTGTTTCAGGAAGTCAGATAATTGAAATCGGCAGAAGAAACGTCAGGTTGCGTTGAAGGAATTTAAGTGGGCAGCGGAAGAACCAGTGCACATGGATCAAACTAGGCCTCATAGATCTCTTGGGCGAAATCGACATTCCTCTAGAACATATATTAATACTGCAAACCTCGAAAGAAGATAGCCACATTGGATGCATATACAGGGTGCGCCAGCTAAATCCGGACAAATTTCAATTCAACTCTCCCGCCGTACCGTAACTTCGTCGGAGGTCCCGATTGGAATAGTGTAAGTGAAAATCCTCTAGTTTATAGTGATACCCTCATAACTGTCTGAATGCTTCCCACAAGTGCGGAATACAACTGAAGAGCCGTAATCATCGAAAGCGTTCGCGCTGAACGCTCAGGGGCGGAGATCATTCGATTCCTCGGATACTCGAGATCGACGGTTTACGATCTTGTCGCGAGGTACAAGGCTTCTGAAGAGGATTCTGCAACTCAGGCGAGGAGAACCCACTCGCGCGAACGTTTTCAAGAACAGCAGAAGCCGTGGAGCGGGCTTAGGAGCTGATCTTGGAGGACCCGGGACAATCACTGAGGAACTTGACGACAGTGTTAGGAGTTAGCCAAGGTTCAATGACTATGGTAGAACAATGGGTAGTGGCTTTATCTTTAGGAAGGCCATATGTCTTCCAACAAGACGGCGCACGAGCCATTTGGTCCAAAACTGGCTGTCCGTTAACTTGGACATGTTTAGGTCCAAGAAGTTCTGATCCCAGAAAAACCCGAATTTGAACCCCATGGACTACTATCATTCCAGCGTTGTTGGGAAGGTTGCTAATGGGACGAACCACCCTAACGTCACATTTCTGCGAAGCGCCATTAAAGCAGTATTCGCAATTTTGGACCGAGCTTTTTTGAAGAGAGCTTGCGAGCGCTTCTGGTCAAGGATGGAGGTGATTATTGCTGCTGACGGAGGCTACATTGAGCATTTGTAATCTTAATATGCCCCTCTACTAATATGCAGAAGAATCCTGGATTCGAGTTGTATTTTGTGTTTGTAAGGTTGTCTGGAAAAATAGAGCCGCGGTTGTCCGGATTTAGCTGGCGCACCCTGTACATTCAAATACATGTATCGATTGAAGTCGTGATTTGAAAAAACCGTCTTAGTTTATGTGTTCAAATATAATGATTTCATTAATAACGTCAATCTCCTCTGCGATAATTTAAAATCATTAGGCTATGATAACAACATACTTTATAAAGCTATTGCTTCTAGCCTTATTAAAAATGAGAGCATTATCTATAAATATTATGAATTTCTACCAAAGAAAAACATTAAAAAATTTGTACGTGAACTACTTGCTAACGTATGGTCTTAGCCTGCTTTCTCTTCTTTCTTCTTCACCCTCTTTCCTCTAATGCCCTATTTTATCTACCTTGACTCCTCGTTTGATCTCACTTCAGCCTTATCTTTGATCTCTCAGCCGTATATATACCCCCCCCCAGACCAGAGCTGCTACACACTCCTTCCCTACTGACGAGCCTCGAGGAGTGTCCTTTCTCTCCTTATGCCTGTCTAGGGTTAAGAGGCGAAACAGGCTGATCTCACTTGATCTCTACTCTAATATTTCTTCCTGTTTCGATTAATACAGATTATTATTACAACCAAATCTCAATCAAAATCAATAAGAAGCGCTGGCGTTATCATACTTACCAGACGACCCCCACCTCCTCCTCACCCCGCTCCCTAATGCGGTCAGGGGTTGCCTCACACTTTACTCACTCGACTATAACCTTGCTCGAATAAAGGTGTCAGAGCCTCACTCTCCTCTCTACTCTGACTGCTCTCAGTATTAAAACCACTGAATTACCACTAATCCACTAGGGCGACTAGAAGTCCAGCCTCTTGCACATCAGGAATAACTTTGTTTATGTTCTGGTACAGAGACAAATAGTCATAGGCTTCTTATAGAGTCGCACTGTGAGGAGTGCATACCGATGTCAGGTTGGAAAGTTATGGATTGCCTGGAATGGATGGACGACACTGGTCGACGCTCATGATCCTCGTCTTCAAGGCTATCGTATCCGTCACGATTCGCAGGAACCAATTTCTAACCTGACGTCTTGATAGAGCCTGCTCACCAAAAACACTGCATAAGGCCCAATGTGATTCTGCTACCGTTTTCCCCAATTCGAATCGTACCACATGCAGATGCGCACTCGCAGTTTCCCACTGTCCATCTTCTAAATATATTTCTTCTAAAAAAATACTTTTTGGGACGGTAAGTATACTCACCGATGCGGGACGATTTTTGCTTCAAAATTAGCTACGCCAAATTTACAACTCATTTGTTACAGGATAAATACATGTTGAAAAACGCAAGGGAAATTCATAACTTTCCAACCTAATAGCATAACCAGTCAACAAATGTTGCAGTTCTTCCCTAATGGAATTCAACAACCACTAGCTTAGCTTCTATTGTATGCATGAACGTGGCACCATCACTCGAAACACGAAAACACCAAATAAGTAGCTTCTCTACGAGAATCTTCGGAATCGAATAGAATGCTTGGCTTCCCGAAGACACGTACAAGCTCAAAAGCTCTGGTTAAAGGAACTGCAGTTGGAATAAATTTGTAGAATAACGGATAAAAGAGAAGGAAGGAAATAGCAAATCTCACCTTTGGCATTTCATTTCACCAGTTCAATACCACCCGAAATGTGAATCGATGCAAATGAAAGCAGTGACTAGTCGATCGGCTTTCGGACATTTTCGACTGCCGCTGTCGGACGCCTATTTTTATTTGAATTGCACTGATCGCTAGCTCCATGCTACCTCTCTCATCTTTTTTCTATTACCCATTTTCACCTGTAGAAATTTAAAAAACGAACGTCACCCTGACAATAACCGTGATCGGGGCAATCTGGTCACCAGTATCAACAATACGGGTGGTTCTTGTCCGAAGTGTTGGAAATGGACATCAAATTCAGGTCTATGGGGTCGCCGAAGGCAAGTGGTCTCGGTTGGCAAGCAGGACCACCTCAACTACTGCACCTCGGTGGACCACCTCGTCTCCAACAATATGGTTAGCGCGGCATCTGCGAGTTCAGCGGCATCTGCTCTTGAGTTATTTTCTCCACAAAAATTTGGATCTGCGAGACGAAATGACTCTTGAGTGAGTAGTTTCATGACTGACTTTTGACTTTCCAGCCTCTGCCGAACGCGAAACGCTCCAAAACGCTAGTACACATAATTAAAGTATTCGCCAATAGCACAATTTGCTCAGTCAGTAAATAAACATGTACTGCTGCATCATCATGCGAATGTTTACGGATGGCCGACCATGGATGTCAAATTCAAAATCAGCGCTTCAAATAACCGTGATTGACGCAGTTTCGGAAAATGGCAGGAGTCGTATGTTTGTTTCTTCTTGTGCAATACTGAATACAGGTGATGAATTTGTGACTTGATTTGGATCATTTCCAGTGGCCTACCGAATTTATTAGAAATTCAAGCATTCATTTTGACAGCTACGTGCACATGTTGTAGTACAATCGGCAATTCGGATGCGTGGCGCTCCCATGCACTTAGAATTCGTAGTTCTCAGTTGTCAGGGACTGTTTGCCAATGAAACTATGCACCCTTGTCGAGTCCCTGGTGTAGTGAGTCACATTCATGTGCTTGAATGTTTGCATGAAGAGCGAAACCAACAAATCTTTAATACGACCGTAACAGGAAGGTTAAATGGCAATTAGAATTCGCAATTACACGGACAGCGAGGAGGGTAAACATCGGAAAACGAATGTTAAATAAAATTTTAGTCAACGTCGCTCGGGGGCGCTAAAACGGCACGACCAAGCATATGCGAATATCGAGCCGTCAACAAGAAAAATAAGGAAAAGGAAGAGGCAGAAGGGTATCTAAAGGTTTAAGCGGAATTGCGAATTTTGTTCTTTGTGTTGTCACCGGAACCGTCGTTGGAGAACGGTGCCGAGTTGAGCATCGCCGCTGCTGTCAAGTACTGGTGCAGATTGGCTTGTGGGATCTGACCAGGTGCATTCACAGACTGCGACATGTGATGATGGTGATGTTGGGTAGTGCCGTGGTGCATCGACGGACGATTTCCCATCCCATAGAGGTCCAGTGACTGCACCAGCGTCGACAGAAATCCTGGATCGGCCAGTGTGCAACTGAAAAGCTCCACTATTATGTTCTACGTCGTCTGAAGTGTCTAACATATTAATAACAGAAATTTGATGGTAATTGAGCATTAGAGTATCGTATTTCTGTTTATACTGTCAATTTGTTCATTCTCACCACCGCTTACCCCGGGAGGACCTTTGTCATGCACTTATGACTCGAAAGAGAATCAAAATCTTCTAAAGCAACATCGTTTCCTTTGCAAGAACGGTGTGCTTCGAAGCTTGAATTCAGAATTTGCCGTCATTCGCTTCAGAATGATTGGGGTTAGCAGAAGACGACGACTTCTAATCAGCACTAATCATTTCGAATTTACGATTTGCTTTCCTCTGTCATAACGAAAAGGTGGATCGCACTAGCTGCGACTATTTATCATTGATTGCGCTTCGTCTCCTGAACTTGTAGATCCGTGGGCCCTTTGATCACTTCTTTGTCATCCCTCCTGAAGTTTACCTTTCCTCTTTCCAGCATTTCACGATGTCATTGGAATGCAAACCGCAGCTAGTTTTCCTTGTTTTTAGACACTTCCCTCAAATAGTCTCCCCTCAGCTATCAAGAATTGTCTTTTTAGGACTCTATTATTGTACACCTAACAGAAAAGGCGTAGTAGTAAAAATTGGGGCACTGGCTTCATCTTTGGTGTAGTGTCTCGAAGAGAACTCACGAGAGGATATTCTTGTAGTAGTCGTAGTAGTTGTTGCAGTTGACATTGTTCGCTTGGAGTGGGTTGAGAGAACCGAGCATCTGAGCCAACGCAGCGTACTGCTCGTCAATTTCACTTAAATGAAATTTTCGGTATCAAACAACCAAAGCAATTATGAACACCAGGGAACAAACATATATTATATCACTACATCTCATGAGGGGATTTAGCCTGAATTTCGAGTTTGAGCTCAAAAGTTACTCTATGAATTTTGATGAGCTAAAAATTTTCAGCGTGTTCTTCTACTGGATCTTTTTCTCTCAAGAACTCAGGCACGTTAATGAAGGAAGGTGCGCTATTTCTGTGTTCCCTCTAGGAGAATTGGATACAGATGACGAACTTCTTTTTGCCGTGTTTTGCAGCTTCAGCAAACGGCGACAGTAAACGAGCCTGTTCAGCGTATGAAGAACCTTCCATCATTGAAGGCAAGTGCGCTGCTGATGCTGGGCGAGGTGCTTCTGGAAGTCAGTAGTTCAACATGCTTCATGCTTCTTTCAGTCAACAAATTGACAACTCACGTAATGCAACTTTAGTAGCTGATGTAGGGCGGTAAGTGCCGTTGATTATCGAGAGCTCGATGAGCTGTTTACGTTTCAGCTCATCTTTCCCCTCCGGCTATAGAAACAATAACTTTTCTTCGTCATCTAAATCAACCAGAACTAGAATACCTACGGGAGGATGGAGAAGCTGGTTGATGGCTTCAACAGCATTTCTCATTTTTTGATGAGCTTTTTTCTCATAATCCTCACATTGAATGAGCACATGTAGAGGTTCGGTGTCGTTGCTGCGCTCTCGCCTGGTGCCACTCTGAATCGAGTTATCGAAGAATTGCCCAACCTTCAAAGCTTCGAAGAACAAACCATGCGGCTGGATCCACGACCGCGCACCATGATTTTGCAGCCGGTGTCTTCCTCGAGCTGTTTGGCGGTCATGCCACGAGGACCAAGAATGCGGCCCACAAAATTGTACTGAAAATATTAATGTGATATACATTGGGCACAACACAGTTTTTTCGATTTAGACGATTTCTAGAATGTTTTGCTACATTTCGACGGACGGTTAGGTGGATCGGCATTCATTGATTTGCCTTTTTGGGTTCAGCCATTTACAGTAAAATATAATATTAGCAGATAAAACGATGTTGGCTCTACCAACAAACATTTAGGAACAGTACCCAGCAATACCCTTGCACATTATTGTGGGCCGGAGCTGGTGGAGAAATCTTAATGCCGCAAAACCGAATGCCTTATCATCGCAGAAATGCGATTTTGTTCGCTAGAGCATACAGAGTGGCCTCAAAACATCGTCCATTTCAAACAGGCTGATGGCTTTTTAGGCAGTGCACTTCCGCTCAATCGAGTTCACTATTGAATTACTATTAACAATTGTTTAGTTATACAACACCAAAACAAAGTATTGATCGACAGGGACCTTCTAAATATTAGAGCTTATGTGACTGTTGTGATGTGATTATATGACTGACTGACTATGATTTGTCGTGTATTGTGTTCTAGGTATCCAAACTTGAATACTCCAGGGTGGACTGAGCTCAAAAAGCTTGTATCTCGCTATTTCGGTATTTGGAAACGTAATATCCGTTTTTTTTACTCTATTAAATTTGGTACTACATAGGTTGGGTGAAGGTACTCGAGAATTTTCTTCTCTACCTGCAACCCCAGCCCGCAGAGCACCAATTCTAACGTTGCAGTTAGCAAATGTTTCTCGAAGTAAGGATGGCAGAATAACAACATGGGGCGGATGCATTTTGATTATCATTGTTCGCTTCTGATATCCTCTTTGTATCCAAGTAAGTAAGTTTGTGGGTTAGCTATTAGCTTTTTGTTAGGGTTTGCGGTCAGCCATTGCCTTGTTGTTTACTTTGTTATTTTTCCGTCCTTATGCGATTTGCAATTTTTCACGTGTAATCTTCGCATGTTATAGATGTGGAAAGTCCTTAATGAGCTCTGGAGCTGCAATGCAGAGTTGAATTCTGCTGAATGTTGAATGTAAAATCCTAGAAAACTGCGGCTAGGCTACTAATCAAGAATACTGTTTCAGGGGCTAAACTGTAAGGAGATCTGAGCCTGAAACGTCTCTACTAGATAAAGGTTCTCTCACTCTTCGCAGAGCTGAAGACTAGAGCTAAAGATTATGGGTGCATTCAGAAACCCCTTTCTACAGCTGCACAGCAGATCCATATGACACTTCTTCAGACACAATGTCCTCTGATGATCGGTTAACTGCCGCTTCACCAAGAAATTTCACTTGCTGTTGAAACAGCAATTCTTGATGTAGTGAATCAAAAACACTAACTCTAGGATAGCGATCCACTGGGACCAGAATCATCTCAGTGAGCACGACCTTCTCACCACGTTCCTCTTCTGCTACCGCATCATCGACGTGTACTTGAGCAGACATTGCCGATACTACACGAGCGATCTCTAAAAGTGGAATTCTGCACACCGTAAAGCAGTGGACTTAGCTGCGTACCGTTTGCTAACCGTGAAGGTAGAACAATGAACTGAGTGCTACGCTCAACTTGATATCTGCTGATATTATCATCGTTTATTTTGCTAACAACTGTTTTTGATTCATGTATTGATTTAGAGCTAAGTTACCGTTGGGTATCTTTATAAACATCTCATGTTGGGCGCAGTCATCCATCCCATTTTCTTAGTCTCTACTGCCTTCTACGAATGGTATTTAATTTTTCTATTCAATGAACGCGAATGCGTGTAGAACCGTGATAAGAGGCGCTACTTTCACCTTCGCGGTCGGACGATCGACACTCTTCCGAGGCTAACCATCCTTTCAATCATTCTGAGGTCACGTAAGTTAGTTCCAGGGCTGCCTGTTAATGTGAAGAGGCTGTCGTGTACAGCGGCTAGCGAACAAGTGTTTTTCTACAGGGGTAAGCGAGCGGCAATAACGAATTAAGTCTAATACAGTTCAATTCTACAGTTATTATGATTATACTCATTCTACTGCTTATTAAGAGGTAGTTTGCCCCTTTATCTTGTGCGATTGGTCCAGAAATCGATGGCGTCCACAGGTCAATGTTACCGGACTGATGCTGCGGAGCTAAGCTATAGATCCCTCCGGAATCGGATACGTTAGTATCAGTCTCTGAAAAAAGTGAAAACACTGGCTTGTACAGCTCCACAAGTATGAAAACCGGAAACATTTCGAGTACAACATTCGTAAGCAAGACTTCTTTAGAGGCCACCTAAGAAAGCCTCCAATCCGTTGTTTCTCTTGTCTCCAAAATCAACCTCGAGAGTAGCGTATCATTTTGAGCGTCCAACAAAGGTTGACTGGTCAATCGATGGGCATATGGCCCCGTAGGATTTCAGGGAAATACAAATGATGAGAGGGTGGTGGAGACTTCTATGAAGTGAGTGGGAAATTCACGGTTTGGTGGGGGGACGAGGCGACTATTGAGAACGAGGAGTGAACGAACAGCTGGAACAATTTACCCGGATTCACCGTCCTTCCATCCGCGCAGCAAGAAGCGACATCATCTGGGGTGAAGCTGTCCAGCATCACAGTGACCAGGATAGGGCTAATGAGACGCGGGTTCGAATCCTTTTGACGACTTCAGCGATGAGCCTAGCACCATCCAACTTGCAGGTGAAGGTATAAGGTCAGCTGGTCATGTGGTGCGTCTTCAGCGTCGCTGATGCTGCTACGTGGCACTCGCACCGACAGAAATCCATTTTATGTACCTAACCACTTTATTGAATACGCGCACCCTTAAGAATTGTACTCGATTGAAAAGTTCTTCCTGCGAACCATACCATCTTCCAGAAAACACTCCGGACGGTAGCGTAGACGATGTTAATGGGTAGGTGTGCTTGTCGTCATACGGCGCGTTAGACTTCGCGTTACGCAAGTGTTAATGTCACCAGGGGGAGCTGCGGTAAATTCTAGTTCTCCGAAAAATTCGAACCTCGGAGCCACAAAAATGGGTTCGGCAATTCCAAATTCCGCTTTTTATCAATCTTAATTTGATCATAGAGAGCACGTATTTTGGCATACCTTTTTAAAAGACAAAAAGAAAAAGGGCGGCGGTGATGAGTTGCCAAAAACATTGCCGTACTCCTGTATTCTAGTCAGAGGCAGGCTGGATGCATCTTCCTCGAACACAATGACTTGCAGGGGTAAGCGTTTGACGTTGACAAACTAATCTGGAAGCCGACTCAAGAGGTATGGAAGGTCGGTTTCCTTTAGGCGAGAATCAATCAACCATTTTTCGGTTTCCTTTAGGCGAAAATCAATCAACGTGAAAGCAGTGCCTCTTATCACTACGCCATGTCCTTCTTGTGCTCAAAAGAGGTTGAAAAGTTAAAAGTGGTTAAAATCAGCTGACAAACTGTTAGTTGTAAAGTATGGGTTTCTTTAGTTGTTGGTGCCCTGATGGAAATATGAACGCTTTATTTAAGCAGATAGAGTTAAATAATGAAGATAGCTTGAGAGCTGAAAAGTTAAGATGAAAAAATCTGGGAGAGATTTGGATTCTCCTTGTTGAAACAGGTCGAATGATATGTGATAGAGATGATCTAGGGGATGGAATATGGTTTCTCGCGAAAGTGCGGAAAAGTGCCTCGAAAATTGACCAAAAATGAACTTCACCATCGGGCACACTTTTAGAACTAAAAACAAATACGTTTTTGAGCGGAACTTTATCTAACGCTTGTTTTTTGTTCCTTGTACGTCGTTTTCTCCTTTTTAGAGCATGTTCCTGCTTTCATTCACCTTTTTGTTCTTTTATTTTTCATTTCGTCTAATCATCTCTGCAGCTTTTTGTTTTCTGTTTTCTTCTCTCCATGGTTCACTTCCTTTTGACGAAGTTTGGCAGACTTCAATCAGCTTCCTCAAGATTTTCTCCAGACCATATAGAAGTCTTCCAGTTTCTTCGTAGAAGTCATGCTACTGTAACTTAATGGCTCCGAGCCCTTACGTACCCTTGTCAATGAGTCTGGTCAGGTGTCGGAAAGGAGCTGCATGCACTGAGCGCAGATCGCCCTTATCCCGAATCAGTTGGTCGAGGTACTCCTGATCGGGCACCGTCACGTCTCCAGAGATCGGCTGAGAGCTGACATCGCAACCACTTGAAAAGCAGATTTTCTTCACAACTTCCTCGCTCGAGAGACTCTGAAAAGAGAAATTTACAAAATTCGAACGTCGAAAGGACCTTTTCGGATTCACAGCTTACCTCATTCTTGTGAGGATCAGTAGCAGAGAGACGAGCAGAGTCGGGACTTGATACTTCCTCTTGTTCAGGTGTTTTAGTTGGTACCTGAATAGAATCGTCGGGTTCAGTTTGTTGTGATGAGAGCACGATAGGGATGTTGCTTACCATTATTTCGAATAGACGAGCTGTGAGAGATACAAGCGAGAGTGTTAGATGCAGCTAATGTATCTGAAAATAAAGATCGTTATGGGTGAACAATATGAGAGGGTAAAGATAAGCGCTGAGGGTAAAGGTGACCACCCACCACGTGAAGACGCCTACCGGTGAAGTGTTGATCAGCAATGAACTGCAGCCACGAGCTTCTCAACTTTTATACGTGGCCGGTGACCACGTGGCATCGGTGAGCTCGAGCCGACGTCCGACGATGAACATGTTTGAACAGATCTGGTGCTCCGAGTCAGAAACTCGGATCAGACCAACTAATCAGAGCAGCGCGTGGCGCAGTGGTAAGAGGTGCTACTGACAGCCGCGCGGTCGAGTGATCGATCCTCGCCCGGGCTAACCCAGCCTTCCGTTCCTCCGTGGTCGGGTAAATCGGTCCCAGACCTGTCTGGGAAAGTAAATAGGTACATTGACTCAGTATAGCAGCTGGCCACGTAATTCATTGTGCAAGCTTAATACATATGCACCACGGCTGCTCGATTCTGAATGGAATACGTAGCGAGTCCTGAAGGGACTGATCAACGCCATTACCTTCTACATTTAACTTTTACTCAGAACAGCAAGAATGTCGCTGCCTTAAGCACTGTTCATACTCGGCAGCAACGTAGCATAATTACGTGCAGAGATGCGGAATACGCCATAATGCTGTAGGCGAGCTGAGGGAGCAGCAGTTCGTTTCGATACTAACTTACTTGCTACTAACATTCAGCACTAATTTTCAAAAGTGGACGACTGAGGTGCGTTCGCTTCTTTCGAGTGACTTTTCTTTGTTTTCTTTCTACATCGGGTAAAAAATGCTAGGATCGAACGGAATTTAGTGGACCAGTCTGGCAAGTCTTAAACTTCAGGCCTCGGAAAGACGGCGAAAGGTCGAAACGTTAGGCCGTTGAATAAAGTCTATCCACCTAACAACCTCGTAAGATAGGAGTAATTAACTTTATTACACGCTTTCGGCATGTAAGAAGGTAACAGAATCTAAAACAAATTCTAACGTCGATATTCATGCAGCCTTAAAAACGTTTGTGTTATGTTAAAGGCGAGAGAACTTTCTAAGGAGTTTCCTATAGCTTGCTGTGGATCATCTAATTTGTAAAGGTTTGCAGCTAACCCCGTTTGATTGAAGATCATCATCTCATGCGTGACTTGATGGCGTGTCATACTCGCCTTAGGAGAAAAAGGCGATTGTCGTCAACCTATTGTAACCGCCACTTCAAATTATCGTCATGTGTTTAGTGCTAAAGAATGGCTCGGTTGATCGTACAGAGTTCCGCTTGGTGAAAAAGCTAGTATTGCAATCGCTTTCAATTCACACTATATGTACTTTGTAAAAACAACATCCTTTGTTGTTCTCCTTGGAACTACTGGCCTGTCTAAGCAGGATACATGTCGCAATAGTTTCGTATTGACCCGGAAGTTTTTTTTAATTCAAAGCTTAAAATGCAACTGTTTGACGCTAGAGGTTCCCACAGTTCGCGTGGCCGTTAAAACATGCTTATCTGTGGATCGTCGCCTGAAAATACGATTAGACACACAATTTCTGCGATGCACCTAAATAGCATTTGTTGCGGGTTTAGTTTCACACTTTCGATGGCACTTGTCAAAAGTTTCGACTCCACCGATCTGGTCTGAATCGAGAATTATTTTTCGCTGAAACTTCGCATGTGGGTGGTAATTGGGGCGCTGATCTCGAATCTGATGTTCATCTTCTGAATTTCGACCGAGAATCACCTCCATTGTCGATTTGGGTTGTTAAATCAAAATTTCAGAATCGGCTCAAACTCCGTAGACAATTTTTTCCATACAGATTACGATTATAATGCTGATTTTTTGAATTTCAGCCGTTTTTGGACGTTATGGACAGATTTAGGCGAGTAGTGATGGCGTGGGACGGGTCACGGTGGTGCAGAGGAGCACCTGCTTGACTACCGAAATCGATCGAAATCCGGGAAAAAGACATTAGATTCGTAATGAGCATCCCTAATGATCTACGTGGTTTCAGATAAGTCGGTGATTTTGAATCGATCACCAATGTGGGTGGTCCCGGTCGTAACTCGAACAACAAACGTCGGAATCGTTATCAGCATGCAAAATAACCATCGCAAACATAAATGTATCAACTAAATCGGTGATCTTGGCTGGACTAACCTTCTAGCTCTGCAGGCGATATGGGTGGTCCTCGGCCAAATTCGGAAGACGAATATCAGATTCGTTACCAGCGCCCCAAATAGCCCCAATAGGCGAACGTCGAGGAATTTTTTAACCTAACGATAAGTCCGGTCCATTAGGTCGAAATTTTAAACAAGTGAATTTTCGATGAAAATTATAGGGCAGTGATGGAAACGACTTTATTTTCTTGATTGATTTCGCCCGTTATAACATAGAGAAAAGCACTCGAACACAACGATTTACATAGAACTTCAGCGTAAAAATGTCCACATTCCGAGACTCCGGATAACAACGATGGATGATGTATGAAACAGGCGCTACAACAAGTTGCGATGAGGGTGACTTCGATCAGTGTAGGATCAACAGAAGAAGAACGAAATCCAGCAATCCGAAAGGGTGAAGCTGAAGGAAGTTCATCAAAACTGCTAAACTTCGATTCCGCAATTGCATCTAGTCAGCTATATAAAGCAATATAGAAAATACAAACAAATATGAAGAGCATGAGCAAAAAATAATAAAATACGTACAACTAATGAAATCAGGCCTTATTGGAGGTCTCAATTACGAAATTGCTATTGAAAGGGCAGCGGCTTTCACCTTGGTGTTTTTCTCATCCGAAGACAGGTCCTAAATTAAACCCACTCCTCTGCCCTTTATGGTTGGGTTATGGAACCCCATGAATGAAGCTAAGGCACGGCATGACAAATGATGACTAAATGAGGCGTTCGAATAGAAGGAGGAAGACACCCGGTGGACGCCTCGTCTAACACGAAGAGACTTAGCAATGATGACTAGTCAGGATTAAATGGCGCGAATCTTCGCATGAATTGTTGACGGACTAATAGGGAAATCAGAGAAAATTATACAGGGCAAACGAGTTCAACAGGGAAAAGAATGGAAGACCCGATGGCGATGATCCAGGACGAAACCGAGCCAGTGGTGCTAATAGATGTTGTGATCGTCAAACCAGTGACGGCGTTGATCCGTCAGTCCCGACGTGTAGCTGTAACGGTTCAGCACGGACGCCGGATCTCTGGTTGTCGAGCCTGTGAATACATTTGACTAATTAGCTGATTAGGCTACAAAATAGCTAATTCTTCTGCTGAAAAATACAGTATCAAGTCAGATGTCAGAAATTCAGCGTCAAAATCCAGATGGAGTACCTGGGTATTTCCTGTACTGCGGAACGTAAGCCTCTCTTGTCGACGGCACATTAGCCGACTGATAACCACCGTAGACCTTATCGCTGGCTGCACTTCCGGCATATCTGAATGTGATCATGTCAGAAAGACATACTTCTGCTTTCGGTTGGTTCTTACCTTCCCGAGTAGAAGTCACTGCTCGGTAAAGCCGAGGAGCTCGGTTCGTTCTTACGGAAAAGCGACTTGATCTTCTCAATGGGAGAGCTCGGCCGTTTCGTGTGGGAGTTGTTGTCGTCGAAGCTAAAATATTGAAGAAAATTATCAAAATAGGCTGCTAAAATAATCAAGAATAAAATAAAATTGAACAGTTCTCGTGATCCAAAGTATACGGTTCCGCTAGCAGCTACTCTATAATCACCTGGGAGAACACTTGGTTACGCAGCCGCTCATGATGACCGAATTTTTGAAATCTTGCCGGTTTGTAACGCTGCATTATAAATATAGCAAGCATTTGAAGTGATGAACACATAGTTTTGTATAACTTCAGCAATTCACTTGTAATTCACCTGTGTAACCCATAACTGGCACAGACATATTCGTTTTGTAGAAAAGGCTGCTTAGTTTTGGTTTCTACACATTTTAGAGCTTGTGATGAAAAAATCTCGCAAAGTGTGCTGTTTTTCCTGCCTTTTCTTTTCGTTTCCCTCTTCCTTTTTGCTTTTTTTCTGCAGATGTTGAAGACTTTCGTGAAAATATCGCGATGATTTGAAGTCATTCCGAAATGAGATAGAATTTGTTTTTACATTGAAGAACAAATGATAATGAAATCCACATGATACGAACAGTTCATAGAAGAGTATCAGTGGGTAAGCAGGGTATCATACCCAGTTTTTCGGACACCCTTAATCCTTGAAGCTACTTCTGTTGACTCTGAGCAGGTAAGACACTCGAAATGGCAAAATGTATGCAATGTATTGAGCTCAAAACCTGAAATTTCCTTACCCGTTTGTCATTATTTTTCCGTCCGATCCCATTCGCACTTCACTAGTTCGCCTTCTGTTGAACGGCAATATTGAGCGTTTCTTCTTTGGACCTATAGTAACAAAGTGAGCTCGAAGTTTTCTCATACTTAAACCTTAAACTTGAAAATCTTCTCAATATCAACTTTTCTGCTTCACGAGGTTGTTCAGTGGAAATAATTTACTATACGGCCTGCCGTTTGACCCTTCCGTCGTCTCTAGAGTCCTCGGTCTTCCACCTTTGAGTTTAGTGGTCAATGTAAACAATAGAGTGAACTGATTTTAGTTCAGCTGAAAAAGGCAACGAAGATTCAGAACTGACTGTCTTCGGCGATCCGATCCTGCGTATCTCTCGAGTTCGAAGTCAGCGGCGCTATTCGGGTTCCAGCGCTCAACATACTCGGCTGAGCAGCTGTCTGAATACAAATAATGAAGAATAAATAGCGGCGAAATATTTAAATTAAGACTAGCAATATATATCATAGTTAAATAAGCAAGCCGTAATGGTTACAATGAATTACATAAAATCGCACCTGTCTTTGAGGAGAAGAACTCTTTTCGAGAGAAAGGTGTCTTCGTAAACGGTCTATCACCTAAAACACGGCAGATTCGTATGAATCCTCGCTGCTTCGACCTTTGTAAGCAGAAAGTTATTTGCTGTGCAACGTAAAGTTGTTTTTAAAATCAGCCTCGATTTTCAAGCTCTACCTCTACAATTTTCAATTTATGATGGGTGGCACCCTCGCTTTCCGCCGTGTTGTTCTCTCCGTTTCTCTTTTTAAGCGCCATATTGCCGAAAATTTGCAGAAACTCTGACAGAATGCTTCTGCGCTTCTCACTACGGATGACAAGTTTCACTTCATGAGTGTTTCGGGAATTAGGCGGCAGGCCAACTTCCTGGAGGGAACAAAATCTCATCGGGAATATGAAAAAAAGAGAAGTAAGAGTCCAGGTGTTGTGAGGTTTCCTCACATCTGTATAGAAAGAGAACCTGTTTTCCGGCAAAGCGAGTTCGCCGATCTTTAACATCGAGACCTCTTCTTGCTCCCCTCCTATTGCTTCTCTAGGTTCCACCCTTTCCTATGGGAACACAAGGTGTTAGATTTTTCCCACAGTCCCCACATTGGGATGTGAGGACTGCGAGAAATTCATTTTTCGATTCAATTCATACTCGACACTACAGCGGTGCCTCAAATGGCTGCGTTGCCGGTTTCTTTCCCATTTTTTCTCTCATTTCTTATTTTGTCTCACGCTTACAATGCTCCTGGTATGAATGGGCGTCCATGTCTGTGCAAGGTACTGTGCTAATGGGCTTCTTCAACACAGAACCGCACGCTCTCGTCAGCCTGTACCCCGGGCATTTGTGCTTTTCTAGGATTCTCTCTAATCTGATCTGTTCATCAACAGATTTCACTGTTGTAGAACGGGAGTGACAAGCCATGCTAAGAAGCTGTTGAAGAAGCAGTAAAATAAAAAGGAAGATATGGTGAGTATTGATAGAAAGAAAGAACAAAGAGCAGAGGAAAGAAGCACTGCACACGAACCGAGCGCACCGGCCCTACTCCAGCGCCACCGCCGACGGCTCCGTTGCCTGAGGCATCGCCTTGTCGTCCAGCAGCCATCGCCGCCACATCGTCGGCGGCCGCCATGACACCGCCGTTCCGCTGCTCCAGTTCAACACTCTGAAACGCACAGCAGCGTAATATCAAAAACAAAATGGCACTCGTGAAATGTTAGAGCTGAGATGATGATGTCGATCGTGGTCTAATGTTGTCGAGTCGGCACTCACCTGCTTGTTTTTCAGAATGCTTCGCGGCTGACCTTTTTCGTCCTTGGTCGCACTAGCCCTACCGTTTGATGTGTCGTGATAATTCACATACGAATAGTCGACAGCCGGTTCAGGAGTCAGCAGTCGATTCCTCAGTTGAGCTAAAAACGCTCGTCTTCCAAAAAGAGATCGTCAAATTGAAACGATAAGTCGGAACGGCGATTCAACTTCTTATACTGGCCTTAGCCGGTATGTTCATCAGCACCTCGGAGACCAAAAAAGCTACCGCAATCCCAGTAATTCCTTTCAACTTCGGAATAGCATCAAACAAAGAATATCAGTTTTTTATCAGTTTTTTTTCAGATTTGGGATTTGGGGTCGCACTTTAGGTACCGAGCCCGCAGCTTCGAGGAAAACGGCTGGTGCTACTCTTTTTCGCGCCCAAAATCGCAGTTTTTCGATTATTTTCCCAGTAATCTCCATGCTGCAGAAAAAGAGGATTTTAGACGCTCGCACATTTCCGCGAACGCGCTTCCAAACATAAACTGAGAGGGGGGAGGGACGGAAGAGTACGGTTTTCAGTTCGGAACCAAGGAAAACTTGAACAGGAAAAGAAGCATATACAACATTGGATTGTACTGCAGGATTGTACTGCAACAAACCTCCATAGTCATAGTCTTCTCCGAGACCCTGTTTGCGATCCATTGAGCGAGTCCGAGTGTACGATGGTCGTTCACCGTCGTTCTTTATTAAACGTCGGGTAGTTGGTCGGAATCTAAATATTAACCCTCATCTTTGATTTTTTTTAATTTCTCAAAATTTTCAAAAAATTCATTTATCGAGCATATCATTGGGATAGAGAGAGTCCAAACCCCAGTGATGTCCCCACCAGTGATTTCAACGGTACCCATAAGGCTTGTTACAACAGGAGCCCCATACAAAAGTGATCGAAATCCCAACGATCACTATGATTTGGGTACCATGCTTTGTAAACATATTATTTAAATATTTTACCGATTCGATGCTGCATTGTCAGGAGCAGTAGCTGTCGACTGTGTAGCATGATCAGTACCAGACATTGCTGAAACATCAACGTTTTTTATCGCTCGGTGGAATGTCGTCGGAGTATATGGTCACCTGATTTCTCAAATTCATACGGCATCCTTCTGTACGAGTAGTCATCGAGCCGAGTTCTGTATGGATCGACCGCCGGACGATACGGATCGAACTTCAGCAGATCTTCCGGCTGAAAGTCGACAAATGTATTGTTACGGTAGGTGTTACGATCATATTCCGGATCACAGATGGATGTCCGAACGAACCTTCCTCACTGCAAAATTGTTAAGAGGACGATCGCTCGCTGAAGAGTAGTACGAAGCAGGACGATATGATGTCGAATTGCTGATTCTGAAATGAGCACAATTAATAAGATCGTAGAAGAATAAGGAACCGAAAGTTTTTGTTATTCCGTCGATTACGTCGTTGAATATAACTTTATCTACTTGCATAATTTTGCAAAAAAAAACTTGTGGATTTTGGAATATTTGACATGGCTCCATAGGAAGTGCCCCTCTAGTCGATTTATATTGGAAATGAAAAGATTGTTCGAAATTCTACCGATGTTCTTGACAATTATGGTAGGGTGTAGAGAATTCCACGAAATATGAATGGGATGCTGGTGAGTAAAAAGAAGATGAAGTGGTCGGCTCCGAGCTAGAAAGGCTTGGTTGACCTGGGCGACGATCAATCGCTTGGGCGCTTGGCCCCATGGGTGGAAGTGATCCCCTTTACCTTCGCATCACGTCCGCCATTTGTAGTGCTTTACTTTATTTTGTCTTATTTTATCGGTGTGAATTAAAATATCGTGGCACAAAGTGAAGAGCTATTTACATTTCCACTTTTTTTCGAAGGCCATAATCTTACCTAAGACTTGGGAATTCGTAAATAACAGCTCCAGAAAGGTTACTGTGTTGAGTGCTTTCAGTAGAGTAGCTCTACACGCTACGAGTTAATCAATGGGAGATATGATATTAAACACATGTATTCGTGCCCAATTTTGATACTTTTAGAATCAAGCTATTCTATGGCTCCCTTCTAGCACGTTGCCATGGGTTTGTGAAATTGAAAGGTAAAGATATCGGCGTTGATCAGTCCCTCAAGGACGTGATGCCGCATTTGAAATCGTAAAGGCATGGCGTGCTTGACCTCTTCAATGAATTGCGGAAACTAGCCGCTATTCAAGTCCGTTTTTTCACTTACCCAGACAAGTCCGGTGCTTATTCTCGCGACCCTTGAAGAATGGAAGAATTGGTTACTCCGGGCGAGGGAAGATCGCTTGACCGTGCAAGTGTCAGAAGCGCCCTTACCATTCACGGGCGTCCTTTGGTTATGCACCAGCTCAAAAAAAAATCCATGAAACACATTGTCCATCCAGGCTACCCCGCTTGCAGAAGTGCTCTAGCTAATCCTACAGTGAAATATTGTCTCCGTCGACTCTTACTACTTATCGCACCCCTTCCTCCTCTGCCTTCTCTTTTCTTTCCGATTTGCATCTTGTTTCAGCTCTTATAATTAACCTGCTATTTCCAGCGATTTCATGATTTTTGGCCTTTTTTATTGCTTCTCTAATTGAAATATCATGAAATAAATAAAGAACTAAATGAATGAACGAAAGAGACTGACGCAGCGTTGACATTTCGCTCCGCGTCTCGTTCAGCTCTGGTCTTGTACACCTCGAATCGTCTCGGTTCGGACGCCCACGACTGGTTCTGTGAAACAACAATGTTAATTAAAATTATTAATTGATATACATTTCATTTTGTATGCATTTCTTTGAGAATCACAGCTGCTCCACAACACAATATATACTTCACTGAACAGAACAATACCGCAGCTTACCTACGCTGTCAGAGTTGGGTCTGACGGTGACCGAAAATCTTCTAAACTCCCTTGTAAGGAAATAACTATCTCACGTGCCATGAATCACAATTATGGTTACCTCGTTGAGCTTCCGTGAGTAACTAGGGCTGGCGTTTGACGTGTAGTAGCTATGAGTGTCCGCACCACCACCGTAACCGGTAACCCTGCAAAGATTTGTAGAGAGACGGTCGATCCAATTTCATCCTATCCGTAGGCGTTTTATAGCAATGCTGAAGTGGCGATGTCACTTACCCAACCGCTCTTAACCTATTTGTGACCACAAGTGATATCTCTGCAGGTTTAGAAAACAATCGGAGAGAAATTTCTCACAGAAGGAGAAAGAAGGAGACAAAAACAACCTCATTAGCGTAGCCTGCAGCAATTTTGCAATCTTTCGCCGCTGAAATTGCCTCGAGCGTTTTTCATGTCAGCATGTCAAAGTGGTGGCCAGTAATAGGCGAGCGGTTTTGCTAGGGAATCTTTTCATTATCATACGGAGGATTCATACGAGGTCTCCGCTCCCTGACGCGGCGATGGTTCGGAGACCTCGAAGTATAATAGTTATGAAAATCCTGAAGAAACCTAAATTCTGAATAAACTCGAGAAGAGATAATGAGGCACTGATGGCACGCCACTTAAGTTATATTATACTTTACAGCCGGTATATTATTAATGAATTAAGGCTCTGCAACAGTTGGAAAATGTCGGAATCTGGCTCACAATGAGGACTCGATTCAGAACATTTTTGCAAGACAATAACGGTCTGCCAAAATTCTAAAACAAACAAGCAGAATACAATCTTGGAAGGACTAGAATAGATAGAGACATTGATGAAAGGAGCGAAGGTTGCTGAATGTTCTCTAGGTGGAACTGAAAGTTTGAAGAGCGCAAGAAGAATAATAGAAAGAGGTGGAAAACTTTTGAAATTTCGGTCTGCGGACGTGATAGTAATTTATAGGAAAGTTCGGTTAAAGAATAGGAATATGACGTCACACTTACCTCTAAGTTTCACTCGAACTACACTTTCAAAACCAACCAACCAACCAACCTGTAGTCTAACCGTTCCGGAGAGATTTCGGAAATACGAACGTCATCACGGGCCACAGCTGCACTCTGAAAATGAAATGCGTCAGATTGAATACTAATAATCAGATGATTTACAGTCATAGCCTGCGACGTATGCTTTTTCGCGTTTACTTATTTAGATTAATTTGAATTATTTTTATTTATCCATTTTATTTTTGTATTTGCTTGCCTGCTAACAAACTTCGTAAAATTTGAATTGGAAAAGTGAGGCTTCTACTGTGGCTTCGTCATTCTTGATTTAATCTTCACACTTATAAAATAATTGATTATTAACCTCCGCTTAAGGTGAATGTCCACTGCTCAAAGGAAAGTTTTAAAGGTTCGACCAAGGAAACCAGCACACGATGTTAGATTTCAGCCAGAGGGTACTTGGATTTGAAGCGGTCGGATGATTGTGAAAGCGAAACTAGTGGTCAGGTCTTCACCGTTGTTGGTAGACTTAAAAGAATAGAAGTGGCCGTTTATAAGAAATTGTTTGTCAAAGTCTAGCTTTTTTGAAAATTGCAAGTTGATATGGAATCAATTCAAAGCGAAAGGTTGATCGGAACGGATATTTAGTGAATTCTTAATGTTCGTTCATCCACAAACCCAAATGGATCCAAGAATTAAATAAACAAATCGTCAGCGAACATAAGGCTTTGCAACCTAGAGAGTGCCGTGAAAATCTGACTAAAATTAAGTGGTAAACAAGGTGGTCGGGTAGTGCAAGCTCACCAGTGCACATTTTTCAAAACCAAGAAACCGAACGAATACAAACCCATTCAAGTGAGTAGAACAGCATTAACGCCAGTCGCCAGAGGAGAAGAAGTGACGACTGACGAGTTCGACTGTGACCATTTATTGGAACCCATCTGCGGTGCAATTCATTGGGTTTTCCATGCGGAGAAGGATCACGCACTACGCGTTCATCATCAAAGGTGGCCATACAATTGCGCAGTTTTTCATACCACCAAACCAAGAAAGCGGTATATGACGACAAGGCGCACATTCCTAGCGCGATCCATCTCAGCGCCTTTTAACATAGGACGATGGTTTATGTTGTTGTGAGCGTCTTTGAACGTACGCTTTAGTTTTAACTTTGAACGGACGCGAACGTGGAGGTTGGTCGAAAACTAGGTGGCGATCTCTCATCCTTAGTGGAAAAAGTTGAAAATTAGCTGGCCCTCCGTACGAGCACTTGAGCGAAGAAATAGCTTCTGGAGCATAGGGCCATTAGCACCGAATCTCTTATATTCGACAATCGAGCAGCAAGATGCGCAAGCATTACTTTTCCATGCAAGTTTCAAATGAGAGTGGGCAAGCTCATCGAGATTTGAGATCTGAGACAGTGAAATTCCGAAGAAAAAGAACGGAATTATAACGAAGTTTTGTTAATTTTCGAATGATACAGTTTTCCATCTCACTCGTCACATCAATTAGAGATAGGAAAGGAAAATGCGTGGTCAATAAAGTTTCCACCTAACAATCTTAAAAGGCATAAAAACCATAACAACAACTGTTTTCATTCTACCAGTGTTTACCAGCGGCATATTTATTCTCATCTTCGGTTGTGTCGAACCAAGGTTTCTTTCTTTTTACATCATTATTCACTCCTTAAGGTTTATAGGTGAATTAGATGTATTTAAGACATCCTCTACAGTTTCGGTTCTCATTTATCTTGTTACATGATGTTGCTCTGTATTCATTACTCACATGGAAGCGATTAGGAGTGACTGGTCGATCGTCATGCCTTCTGTAGTTCTGCTCGTTATATCGTGGACTCACGTACGTGAATATCGATGAGCTCGGTGCAGCTGTAACAGAAGAAATCAGTCGGTCAAACGGTCGCTGCCAATTTCGTCCCTAACTAAAGTTCCCACGAAGGGATGATATGCAAGCACTAGAAAAGAAGAGGAAAAGTCGTCAAATTTGTACAGCAGCTTCTTAGCGACCCTCAAACTAGGCAATCAAACCACAGCAAAATCATCAAGTTTTGGGTTGCTTAGAAGTAAGACAGAACGTCCAGACCCCTAGTAGAGGTCGTGTTGCCTTTCTCCTCTTCCTTTCCAGATTACCTACAAACGCTTTCTCCAACAAATAACCATCATTTCCTGTCTCTTTTTCCCTCTAACGCCGTGGAAGAGAAAAATTTCTTATTGTTAGATGACAATTCACTGCACAAAATTTTTGAATGAAAGCCAGAGAAATTTTACGCGACGATATCGAATGTTCATTAGGTACGTGGAGAGGAATTATATCATTCGTCGGCGAGTATTTCATTTCGTAATCTATTCCTATACTCTTGGTAAATTCATTGTTTTTTTTTCTAAAAATGCAGGAACTCTTGCAACAACGTAGTAGTTAGAAAATTGTCGGTTTGAGCTTACCGGCATGATGGGAGTAGTATGGATCTGTCCCTATCGGTGAGTACCGCCCTTGGGTTGTTGGAGACAATGGGGCTTCTGTAGGTTCTAAAATTCGACATAAGTTCAGGATCTGTCCAGGAGAACACTGTGACTTACCATCATAGAATCCGCCGGTGATCCTGTCCAGATCTCTGAAATTTGATAACATGAATTTACAGATTCGTATCGGTAGAATCAACTTAAAAGCTTCACAGCTACGAAAAAGCAGTGAGCGACAGAAAACGACTCAAAAGCCACTCGTAAGATGTTAGCTACCGTAAGGCCTCCTCGGTGGAGCCGATGGTGCGATTTCGAATGCGTCGATCACGATTCTTGCGACGAATGTAAGCGGCGGCCGACTCCCAACTCTCTTTGCCACGAGTGCTGTAAGCCACAAAGCGTTACCACGGGGCCAATCCTTACCTCTCTTTGCACCTGTCTAGCGGCATCGTCACGTCCTCTGGATGTGACACCACACAACACTAACACAACAAAGTTAGCAACTCCAACAGAGACAAAGCTGCACTTCGGGTGTTCGAGACTTTGATGTTTTTTTTCGTTTTTTTTTTCAAAAATTTGACTTTCATCGCGAAAAATTCGGAGATACCGAGAACAATTTTAATGCGTTCTCCTCCAGATGGCTAACGATTTTGATTAGCTCTGAGTGATATACTGTTTAGACCTAACGAAGCTTAATATAAATTTCGATTAGGATATGCGGCGCAGGACAAAGAACTACGTGAAGCCAGACGGAGAGCAACCTAAGCTACGGTCTCTAACCACACCACGCAATTAACTGACGTCGTGATACGCGAGAGCCATGCACTGTTGGCATCACTCGGACGGAAAAGTGGGTTTGTGTAGAAGAGTCTGAACGGACACACTGATCCGAATAAGGTATCGATACGAAAGTCGACAGTAATCCTGTAACGGCGGCACCACCCTCTTGGGCGCTCAAACTGACCTCGATTCATCAACAGCCGTTGGCGGCCTCTCCTCCTCGACAACCGTTGGAGCGACAGCTTCCTGTATTCTCGGTTTCGGCTCTACTGTCGCCTGAAGGAAATTTGTAAAAGCATAAAAATAAAATAATATGACGTAAACACAACGTCCGTATCATACGAATCATCTCTTGCTAAACCTCAAACCTCATGAGACGCAGCTCAAACCCTGTTCTGAATTATCATTTGTCGTTTGTCGTTGTTGGTTCTTTACTCTACACGAGGGACCTTGTTTAATAAATATATACATTTATTGCCTGTCGAAGGGCCTCAGGCACGGATTAGTCCAAGGAGCCCACTCAACTGATGAGTTGTTGCTAACCCTGCTTTCTACGCTGTTACCAACGTTTAAAAAATTAATGTTTTCTATGTATCTAACAACGATATCCCAGTCGGCAGTAGCTCGGTGGAATTTGATCTTTGTCGAACTACGGACTAGGAGAAACAAAAATAAAAATTTGCCAGAAGCGGGACAACCCTTTAAAATCCGACGTACCATCGAAGTTACAAGGAGTCCCGCATCACAGAAAACTTTACAATTTAAAAAAATTGGACGCACTGAAACACTGATAAGCTGAAGAATAAGCTGAAGTTGGAATGATAGCCTAATGCGACATAAATTAAACGCTCTATTCTTAATGTAGAAATAGATACCCCCACGATGTTGTCAGCTGTTTTCAAATTTTTGATCCTAGAGATAGGTAATCTGCACATCAAATTCGTGTTCGTCTCTGAGAATAACTTCAAGACAGAATTCCAAATACAATATAAAGTAGTAGATGTTTACGTTAGTATTCTCAGCGCTCACCTTTGTAGAAATTGATAAGAAGATATTACCTGAGTGGTCGTCATATTGGACGAGTTCATTCTCGTGTAGGGCTTCGGTTCAATAGGCTTCTTCAGCTCGGCCATTGTCATGTAGTACTTTGAAGTTGCAGTTGGCGTTTTTGGCTCTGTAAGAACTACATTTCAGGAGCTCCATTCACTTCAGTGGTGATTACGCTGACCACTTTGGTTCACTTTTATTTTTCTCATGTCAACATCCCAAGTGATGGAGGTCTATTGCTTTCTAGAACACAGGAACTGAGCCAGGTATGCACTCATTACCGCGGAATTTTTTCCATTATGAGTTGCTAGTAAAGCTCAGCAGGAAATCTTTAGAGTATTTTGCTCACATATCCTACTAGTAAATAAGCGAAACCACGATGTCTGTTTGTGAACTCTAGGGTCCCGCCGCGATTGCACGTTACCGTGCTCCCAGTGACGTGTTTCATCAGTTTCTCGCGGTTTTTTGCTGCATGGTTTTTGTTTTTAGTTTCATTTGTTATTGTAAATGTTTTATACATGTTTCCTACTATTCATCAGTTCATTTGGCGGCCTGCAGGCCGCTGAATGGCTGGTGATTAGAAAGACATGAGAACCACTTCAAATTTTACCTTAACTTAATGTTAACTTACGAGCGAGCAAATCACAAATACATAGTACTTCCTTTTGCTGATAAAAATGGTGAGCTACACGTGGAGTACATTGTAGGGTCCAGTTTTGTACAAACCGAACAAAATGCACCATTTTCAACAACAGCTCTCAGAATACTATGTCGCTTACTTGAAAATCTTCGTTCAGGAGAGAAATCGCCAGCTCTCATTCTGCTGACAACAATCTAACTCAATTAGGAGATTAGAATATTGCAGAAAAAGCATGTTATATTCGACGAACACCACCTTGCTACACCCAGTTACACTTGGCATTTTGCTTGCAGTTTTTGCTCCGAAAAGCAGTCACGGCGGACATATTACATGAAAGGCGGTGCCCGCGGTCGAATACATTTGAAGGAAAGGCAATGGAACCAGAACACGTCTAAATAAATGAATTCAGCATGAACAGGTACAGTAGGGGTCTGAAGGCCCGAAAAGAGGTGCAAGATATCCCCTGAAATCCCTCCTTTTCCCTGTCATCCAACAATTGCAGCACTAATGTTCATTGTGGGAACAAAGGCGGCAAAAGGCCCGATTTCGGATCTCTGACAGTGAAGGGTTATCTGCTTATCCCGGCAGCTTCCAGTACCAGTCACTGCTTGATCTCATGTTTTTTTACTTGTTACAGCTGTCGCGACTTGGGCGCCCAAAGGCGCACCTGGTAGGTGCGTAGGTTGGTCTGTGGGAGCCCCACCACCCAAGTGATCTTGGGTTCATATAAAAGGGACATACCCCCCCCCGTTAGTAAGGACTCTTCTTCCGCCGCTGCCCTACCCTTCGGTCGTCGTCGTCCTCGTCACCCCCTCGTTTCTTCTTTTCCGTTTTTAATCGTTGTGTTAATAATTTTTATAGCTAACGGTGTTTTGTTTTGTACGAGTAACCAACTACTAGTGTCCTAATAATCAAAGCTCTCCGAGCTTCACACAGCATTATTACGTTCTTTTCCAGATTCGATGAAACCTCATTTCCTCTGTCACTAACTTCATCCGATTAGCAAGTTTGGTGCGTTAAAAGCTTTTTAGGACCTAAACAGGCGTGAATCCGAAAATTCCAAAGTTCTTTCTTCTTTGGACCTCGGCTATGATCTAGGCAATCATTCTAACTAATATAATTCTTCTGCCTTTCAAAGCCATTAAGTGGAACATTTATCTATCGGCTTAATCTTTCGTTCAGCTCTTCACCTTCAGGGGTCTATATTCCACAACCAGAGCAGAACAACATCAATATCGATCAATAATTGTAACCACCCATTGAGATCTAAAACTTTTCTAATAGTGGTGCAATCATAAGAAAAGAATTTATAGGAATTCAAATATGTGAGCCATAGAGGTTGCGCCATGCACCTGTTCGAATCGTCGGATTCTAGACCTGATTGAAAGTTTACGGATAACATGCTTGGTCTACTTTGGTCGCCAAGAGGTGACATCGCTGGTACGCGTTTTTCTTGATGCAGTAAACATGAAAACATCAAAACATAACGAGTTTAACATGCACTTTAAGATGCACCTATGATGAATCCGACGATTAGGACAGGTGCATAGCGCAATCTTCATGGTACACACATTTTACATTCCTATAAATTCTCTTCTTATGGTTGCATCACTATTGGAAGAGTTTTAGATCTCAAACAGTGGCTACAATTATTGATCGATATTGATGTTGTTCGATGCTCAATCAAAATCTGCGGCAAGTCGATATGTTTACTGCCTCAGAGGTAACTCATAGCAGCGATATCACCTGTTTACGACCAAAGTAGAGCAAGCATATAAGCCATGCACTATCGATCAGATACAAAATCCGAGGCCTCGGCGCAATCCTCATCAAGCACATACCAGGAAATTTTCTTTTTTCTTAGCTTACATCCGTGCTATGACACGTTTCGATTAGTTCACTTTCGCCAAAGTAATGGCATTTCAAACAGTGGGTACATTTTTTGGGACACCCTGTATCCGCAATTTTAGTAGGTTATCATTAAGGTGGATCAAACGTCCTATCGCCTTTTCAATGGTATTTTGTTCGGTTATAAATGAGTAGTTCGAAGCAACAGTTGAATAAATGTTCCCCTAACAATCACGAAAGGCAGAAGAGCTTAATAGTCGTTAATCTGCTTTTTCTTCTACAATGTAGCACGCTAATCCAACTACTCCTTCGTAACAGTATTCTGCTAGCCAATTTGCGTTTATTGAATGACCCAGGATCAGTGAACTCAGTGAACTCGCGATGGAACTCAGAGCACTCAGAGGAAACAGAGGAAATTCTGGCGAGTGAATGAACAGAACTCCTTCACACATCCATCACGACTCGAGTTGCAATCGAAGAAAAAGACAGCGGCGAATACCTGGCGATGGAGAGGTGTGAATGCTGGCCGGTGCACTCTGCATGAAGGACAGCTTTCGAGCGACCAGCTCAACCGCTTTCGGCTCAATCTTATCTAAATGTTAGACATGCGTAAAGTATTACACAAAAAATAGAGTGAAATGCACTGCATTGATCGGAGAAAACTTTTCCCACCCAATATTACCCAAACTTCACTTATAGGGGTGTTTTGTGACGCTGATCATTCGGGTGATTCGTCAAAATAATCGATTTGACTAAAACTTCGGCGAGGTGTACATAACAAAATCAACTGAAATCAATGGAAACCTGCAACACAAAACATCAGATTCGTAACAAGCTTACCAAATAACCTATCCAGCCGAAGTTTTAGCGAAATCGCTAAATTTGACGATATGAATGGTCTTATATCGAAATTCCACAAGCAAGCGCCACCAGCACGCAAAATAACTACTTTAGACAGTGTATAACTCTTTAATAGCTGGTCTTATATACCACCCAGCAAACCCCTGCAAGCGATATGGCTGGTCTCAGGTCGAAATTCGGAAAAAGGATGCCAGGCTCGTGATCAGCAAACCGGAAAAACCCCAAGTGCGAATTTTGAGACGAATTGACAAGAAATTTTTTTCCGATCACTGGAGTGCCATAAGTCGAATAGTGCTAAAGAAAGCATGAAGGAAGAAAAAGAAAGAACATCAATCCACATAAACAAGAAATCACGTGAATAAGAAAAGCACATGAGCGCACCGCAAAGACACAATTAGCGACGAAAATTGAACACAATTTTTATCCATTAAATAGAAGATTCTATGATGCTGGTTATAAAATGCTTCGACGCTATACTTATTCTACATGCGCGCAATAATACATAGAACTCTGATGAGAGGCAAGAATGTTGATCGTTATTCTAGCGAAAAACGCAAACTGCAAGGCCTTAAGCATGATTGAACCGACCCGAAACACTTGTTGATGAACAATAGTAGATTGACGGAAGTACAGCTTACAAGGTCAGTGAACTTCCTCCGACTATTCTCAACAAGACCTGTATGGTCTTGTAGGGCATGGAACAATGAAAATGGCTGGTCCAGTAATAGCCAAAAAATTTGACCGCTAACCAGATAGCGTACTGATAAATGAGGGTGACAGGGTCAAAATCACCGATTTCGCGGAAATGTTGTCTACAGGGCTTATTCGGGGCACGAATCGTTTGACATTTCCTTCCTGATTTGGTAGAGATTTGGGTAGGTTAGGGTGGGTATGGGTGACATACATAAATGTTAGTAGATACTGCCCTTTGGGAACTTTCTGCTGGCCATACTCGCCCAAAAAACTGATTCTAAGCAGAAACTATGTACGATAACATTAAAATAACATAACATTAAAAAGGGCGTAATTTGGTACCTACATATCTTCCGAAAGCAAAGGAGAAGTTGAGCGAAGGGTCCAAACCGCTGACCTTATCATTGAGAGTCCTACATACTAACCTTTGAGGTACCATTCAACAACACAGATGGTTGTGACCTAGAAGCCGCTTCGTCACTGGTTAGCGGTCAACGTTTTTTGCCATTTTTAGACCGGCCATTTCCATTTAGCAGAAACGAATCACATTTTTTGGAATCCCCGTTTCAAGCACTACAAGACCATACAGGTATTGTTGAGAATCGTCCGGGGAAGTTCACTGACCTCCTTCGTAAAATTGCGGCTTCTAATGCAGAAACTTCTCCACGGAACGTACCTCCATCTCGTCGCACTTCGCCAATGATCGTTCCGCGTGGTTGCCTGTTCCCGATCTCGGTCTCAGACTCTTCGGAAGACTCATTCTCCTCCGAACTGGCATCGCTTTCCTTAAAAAAAGTGTTCGGGGAGACAACTCATTGTTTCCGTCACCAGTTGCTACTTTAACAATAACATTTTCGCAGGGTAGACTGGTTTAGAAATTCGTCTAATTGAGCATACAAACCGTTTTGATGACGATAAATATTTCAACAGAACTTGGTTTCCTCGCATGTCCTTTGCTACGAACAGCTTGGGATGCGTGCACCTACCCGAGCTCACGAAAATCAACACGAACCTCCTCTTCCTCACTTTCGGTGTGTGCTGCTTCCGCTCCTCCTTGTTCCATCGGTGGCGGAGTTCGCGGCGGAACGGAACCAACACAGCTAAATACGAAAAGCTCAGATCGCACGTTGTCGAACAAGGAATATTCAGCCTTCAAGCAGTACCTTGGAGTTGGTGTGATGCTCGCATCACTTGCCGCGTGCTGATCCGGGTCTTGCGTTTTTAGCCAGTCTTTCCTGAATAGAATCTTTGAGCTCAATCATTTGAACAAGGTTTCTAACTACCTATGAACAGAAATAAGGTTTTGTATTCTGGTTGTGGGATCATACAAAGCTTACTATGCAGTGGAAGCTTGACCAATTTCTTCTATACACGAATAGGTTGCCGATCAACCCCATCTTTGTACCTTCACATACTTTCGTTAACCTATTACATTTACATTTACTTCTAACAAAGTTAGAAGAAGACCAATGTTGGAGGTAAAACTTGTACATGCAAAACTTGTACATGGTCGTGCTTCTCGCCATTGAATGGTTTAGCTGCGTACCAGCGATCCTATCAAGACTACCGTACCCGCGTCTGCGAACCGTTCGTCCGCCCTTTCAACCCCATTTAGACTTTACTGCGTTTCTGCCGCAGCAATGATGAAACATAGGGACCGGCGGCGCGCACGACAGCTGCACAGTAGCGCAGTATCCGGTTTCTTATTTACTTGCTAAAACCACCCATACCGCCAATTATGCACTGGTTGCACGGTTCTTTTTGGCCAACGACAGCCCAATGGACGGTCGGGAAAGGGCGCAGCTATTGCAGCAATTTGCGCACCTCCTTTTACTGTTCTACTTTGGTTTACTGCGGCAGTGGAGTCTGAAGGGGATGATATTCCTACGACAATGTGGTAGTACGGGTCATTTGTGTACCTTATCACTTCGTTGTTAAATTGCAATGGCTCGAAATATAATATCATGTGAATCGATCGATAACATGGAGTTGGTTCCGTCGTAGTGATTGACTTGGGATTATTTATGTTGTGCGCAATTAAAAGTGACCATGTGTATGCAGAAAGAGTACACACACTACAGTCACGATCTTTTGCAGTACAGGTATGCTAGGACCTCTCGCATTTCTTCAATTTAGTTTCATACGACAAGCAAAATCCTTACTTCTTCTTGATCATTCCGTCCTCGATTTCCGAGAGGTCAGGCCGTCCTGGATACTGCATGATGATTTTCTTAGCCTGAATTGAACGATAAGTGTTCAGCTCACATTCACACAGACCATCTTTGTCGTCAGTGTCTCCATAGCAAAAGAATGAAAGGAGAAGCGATGAAAAGAGAAAAATGTTAGGAGATAGAAAAAGAATCGTTACAGAAGAAAAGTCAACAAGAGTGATCGTGCCGTGAGCAGCGTACTTTGTCGAAGAGGAAAGGTGATTGTTCGTTGGTGGGCTGCGGCCCCCCGAGGGGTTTCCTGGGAATTGTGGGCGATTCGCATTCCATCGACACACCGCGACCGTACATATCAACTCGGCTGTGCTAAAACGAAACCAATCCACTTCCTGCCTTCTACATCTAAACAGAAGGGCAATTCGCTTGCTGTGCACTTCCCTGCAACCGCATTCATAGCATTACAGAAGTTCGCAACAGTAGTGTCAATACGAGTTACGCTCATTACGATCACGGGTGAGTGAACTAGATGAAAATTGAATGACATAGAAACCAAACCGAGCAGGGTTCAGCACAGGCACAAACGCCACGAAATAAATGTCCTTTTGTGTAGCACGTTAACATGCGATGGTCCGGAAACAGGTAAGTAGTGCGTTAACTCATTCGGCAAACAGCCGTGGTAGGTTAGGTTGGAGAAAAGACCTGAGTATTGTGATGTTACTTTCGTATTAAATTTAAGGGTACTTTTCCTCTTGATGCCCAATTATCATATCATGGCCAACCATATCATATCATGCTCGTATCTTAATGTATAGCCTTGGAGCGGTCTTATCATATCGTGCTATTCGATATCATACCATTTCGCATCCACCTATGTACATATGTTCGTGTGCAGCCTGTTTGGTCTGCCTGATATGGAAGAAAAGCCGTTCTTTCCTCGCAGGAATGAGAAGTTTTCCCAAAAGAGAGATGTTTCAGAGGTTACCGTATGAAGCTGTTTTCTAGCCTAGATAAGTCGTTGATTTTGTTTAACAACTTGATAACAAATTGATTATGGCTCGAGCATGATATGATGAGACCGCTTCAAGGATGTGCATTAAGATATGATACGCTTGGATGTGATATGATAATTGGGCATTAAGAGGAAAAGTACCAAATTTAAGCTTAACTAATGAACAAATAAAGAAAAACAATGCATAAGAGGAGAAGCGAATGAAAAAGCGTGACATGTTTAAACTGCGGTGGCAGAAACATGGCCTTAGAATGGAGACTCGTGGCCTCGCAAAGAGCTGGGAACATTTGGAAATAAAAACGCGAAATATCCGACCGAGAAAAAGTGCCATGTGCAGCTTACGCCAAACTACAACACTTCGTGCTTTTCGGCCGGAAACCAAAAACCAGTTGTAGTGCTAAAACCAGATATTAAAGCAGATTTTAAAAAAGCTAAGCGCGTTAATTTGGATAACGGGCCTTTACCACAATTGCTGTAGCGCGCCAATTTTCTAGGTAGTCGTTCAACCGGCTACTTGAATTTACTTGGTTCTTCTTCCTCGCCAACTTTTCAAGTGGAGAGACGTTTTCGCCAGTCTCTTCTACTTTTGCCCTTTTTCTTTTCAACAGGATTGTGTAGATTCGGTTTTCCATGGGATGAAAGAGACACTGAGACGATGGAATACTGGACGATTTCGGAAAGGGAATGCCCAACCGCTTCAGCCAAGACCCACCGAGTTCTGTTGCGTTTTCTTGCTCACGTTTTTCCGGTCATCGTTGCGGTGCTTGTGAGCCGTGTGCTTTCGATGTTTTGCCTAAATTACTGTGATGGACATCTGAAATCGAAGTGTTTGCGCAGGAACGATGGCGTCATCCGACCACTGGAGTGGTCAAATAAGACCCTGCGACTTCTACAGTCCAGTGTGAGGTTGACCAATGATTGACAATACTACTAAGGCTCTGACGAAAGCAACAGCGTCGAAATATAGGCCGAATAAAAAGGTTTCTATCAATATTCGGTGTCGCTAAACAAAACTTAGTGCTGTAGTTGCAGTAATTCCGAGATTACGTCGAAAATCGGTCCTGGAGAGGAACAACTAAGAACTTTTAAAGTCCGAAAGCGTTGAGGCGACCACAAATAGGTACGAGAAAATTGTAGCAAATGATGCGCTTTTTGCCGCTTCTTTTTCGCCCCCTCCTGATATCTTCTATAGTTAAAGAGCAAAACGAAGAGTTCTTCGAGTTGCATAGAAGAAAATATACTCCAATATGCGCGCTGTACGGCGATCATGAGTACGCAGAACTGTTTCGAACACATACAACACTCAAGGACTTTTCTCCAACGTAACAACTTTCACTCACTTAAAAAAAAACAACTTTCACGGTCTATTCAGCCTTCATTCGGCAGCACTACACGTTAGTTTTTCATCTTCCGTTAGTAACTTCTACGCGGAATTAATAAATTAGCTGTGCTAGAGTTACAGCACAAAACGGACCATTTATGTCAGAAAAATACTCCATCGCGCTATCCCACGTCATCCAGTTGTTTTGAAATGCTTTCTTAGTGAACTTTATTCTTGGGCGTTTTTGGATATTGCTCATCTAGGTTAATTTCACGGATTTGGTAAGGAGTAATTCATTCCATGTTCTGTCACAGTTACATGAGCTTGGATTGTCTCGGAGAGGTTAATGACACTTTTCTAAGGACAGATATGGCGGACGAGTGCTAATATTGAGCGATTCGAGGTCAGGTGAACCATGGTATTGTACACGACAAATAGCTAGCGCTGTTGGTCTACGGTTGTTATCACTCCGCTTACCTGATATTTTCCTTTGCTTTGTCGCTTCACAAGGCCACGGTCGAATGCGTCCAGGTACTGTGGTTGCACGACCACTGGGTCAGGCGGCGGAAGTGTTTCGGCAGCCTCGACCACAATCTTTTGTTCAACCTGAAAAGTGCTCCTCACAGTTACTGACCCTATCACGATTTTCGACGTTCTTCGCCACCCGTTCACATTGCTGTCGCATCGGGAGTGGTGTGAGAGATTGAATGCAGGGCTTGCAACAGCAAGTACAATGGAGAGACCGGTCGGGTGTTATTGGCACGTATAAATGAACATCTGACCAGTAAGCGGAGAGGTAGCATAACGACACCGCCGGGAAGGCGCAACTATGAAGCTCATTACGGGAATGAGTTTGACATTATGTGCAAAATTCTGTCGTATGAGATCGAGATGTCTTCCAGAAAAGCACTGGAGGCGTTCCGAATCCCCGCAAGAAATCCAATTATGAACAAACGAAATGAGTGTCTTTTGATAAGCAATGACTTCTTGTCAGTCACACCGATCTTCATAGTTTCGTACAATTTCAATCAAAGTCGATTTTTGACGGCTCGCTTCCCCGTTGACCAGGGACTTGCTAGAGTGGCCACATTTCCTCGTGTATCTCCCCGAGCATGTGGCTTTCGTTGCTTTTCTACTTTCCCAGGTCAGGTGGTGTTTTCCCTAACATCGGTTGGTCTTTCTCTCCTTTCTCTTTCTTTCTCTACCTTCTGATTAACCGCTCTGATTGAAAGTGCCCTCGATCGACTGATCTTACAGGCTCTACTTTCCTCTTCCAGGCTCTGACGAGATCACCGAAACGCTAGCCGTAATGAACTTGTATCAGTCTTGGCTAATGGGCTTCAGTCTACTGTACACTAAAATGTACACGAGACCATTGTAGAGGCTGGGACACTGTTTCCAGCGAGACTAGGAGCCTAGGATCATAATCGCGGCGATCAGGGTCCAGCCACGCCCAGACTGATACCCTTGGCTAGCTTAGAAATAGCTGAAAAGGGTGCCGGTGCCAGCGTCAGATCCAGGTCGATGGAGGAAAACTGTCACAAACACAAGACTGATCGATCATCGCCTGCAAGTAAGTGACGCAGTCATGTGACGACCTGCGAACGAGGACAACATGGCCACCCCCATGGAGCTTTAGATCGAGACAATATGACGGTGTGATACCTCAGCAAAGCGGGACCAGCACCAAAGGCGAAAAAGACGAGACAACTATCAAGAAAGACGTGCTCCGTAACAGATCGTAACAAAGTTGTGGAATAGAAAAGTCTCGGGTCTTCCGTAATTAAGCCCAAACAAGAGCGTTATTGCTTACAACCCTTGCATTACAACTTACAAGTGTGATTCCCTCATACCCAAATATAAATCCAATGACGCACAGAATAAGTGTCGTGGAGCGACATTCTATACCTGCTAGTAACCCCGAAAACCCTCCTGAGCAGAAAAAAGATACCTCTTCGGCCAAATCCTCCATTTCGCTGTCAGTGTAGTCCTCTTCGTCCTCAGAGTCAGCACCTTCCTCCTCATCCAGAGCTACCGGCGCCAGTATTACTTGAGGATGAGCAGCTTGATCGTCGCTGTCCTCGAACGATGTAGTCTGAACAGCTGCCGTCAGAAGAGAGCGCTCTGTGATGGTTGATATTTCTGCGCTCACCTGCACCGTGACCTCAGTTGCAGCACTGGCAACCGATTGCTGATGACCTGCCTCAACTTCCGACTCTTCGTCCGGATCGAATCCGACCTGCACGGAGAAAAATCAGATGCGAAATCGTTCAGAAGTACTTCATTAAGGGACTGTAGGTATCAGGGTGATGCCAAAGTTCGTCTGCATTCCAGACATTGACTTCCCTTATTCATAACTCAAGAAGAACAAAGAAATCACCAATAAGGCTATAACGGTTAAGCGCAATTCTTTACCGGTTCGCTGGCAAAGAATTGAATTGAATTATCGTAACATTATTGGTCAGTTATTTCTTTTTCTTGCGTTATGGATGAAGGAAGTCAGACTCTGAAATGCCCGCGAAATTTTGCGCCACAATAATATGTAGTCATGTTCGATCAAGGTACTTTCTATATTTCTCTTGATAATGTCGAATTTTGCATGTGGTTTGTAGTAGTAAAAGAATTCTTCTTTTTTTGCACATTAGAAAATACGGCCGAAAAAAACTTAAAAAATAAAGGATTTGGCGAGCTACACGCCCTTAAGGTTTTCAGATGTGTAGCCAGAAGCGGAACGCTTTACCTCGACGCTGTGCCATGGTCTTTCCTCTAGAATTTGACGGGTAGCTTTCTCAGGCGGTTTAGTTGCAACCGGTTTCGGCTCGAAAGCACCAATCTTTTGCTGATTCTTTCTGGCAACCTCCTTAAACGAACAGTGGGATTTAGGAGACATGCGGAGGAGGTTAGTAGAAACAGCGTTTCTCTTTTTTTTTCACGGAAAGACGGCTTACTCACTTGGCTCTGTTGCTGGACGAGTTTCGTCGTCTCACGCTGCACCTGTTCAGGCTGAGTAGCTGCAACGAGGCTATCTTAAAATAGTGGAACTACAACAACTCCGCGATACTCCCTCAGCTCATTGAATTAGAGGAAGAGAATTGGGGAGGCTTTGTAGAGAGTGAGCACTAACCCATGATGCTCTCCAACAGCTCCTTCACCATCGGTCTCGAGTCGTACATAGGATGAGCTTTGATTCGGGCGACCAGGTTCAAACTGACTGGTCCTTTTTCCATCTGCTCCAGTACCTGTAAAAAGAGGATAATTATGAACGTATTATTCACGAAAGTCGTCCTTATATTAACCTGATTCATCAGCATATTCAGAGAGTCCACCTCTAGCCGATAAGCCGCAGCTGACCTCGGTGTTCGAAGGCCTCCCGATGGTCGCCTGAAGAGATCGATATCGGCTCTGTAATTAACGAGAAGCTTGAATACAAAGAAGAGCAACAGATATTTCATAGAGAAAACCACTAAATCACCCTTTCACCCCATGGCGCTGCCTAATTCACCTGGTCAAAAAGTTGCACAGATGGAGCAAAAGTAAATCGAGATCGAAAGCATTAAACAGAAAACGACATCATGTCAACCGACCCCTAAAAAGCAAAACCTCCACAACAAAACCAATATTTTTCACAGAGTTAAAAAGACGAGACCTAGAACAGGAAATTCTGCGTTAATACCACGTTTCGCGAGTCCCTCTTATTTATAGTAGAAGTAGATGTTATAATGATAGTGCTAGGTATTTCATAAAAGTCGGGATTCGAGCCCGCGTTACGACACCTTGTGAGATTTCGCCGAAGCCGCGATTTTAGCGATGATTCTACGACCATCTTTACAATGTCTGCTGCTTCAAAAATTAGTTGTCAAAAAGGAAATTAATTAAATAATTCAATTGAAGTTAGAGCGGTCAGTGCTTACCTCGTTGGAACATGCGGCGTCTCTGGTTCACTGACGGGTAGGAACGAAGGAGCGCGAGAAACGGTCGGTTCTGGTTGCGAAGTTCTCCTAAAACAAAATCCATCCGTGTCCACGTCGTGGAGAAGAAAAAACCTTCCAGTGGGTTTTACTGGCTCTTGAGGAAAACTCACTCTACGGGTGCCGGCTTGGGATCTTCCGGTTGTTCCGGGGTCCGTTGACGAGCAGTGGTGGGGGACTTCACTGCTGGCTCGACTTGGTGTGACGGTGGCTTGAATGGTGCAGGCATTTCCTTGTCCGGTGAAACCTGAAAAAAAATCAGCTGACGCCCAGAATAAGGTGGATGGAGATAGAATCCTTATCAATTCAGTTTTGATATACAATTGATATACAAAGGACCATATATTCTAGATCACTTCGACCTGGGTATGACCATATTTATAAATATTTCATATTGCCGTAGACCGAGTTGTTAGAAGAGGTCACTTTTACCTCTAGAGGATTGTGATTTGTATCCGGAAAATGCTCATTACCGGCGGATTAAATTCAAACGGGATCAACCGTTGGAACTGGTCCATTCTGCATCACACGGGTTCCTGGTTGAACTCAATCGTACACATGATCATGTCTTCTCTCTGGTCTCATTGACGGAGTTCGTTTGCAATTCTCTTTCTGTTCTAACTTGCTAGAAGACCTACATTGTTTTCTCTATAGTTCCACGACGATTTGATGTTACACATTTTTCTGAAGAAATGTTGCTCATTAGCATGTATTAGTATGTAATACCATAGTGGTCTTCCCATGGGCTTCAGTCACTAAAACCACCGAAATGCCAACTTTGAAAACCGGTCGGCATTATTCTCTCGCGCTTCTGTTTTTGACCAACCTTTGTATATTCCCACATCCCACTCTCCCTCGTACGCATTCAACCTTGAACTGAACTGAGCTTATTTCATACTATTTATTATTTATACTTAGTGGAATGTCGGTAACTGCGTCCGTTCTGTCGGTTCAGGCTTTGCGACTTCTCAATTATAAACCGATGAAAGCTCTTTCAAATGTAATATTTCAACAAGGATACTACCATAAGCCGCTACATATATGTACATATATACCAGGATGAAAAGTGCTAAATATTTATGAGATGGTCCATATTGAACCATCTCATGTTTTCGTAGGGTATAGAGAGAATTACTAATTGGCAGTGGCATGAGCGAAGGGGTTTTTCAATTTCTTGAGTCCTTGAGTTGTTAGGCTTTAGCAAGCAAACCTAAAGTGACCCTAAATAACTCAATTAGCCTTCGTGTTGCAACCCTACCTGTTAAGCGCTTTCCGTGCGGCTGATTAATTATGCTTGACTTAAAATCTGAGCTGACAAGCGTGGACGAAGATCGTAGTTAATGGCAGCAAACTAATCTTCAACTATTAGGGGGGGCCAAAAGTATTAAGGAAAATGCACCAAACTTTTTTATTTCTCAATAACTTAAATACAATTCAACTGTGCTGAGGGATGTATTCTCCATTGAGGTCTATGACTTGCTACCATCGTTCAGCCAGCTTTCTGATCCCATCCTTCCAGAACTGCTTCGGCCTGGAGTTGATCCATTGGTTGACATGCCTCTCAAAGTCTGCTTAGTTCCTTGTGTCCCTTCTAGCCAAGAAGTCTTGCAGGCTAAAGAAGAAGTGGTAGTCGCATGGAGAGATGTCCGGTGAATACGGTGGGTGAGGTACACGGACGTACCCCAGCTGAGCAAGCTTCTGCGTGGTTACTTTTACCCGGTGAGGTGTGGCGTTGTCGAAGGGGATCAGTCTTTTGAAACGTTGCGGTCGAATAAGTGCGTCTCTCTGATCCACCTCCTCGATTTAGTTCACTAAGGTTACGGAGTCCATCATTGCCATCTTTGGAAATAGTCTCCAGCAAAACGCAGACCCAGAAGCTCAAAAGTTGCTTATCGCCATGCTCTTCTCGTCGAACGAAGGTCGGTATCGGATCACCAGGCCTCACCCAGACTAGCTGCTTGGCAGGGTTAATGTAGAAGACATACTTCTCATCCTGCGTGACGATCGAGTCCAGACTTCTCGGACAAGAGAAATGGCGTAGATTGGCACGGCACACATCGACACGCAAGTGGTCTGCGGTAGCCTGAGGATTCAGCATGTTTCTCAAATACGCGGAAGCGATGAATTCTCAACTGGTCTCAAGTAAGTAGTATACAGACCCATGAATACGACGAGCATACAGTGAGACCCCGGTCGGGAGCTATATGAGAAAAAAAGGGAGACACTTATTACTTTTGGCCCCCCCTAATAGTTCATGTGGAAGGCTAACTCCTTTCTCCGTGGAATTGTCAACATATTTTTGATTTTCTGGCAGTAGCCGCTGAAACTGAACTTATGAACAATGAGAATGTATGATTTATTCCGTAACGTACCTTGAAGCCCTACGCCAAATTTCATTTTTTCAATATTAGTCAGTTCAATTTCACCTAGCCCAGCTTAATGGTTGAGAGAATAATCATAGAAACTTTTATCCACCCGCTGAAGCGCGGATATAAAGGGAGTAATGAGCAGTCACATAGCATTTGATGTTTCAACCAAACAATTAGAGCTGTCATAAAGTCATGTGTCATGTTTTGCGAGGATTTCTGGTCGTCTACGTATTACAGTGGCTGATTTACTAACAACCCATTCGAGCGAACTGAGATATTGATTCCGGCTAAGAGCGCATGGTTAAGTTGGAATTTACCAATGGGAACGGCGCGACCACGACTAATTCGCATTATTATTTACTGGTTATCATTTTCATCTCTACATATATATGTAGTGGCTATTCTGTTATCGTTGTTTAACTCTTACACTGGAAACGCTTTTCCGGCATGAAATCTGTAGGAGTCCACACCCTCTCCCAGGTACCGAAGATGGTCTCAGTTCAGCTCAAAAATTAAACGTTCACGGAAGAGCGTATGAGTGTACGCATGCTACTCATCACGTAATGTTATTGTTAATCATCTGCACCAATTTGATTTATTGATTTCGCACATCCTTGGCCTCATGCCAGGAAATTAATCATTAGAGACATTTCCTTCTCACGGATAGCGTCCACTTCCGTGTACCACTCTCATTCGTGTGAATCTGACTTCCAAACTGTTTGAAACGTTTTTCTTCAGGTTTTTGGTTTTTTGATTGTACACCATTTTTTGGTTTCATTTCTGACGGGGCACATCGGATTTCATTCAGAATCACCTGCGAGCGATGGTGAATCACCGTCAACGAGCATTAATTGTCCAGCACAAGACCGAATTGTTCGCCCTTTCTAAAATCACGTTGCGATCACAGTACGGTGGAGGTTCGCTGCTATTAAACGCTGAGCAACGCATTCTCTAGGGTAATGAATGGTATATCCGCCTGAACCCCGAAATATAACCCGAAGAGCGCACATACCCCGACCCATCAGCTCAGCAGGTGTTCATTCAGTGTCCGCTCAGGGGCTTTATGTGGGGCTAGCACAATTCACTAGAGCCGGCCTCACTACAGCGTTCCTTAGTAAAGACGCTAAACTCCAGAAAAGACCCGAATAAACCCCGATTAAATCCTCAGCGTTCTAATGAAACAGGGTTTGCACACTTTCGTCGCGAATATATCATGGATCCCACAAATCCCCGAGAGCCCAGGTTCTATCTTGAAACCTCGGCATATCATTTCATATGGGTGTTCCGTTGCGTTGGTTGCTGCGTTTGACAATGGATTCCGAGATAAGCCAATGAATCTCCCCCGTCTTTGCGGTCGTGCAATTAAAAAGTCCGCAAGAAATACAGGTAATGGTTGGCACCTGGCCAAAACTTCTAATTCTTGGAAGACGAAAACCAGAGATGAGAACCAAAAAATATTGATCCATCAACCAACCTCGCTCGGCACGAGAGCAAAATGCGCATTGTACTACTAAATAGCATCCTTCTACTGTATTTTCCCATGGCTACATCTCCTTTATGAAGTCCCAACTTTTTCCAAGACTTCAAAGGTCCATCACTTCATCGCCTTTTTTGCTACGCCGAGATTCTTTCTACTGCTTTAGTCCCTCTCAAATAGTGCACTCTTGCAGCTCAAGGATTCGTCATTGCGAATATCGCCGGGGATCTCAATGCCATCAAATGTCCTGGTTGCGATTCTCATTGCTACGACGCTGACGGCAGTTCTTCAATCTTCTCCAACACCAAATGTACGTTTAACAATCTCCATGTCCTCTCGTCTTTGAACCTCGGCATTGACGATGATTTCTCAATATGAGTTACTTCTGCCGCACGAGGTTGTTAGGTGGATAAACTTTATCAACGGCCTAACGTTTCGACCTTCCCGTCGTCTTCGGAGGCCTCAATCGTCCACCTTTTGAGCTCGATGCTCAACGTTAGTAGCAAGTTAGTAAGGTTAGTAAGAATCTAACTATACAGTAATTGTTACTAACTTTAGTAACTTGGTACTAACATTGAGCATCGAGCTCAAAAGGTGGACGATTGAGGCCTCCGAAGACGACGGGAAGGTCGAAACGTTAGGCAGTTAATAAAGTTTATCCACCTAACAACCTCGTGCGGCAGAAGTAACTCATATTGACAAATGTACGTTTCTATGACTTAGTTCTCGATGACTGCAAGCGATTTGCTGAATACTACCGTCAATGAGAAAGAGAGTATGGGATTGTGGGAGCAAATGCGGTGAATGATCCGCTCTGCGCACTTCGAATCCATCACGATTATTTCGCAGCACTAGTTTCACGCGTTTGCAAATTACATTACAATTACATGCAAATTATATGTATTACAGGGATTTATGTGGTGCCTTCGCCCATCATAATTGTCAAAACTCGTGTTAAGCAGTTGCCAATTTTCAGACGTTCATATGGCTTTTCAAAGAGGAGTGGGTCCGAATACCAACAAGATATCGAATCCGCCTTCGAACATTTGACTTAATTCCTATCTTCAGACTTTTGCGATAGCGGCACACTTTATAATTCTTTCTTCAGAAAAAGTTGGGATCCTTAGAACGTTGACTGAATTTAGAAAAACGGTGGGACATAATCCGAGTTATGGCGTTTCAAATATAAGTTGCGAAAAAGGACAGAACTTTCTCGACAACTTAATATATAGTACGAAACTAGTCTGTTAATTGCCGCTTTTTGTTTAGCGGTTTATAGACGAGAACTATTGAATGCCATATATATTTGAAGATGCTAGGTTATTCGCAAAACACTGACATCGGACGGGAATTGAACCATCGATTTCTGTTTCCGGTAGACTGCACTAACCACTGTGCTACCGCTGTACAGAGTGCGCCAGTTAAATCCGGACAAATTTCAATTCAACTCTCCCGCCGTATCGTAACTTCATCAGAGGTCCTGATTGGAATAGTGTAAGTGAAAATCCTCTAGTTTATAGTGATACACTCATAACTGTCTGAATGTTTCCCACTAGTGCGGAGTACAACTGAAGAGCCGCAATCATCGAAAGCGTTCGGGCTGAACGCACAGGGCGGAAATCATTCGATTCCTCGGATACTCGAGATCGACGGTTTGCGATGTTCTGGCGAGGTACAAGGCTTCTGAGGAGGGTTGTGCAACTCCAGCGGTACGAGAACCCATTCGCGAAAACGTTTTCAAGAGCAGCGGAAGCCGGGAAACGGGCTCAGAAGCTGATCTTGGAGGACCCGGGAGAATCACTGAGGAACTTGACGACAGTGTTAGGAGTTAGCCAAAGTTCAATGACTGTGGTAGAACAACGTGGGTAGTGACTTTATCTTCAGGAAGGCCATATGTCTTCCAACAAGACGGCGCACGAGCCATTTGGTCCAAAACTGGCTGTCCGATAACTTGGACATGCTTTAGTCGAAGAAGTTCTGGTTCCAGAAAAACCCGAATTTGAACCGCATGGACTACTATCATTTCAGCGTTGTTGGGAGAGCTGCTGATGGGACGAGCCACTCTAACGTCACATTTCTGCGAAGCGTCATTAAAGCAGTATTCGCAAATTTGGACCGAGCTTTTTTTGAAGAGGGCTTGCGAGCGCTTCTGGTCAAGGATGGAAGCGATAATTGCTGCTGACGGAGGCTACATTGAGCAATTGTAATCTTAATATACCCCTCTACTAATATGCAGAAGGATTCTGGATTCGAGCTGTATTTTGTGTTTGTAAGGTTGTTTGGAAAAATAGAGCCGCGGTTGTCCGGATTTAGCTGGCGCACCCTGTACATTGCGAATCTCAATCCAAATATACAGTAGCGGCCAAAAATCTATTAACACTCGGTCGCGCAGAAATTTCCACCCTTCTTTGACCGGAAGCCAACGAAACAATTCGGAACTTTCAAGGAAGCTGTTTATAGCTTCTGATAGAGCAAATCTTCCTCTTTCAAACTGTGTACAAGAAAGTTTTAGATGTGCTGAATCTGGGAAAATATAAGAGGTTTTTTAAGACATACATTTTTCCACACTCAAAAATTCACTTTGGTGACGTGTATTTTTTTCGCAAACAGCTATGCAAAAAAACTAAACTAATTTTTTGGTAGAGCAAACAATTCTCTTCCAAACGATGTATTTTGTTTTTGCCTTTTCTACACAAATCCAGAATTACAGTCTTTTTAGTGAACTATTCAGTATTTCACCAATTTTGCGTTGAGCGAGCTAGATAATATAACCATTCTGTTTCCCATGCCTTATTGCCTTTACGCAATAATTTTCAGCAAAATACCTCGTGAACGCAAGACGACAGGAATTTTCGAACAAATTTCCAGCAAGCAGTGTGATGCCAAATCATGGGTCCGCCCCAAATTTCCCTGATAGCTCACCAAGAGCGCGCTGTCGAAGAAAGGAAATACAACCACCGTATTCCACATAATTTATTGCCATCATGAAAAAAATTGAACAAGATATCTCGTCTCCCGGCAAGCCATGAATTTTTTTTTTAAATTTTAACTAGTGTAGTATTGCAAGACTACGAGTCCGCTCAAAATTTAGTTGATAGTACAGAAACAGCGCGATCTCGAGGGTAGATAAGAACTTCATAACATTCTACGTGTCAGATTACCTTCACGTAAAAATCTAGAGCAGGATACCTCGTTAGCGCAGGACGCCACGAATTTTCAAAAAAAAGCAGCAAGTGGCGAGGATGATAAGTTATGGTAGCTTCCGCGAATCGTGGTCTATTAAAGGAGAAACTTCCCAATCACTTTCTGTTCTGCACACGCTTGTCTGCGAACATCTTCTACAACTATTAAATACACTAGTGTCGAATTACCGTTGACACTTATCTCAAGCACTGTCAATCAGGTGCGAAAATTGGTCTGTCGTAGAAGAGCATGGCGCAATCCATACCAATAACATGGCATAAGATCTGCTTCTCATGTGCTTTCGTATGGCTCATAACCTATCTTCGGATCTTTACTATCAGTTAACTTATGTCTCAAACAGTGAGCACATTTTTTGAGACACCCTGTAATTCTTCGTGAGTTTTCCCTTTGAAATTGTCTGTAATTCTGAATTTGTATAGAAAAGTTGGAAACAAAACACACCATTCGAGAGAGAACTGTTTGCACTGCCAGAAAGTATGTTTAGTTTTTTCGCAGTGCTGTTTGCGGAAAACGTACACGTCCCAAAAGTGAATTTTTGAGTGAAGAAAAATGTATTTCTCGAAAAACTTCTTCTATTTCTTCAGATTTTAGCATATCTAGAAATTTATTGTATACAGTTCGAAAGAGGAAGATTTGCTCCATCAGAAGCTGTGCACAGCTTCCTTGGAAGTGCCGAACAGTTTCGTTGGCTGACGGTCAAAGAAGGGTGGAAATTTCTGCGCGACCGAGTGTTAATAGATTTTTGGCCGCTACTGTATATGTCATTCAATTAATATACAGCGTTGCTCCGTAGGAGTAGTGATGTCGAGAGAAATGCTTTCAGAGTCCAGCAGAGGAAGAGGAAGTAGCGGCAGTTCAGCCTGACGCTGTTCCTCGAACAAAGCGATTTTCTTGTGCCGAGCAGTGCGCCGAGGACTTCATGAGCATGGCCGCTGCCCACCCGGACTACACGACTCTTCAGAGAAAAGAGGAGTCGCTCAGATGCATACAGCACTGTCGTGACTCTATGACCGATATCAACGCCAACGCCGCCAGACCCTGATCGTGTTCTCACCCCTTGCTAATTGATTCTTTTTCTAAATTATTCAATAATTACTGAAACTTGTAAAAATAAAGCAAATTGAAGCTGACCGTCTGAGGTACGTTGCCGAGTGCGCTCTTCTTCCTCTGTTGACCGAGACGATTCTCAATTTGACGCAATCGCTCCAATGGATCATCCGTGTCTTTCTCCTTAACCGAAGAAAAGCTTTCGTCAATAGTGGCGTTATTTCGCTGGAAATTCACTTACCACCTTCACATCCTCCTTTACACCTCTAAGGCTCTTTTCTTCACTCTTCATCTCAACCGCCGGTTCGCCTTCCTTGCGAGCCGCCTGAACATATCACTTTTTCTCAAGCACACCATAAAATGCTCCATAAAAACTCAATCAGCTTGGGTGGCAGGCAGTCTACACACCTTTGGAGGCTTGACAGGAGAATTCTCGTTGTATTCCTCGGCCTGCTTTCGGCGTCGTCTAAACTCCTCAATCTTCCTACGCGTCTCGTTGCTGAGATGGCTGAATTCCATGAACACATCCGTTTCGTCGGCCAAATCCTGAATATACGAAAATCGGTGGAAGAGCCGTGCGGAAGGTAAAACCAAATGTACGATACCTGAACCACCATCGTCTCGGCCCGCTCCGTTAGTGGAGTGTGATCGGTGATCTGTAATGAAGAATAATAGAACAGTATTCCAAGTATTATTTGTAATGCAGTGCGGCATGACATCGATCCTTCAACACCTTTTGAGGAACTTGGGAGATTGTCGGATGGGTACAATACGCTTTAAGTAAAAGGCGAATGATTTTCTCAATTAAATGCAGAGGAGCCAGAGACGTCAGGTCGTTAAACAAAGGTTATCCACCTAACAACATCATGCGGCAGAAGTTACTCGTATTATGAACAGTATTCCTTCCGTAGAACCATGCGAAGCTAAAACTGGGTACGTTACAAACCTGATTCTCGGGAAGCTCCTGGATGACAGGCATGTTCTCCTCAAGATTCAGCCACCAATGACTAGCGATATCGAAGATGTCCGCTCGACGTTCTGGGTTCACCCGTAGCATGTTGCGGATCAGCATCGACGCCGCTGAAAGCACCATGATCAGCTGACCCCGGATCAAATCCGCCCTTTGTTAGAAATGAAAAAAAAATCCACACGAGCGACAAATTTCAAAAGCCTCTGCTTGACTGAATAAAGGTAAAGAATTTCACGTTGATCAGCCGCTGCAGAATGCGCCACGCCTTCGTTTTCAATTGAGCATATCAGAGCCATGTGAACGCATATTTGGTTCATACAATGACTAACTGAGGCTAGTAGCTCCATGGGTCAGTGTCTTCACCTTCCCGAACCAGCCTGATGTTTTCTTTTCCTCACCCAGGAGAATGGGAAGGCTTAGTTGAGAACCGAACGCCCGAACGGGAGGGGAATGTGGCGCCATTTACAACCGCCCCTTTTTGTTGTATGTAAAGTTGCAGAAAGAGATAAGCCATGTGATGCAGCAACGCAGACGCCTCGAGAGACGCAGGGGACGCAGCAAGGTATTGGATTTTTGGCTACTTGGAAGAAAAAGCGTAATTGTTAGCATCGTTAATGATGATATACATGCGTAGGATGCGTAGAGTCAAGAAAGAAGACCTCAAACAGAATCTTGAGAAAACTTAAGGCTCTCAGCCCATCTTACTGACGAGTACGAATGGGCGTTCAATTCTGGTTAGAGTGAAGAAACCTAATGTTCCTTAGTACAACTTTTGGAAATATTTATTCGTTCAGCAAAATTTTTTCTATTGATTCGGAAATGTTATTTCGAGAGTTGCATTCTAATTATTGAACTACTCAGAAGCTCAACCGCGCTTACAACAACAGCAACAGAAGGCAGTGCTTATGAGATGAAGATCTGCACATCCACATTCTGAAGGAGTAGGCTGCAGCGATGAATAAGCTGTCAGCTTATGAAACCCGAATATGTTTTATAGGCTTACGAGAGAGAAGCATTTCTCCGGCTAATTGTTTGACGGGCTGTGTCAAAAAGTCCGTCATCACAAAAATCGCCGTCGGATGAGAGAGCGTCGTCTGTGATGAACAGCAAGAAAAGCAAAACTCACTAGACGGGGTGTCCGGTTCGTAGTACGCTCCTCGTTTGATTTGTCGAACCATACGATTGAAGTCGCGACCATCAAACGGCATCGAACCGTAGACAAGTGTGTAGAGAAGAATTCCCAAAGACCAGCAATCAACCTGAATTCCAAGATGCGGCGTGAATACTCGATAACTTTACATCCTTGTGGATGTAACCACAATTGGGACCTCTGATTTTTTCGAAAATGGAGCCTTAAGAAGCGATGCAAAACACCGTTCGTAAGCAGAGACCCGTACTAAAATTGCGTTGCCTTGTTTAAACCCTTGTTGTTCACAAAAAAAAAATGACAAAAAGCACACATAACAGATTGCAGGAAAGAGGGCACCAGAAAACTGACTTCCACCGGCGGTAATGCATTGCAAACGGTTCTTTCCTTCCCTAGAAAGCTTATTTGATTTTTCCCCTGAAAACAAGAGAATGATTTCTCATCGGGGTTCTTGTAAGCCTAACCGATCGATAGGCTGTACACTACAAACCCCATCCCATGGACGGAATAGCTTTTGAATCCTGTATTTCCTATAAGTGGAAATGAATGGGCGGGCTAGACCCACTCTTACTTTAATTTCGTGGTCCAGTAGAAAGTGAGAGGAGTCGAATAAATGCATTTATATTTATCATTAGCGAACACATGTGAAGTACAAATACGGTTTCAGTCATACGTCATGAATAATTAAGTGAATGGAATAATAAATTCAAACCAGTGAATGCAAGAAAAAAATATATTTCATGAGAATCTATGTCGTAATGATAGTGCTAGGATCATCGCAAAAAGCGCGGCACAGGCGAGATTCGAACCCGCATCTTGGGCCTGTAAGTGGGGCTTGTGTTAGATCGCTGCACCACTGAGCTGACCTGAACACACGCGCCCCACACAGGTTTTTTGCTTTTTTTTGTATTTAGCGCCAACATCGCAACATCTAGTTCTAGCACACTGTTTCATCTGTAAAAATTTATTTATTTTATTTTATTTATTTATTATATAAAATGTGGTAATAAAGATTGCATTGACCATTTTTACAGAAAAAATAGTCGTTCGTACCTCGGGACCTTTATATGGCGTTCCGTTGATGATTTCTGGAGAAGCATAAAGTGGACTGCCGCAGAAAGTGGTGAGAAGAGACTGAATTCACTGTCTAAGACAACAAAAACTCCACGTAAAAAAACTAAAGAGTACCTTTGTCCCGAAATAATTGGAGAGTCCGAAATCGGCGATTTTTGCGTTATTGTCCTGGTCGAGCAGGATGTTTTCTAGTTTGAGATCCCTGTGCGCCACTTGATGCTGAAATCGAAAAACTATTTGAGATTCTAGTGATCAGTACCTCATTTCTACAGCTAGATTAGAACTGATATTAGAACTGATGATGACTGTCATATTTACAAATGCTCGTTTTTAAAGCGAAGATGCTCTGTCAAAATAGCTGGATCACAGTATTTTTTATTTATTTAGCTACGATTTACAAGACAGCCGTGAAAAAGTAGAACAACCGCTACAACAGTCATGAACATAAGACAACATAAAAAGGCCGTATGAGTCTGACTACTCCAATGAACAGTTACAAAATGCTTTACACTTTTATCACCGAAATAAGGACGGCCGAAGCTGAAAGAACTAAACTTAATGTGACGCGTTTGAAGGAAGCCTTGGAGTTCGGCAATGAAGTTTTTACAAGGGTAGGAATCAAGCCCAGCTTCACCGGTGAAGGACCTCCGACTGGGACATTAGGATTGGGGACGAATATGTTCAGATGAGCTCATCGAGCTTCAAACAGTCGTAAAGAATAGAACTGAAAAAGTTAACGATAGACTTTCCGCTCAGAAGTTTTCGAACCATGCATATATGTATCAAACAGTCGGGGTCTTGATTCGCGACTTGAGAGTCCGAAATAACTGTTTCTAATAAATGAAATAAATAAAATAAATGAAATAACAACGGCGCCGGGGATTTTTAAATGAATTAAGCTCACACGCAGTATCAATATTTGATACTAAAATTGACACGGATTTCCATTATCGAATGACCGATGATGATTAGAACTGCCTTGCGAGGTGTATGTACATCCATCCCATCTTATAGTCCAGCGTTTACGGCTCCGTTCACTATCCTTATGTTATAAGCTATTTCATGGTTTATCGTTTTTTGAATTCTGCCGGTGCTGAGCACTCAGCTGGCTGAAGCGAAGGCACAGAACGGGGGAACGAAGAGAAACATGAGCATCACAGTTTGACGTCACTCTAACAGCAGTTCGTGTGACATGACAAACAACGAAATGAACGTCGATATCTCCCCGGAGATTCGTCTCGGCCTAATTCAGTTTCACAGAAATTTTGACTTCGATATTACTTGAAACTTATTGAAATTCAATCAAATATAATCAATTTACTGCGGACGAGCTCCCTTTTTGAGCTCTTCTCTTTTAAAGTTCTACAAAATTTCTGATGGTACTAGTCACCGAAAAGCAGATTTACTACATTCCGTAGCTACCGGACGCTGTCACGATTTCTTTCACTACTTTTCTGAGGCCAATAAAATTGAGAAAGGTTAGGGTATGTTCCCTGAACGGGAAGTTCCGAAACAATTTATGACGCCCGCACTGTACAACTATAAATAAAGGTATACGTAAATAACAAAATTTATGTTACGTTGATCAAAAATGAGCTCATCTGCACATTTTTTCACAAAAAAAGGAAAGCTTGAAGACGTTGTCGTTTTGTAGGGCTGATAGTCACAACAGATTTCTTTGAATTTTCAGAAAACAACAGTCGCGAAATGCTACTAATTTCTTACCTTGTGACAGTAGAGCACAGCAGAGGTAATTTGCCTAAAAATTCGCCTCGCTTCGCTCTCCGGCAATGATCCGAAGCGGGAGACATAGTCGTAAAGCTCGCCACCGCTCGCGTATTCCATCACCAAGATGATCTTCTCTCGGTTTTCGAACACTGCAACGATTAGATATGAAGCAATGACGGAACACAGATTTTCTAGGCTACCCTTCTTGTAACTCTTATTATTTTTTATTCATTTATTATCTATTTTTTCTCAATACACGAACCGTCATGGATAAAAAATGCTCAATGGCAGCATAGAAAATAGTGCATCAAAACTAAATTAATGAAGTGGAAAACGAACAATATTACACTATGAGCACTAACAATGACTGAAAAAACTATACTTAGCATTAGTATTCTGATGTTAGTATGATAGGCCTTCGGCACTTAGCAAGGAAGTACTTCGGTGCTTATATGTACTCAGCATTCTTTAATTCGCTAATCGACAGAACTTTCAAATGTACTGAATGACGAACGTTGTATCTCGACAAATTGTGGGACATTCGATGTGTTGAATTTCAGAGCAACTGGAATATGATTTAGTTTCTCACAACTGTACCCCGTGGTGTAAGACTGCCCCCCATCCTTCTAGGTGAAGAAACCAATGACCTTAATCTCGAAAGGTTCGAGATCACTGTCAGTAACTATCAGTAATTTAACACAAGAACAAGACCAAATTTCGGTCTTCGCGTCTTAGAAATGCCAATCGTAGTTGGCTGGTCCTACTGGCACCATTGGGAATGGTGGGATAATCTGTAACACCTTAGCAGTAACTAGCGTGTGAGAATTTTCTCTAGGGAAACTGTTCGCCATTCCATAACCACGATCCTCCGAATGAGGCGAAATACTTTAATCATGAGATGGGTAATGTGAGCTAACCAATAGGCAAAATATAAGAAGCGTTTGGACGAAGCACGAACCTTCATATATTTGAATGATGTTCGGATGATGTAAGGCGGACATGATTCGGATCTCGCGTCGTATTCGCACCAGATCCGCCTTGTTCTCGATGGCGCTTTTCTTGATCAGCTTCACCGCTACCTGGAAGGAAAGCTTGTGATTTTTCTAAACCTCATCGACTATTTCTCATATCTTTGTACAATGTTGAAGCCCATTATTGACCAATTTGCTGTCGGCAACACTTGTTTGCTGTGACAAGATGATCTGAAGTGATACACAGAAAACAGTAAAATCACGTCCCCCTGACCAAACTGTTATTTTCAACTCCTTCCAATAAGGTAATGGAACTTTGCTGCACAAACACAATAGCGGCAAAAAACTTGTTAGCCGGCTGACTGCTGGAGATTCTGGAGATTCGAAGAAAGCAAAAATTTCGACTCGATAAAATCGTATTTTTTTACTTTGAAGCGCTTGATCGCGTTATTGTTCAACTCGACACTTTTCATCAAATAGTCGCGAAGCATATAGTTGCCTACGTTAACGAAACATTGCATTTCTCCGGGGTAGAGTAAGTTGGTAGGAGGCTTGTCTGGGAAGCTATAGGCGTTGAATGCAACGCTAGCGCAGTGTCGCTTTTTACAGAACTGATTCCATACAAACCACTTTTCCTTTTTACCCTTTTCGCGGGTTTAATGTTTTTTATAGTTTTAAATTTCGTGAGGACTAAGACTGAGGTGTTTGCGCTCCAGTTTTTTCTCTCTGTTTGCCTCAATTCAGCACCCACTGCGTCGTCGTGCGAGTAGTTGTTCAGAAGTGAATCAGCTTCTACGTCCATTAACGCTACTGCTCCTCATGAATATCTACTCATTGTCAACCAAACCCGAACCCCGCACCAAAATCTCGGTCCCTGTTTCCGCTCGCTATCTTCCGTTACGTGATCGATAAATCCCGTCGGACCAACCTCCGCAGAGCTCGACTCGTTGTAATAGAATGATCGGGCGTAGCCTCGGCTGCCTGTGGTCGCCTCCCCCACTCGGGCGGATGATGCTCAGCAGCAGCAGCTCACTCGAGAGTATCCTGTCTGTCTCGTCTTACAACCACCCCATCACCTGATTCGACGGCGGGGAAACATCTCAGTCGTTCTCGCGCACTCCAAACGAACAGGTTCTACCCGAACAAATTGTTTTCTGGTCTTAAGCAGCACGAAGATAAGCAAGAAGCATACTGCTTGATCAGATCCCTAAATTGGGGTTCGCACACTTCAGCGGAAGCCAGAGTAGAGCAGTAACGGGAAGGGTAGGCGTAACTCCACAATAGCGGCGCCCCTTTGCAACAGTTCTCCTAGGAAACGGATTTTCGTCTTGGGACCAACAACAACGTTCGAATCGCTGCAAGGCAGCTGAGATGTGGGTACGCAAAGACTCACAGACGTGATTTTTTCGTGTCACCGTTCTACTGCAGCAGCAAGGAACGACCCAAATGATCAGTATCCTAAGAACTAGCCGGCGCCGGCGCATTCGTGTTCCATTGACAATCGTAGACCCATAGTGAATGCGTATTTGCCTAACAAAATAACTTGCGGGGACCATCCGCTGTACCAAGTCAGTGTTCTTACTTTCTCAGACAGAAGTGGTGAATTAGTTCAATCAATTTACCCGACAGCAGGGGTGGAAGTGTGATCACCCCGGGCGAGATCGATCTCACGGGGTGTCAGTGGCGCCTCTTACCACTGGTCCACGTGCACCCTTAGGGAGCGAAAATGAAGAAACCGACGAAAATAAACATCAGCGTCGCCCACTTTCAGTAGAAATCTGTATGAGATATACCGTAGTATGCCAACGATTTGAACAGCGCCGTTGGTGTCGTGTTGGTTTCCGTTTTAACAGAAACAGTCAACCAATATTTACTGTATTCCTTTAAGTTTCGTCATTGGTGAAGTCTTTAAAGACGCTGCCTCCACCCACAAGCGATTGTTGCCTGTCCACCTAACCAGGGTTTTGATCCGAGGTCAAATCAATGAGAGAAACTTGTCCGGGAAGATGAAGACCACGATTCGAACAGCGGGTGTCCCCCGCAAGTCATGTTGTGGGTCTAATTCCCACTCAACTAGCCCTTATTTTCTGAATGGATCATGAATGCGCCGCCGCGTCCTCAAGGGACTGATTAACGCCGAACACTATATCTTTTTCTTTATTATGCAGCTAAAATAAGCTCTCAGTTGGCTTCGACGTCACCGAGGTGAACACAAAAAATAGAGTACTTCAGTGGAAAAAGACGTGTTGAAATGTCCAACCCAAAGCCCCAAGAGAGATGTTCGGATAAGGGGACACAAACACGGGATTCGTTTGACACTGACGTCAGCAAACAAAAATATCGTGAATATTTGTTTTCCTCCACTTAATATGTAGTTAAAGAAGGGAAGGTGAAGGGAAAGGTATAGGCGTTGATCAGTTCTGTTAGGGCGCACCGCCGCATTCGTGTCCCATACAGAATCGTACGGGCATAGTGAATGTGTATTTGGTCTATATGCTTTACTATTCAGGGGCAGGCGCCATACTAGCTCACATTAACTTCCAGGACAAGACTGGTACCAATTTACCCGAATTCAACGGGATGGAAGGCTCGGCTAGGTCGGGCGAGAGTCGGTCGCTCGACCGTGTGAGTATCAGTAGCCTCTCTTACCACTGCACCACGAGCCCCGTGTGATCGTCAATCTGTGGAATCCTTTCTGTGTTGTAAAAGGTTAATCCTTGTTGGCTGAAAAGTGGCCGAAAGTTCTTGGTCCCTCCGAGGCTTCCGAGTTGCGTTGAGACAGAAGCAGATGAAGCTGAACTACTTATCATATGTCTTCTCGACTTGAATGAGTCCCATAGGCCGTCAAATATAGCGCGCATGTTTTCGAGTGGGTAACTAGAGAGAACAGTGGTGTATTTATGTTGATGGATCGAAAGAACGCGAATGCTATCGCTATTATTCATAGCCTATCAATGTCATTTCAAAGAACAGCTCTATAGAATCACGTTTTCAAACCAGAGACAATGAACCAGTTATGAAGAAAATGCCTCTGAGTAAGATTGAACCCATACGTGATAAAACGTGTACATTTAGCAATAAATCCTAACTTTAAAGCGAACCTCCCCACTGTCAGCCGTTAGAATTGACTCCCAGACGGCTGAAAAGACATATCTGGTTGTTATATCAACAAAGGTTCTCTCATGAAATCGGAATCGTTGCAAAAATACGAAATCTGCCTCGAAAATAATGTGGTCAGGGTTCTCCAGGGTGCTGAGTATGCTACAAATTGAATGTTTTAAAAACGAGAATTTCTTCGAACGAAACTATAACTCAGCAAGGGGAGGTGTAAAATTGTGAAAAACTGTATATGAAAAAAGTGAAAAAGAATAATGAACAAAACTGATTACGGTCATGTATTTTTTATTCAATGCAAATAATTCTAAAATGATTTGGCAGGTGAACGGTGAAAATTTTTTCGGAAATTTACCGACGGTACTGAATGACCCTTAACCAACACGAAACGATCTCATATGATGTTGCCCTTGAGAGTTGATGAGGACCCTTCCGACGAATTCGCTGCGTTCAAGAACAGGTGAAGGGAGGTGATAAGGAACGACCCCCAAGGAGAGCACAGCATCACCTGGGGATATATTCTATAGGAAGAAATGACAACTGTTAACGACAACAGCTGGACAGTGGGGGTCTAAACATTGAGGGGGAAGATGGACGTATTTAAAGTGTTTTCGAAAGCAGTCCACCTGGTGGAACACATTACGCATAATTCGTTGGCGTTCAACCCAACAAAGAATGTTGTCTGCCTTTTGTAGTTCTCGATATCATCAACGTGCATCAGGCTAGGGTAGTTGTCGGCACCGGAATCGTTTCTGGTGGTTACCGTACTGTAGAGGTTAGTAACACTGGATAGAAGGTAAGTTCCTAATATCTTCAAGCCAATACGCCACTACCCAAAAATGTCACGGCATAAATTCCTAAACAAAAACGAATGTATAATCACTACATTTATCCAAATCCCATCTGCTTATCGCGCAGGTGCTAACATTGCTTATTCATGAATATTGTGCATAGCAGTCATCAGATTCCCACTATTATCATTATCAGTGGCGACATCGAAGTATTCGTACCAGGCTACACCGCTGGGCAAACGATACCCACGGTGCTGCGCAATATACCTTGCACTTAATTCCGCCTCATGGTGCTGTATCGCGATTATCCTGCTAATACTATCGAGATTATCGAATGATTTGCCATTAAAAAATCTGAGTCTAGGCGACCAGTGATGCAAACCGCATGTTTGTTCCAATGTAGTAGAGGCAAAGGCTTCGTAGAAGAACAACGAGAAAATTCAAAACTAGCGTATCGTTAGCATAAATACGACGATGCATCGAATTGGACCGAGACGCGGGTTCGAATCGCGCCTGGGCCTCGATTTTTGAGATGATCCTAGCACCACTATTACAACGACTAACATAACGACTACATAATACCAAAGTCCATGTATCAACAAGAGCGATTTGAGCGATATTTTCACCACAAATGGACCCTTATAACGAGCTTCCACGGATACCAGCTTAAAGCTAGTGATGTAGCCTTTTTCAGCTACGTATTAAAAAATTATGTGTCACTAGATGCTATTAAAATTTTGAAAAGGAGCAACGACAATGTACTGCTCAGTTACGATCGTCGATGACTGAGCTTTGCAGGTAGACAGAGCAAAAAAGTGTTTATAGTAAAGATGCACACTCACCTCGCGATCAAACTTGTGATCGAACGCCAAAGAGACCTTTCCATAGGTGCCGGAGCCGAGTTTCTTCGTGATCTCGAAACGATGTTTGACTTCTTTTTTGGTGGGACTCGTGGGATCGGGGCCGGAGAGTGGATGTCCACCTAAAACGAGTGAGGTGTCAATGGTGGTTTCCAGCAAAAAATGGCAAGTCCGTTTTTCTATCATTTTTTTCGTTGTTGTCGTCCCAAACGTCTTGAAGGTGGGCGTTCATTCAACAGTGGAAATTCGTCAGACAGCCACAGGCTGTAGATAGCGTTGAGATAAGCGCGAGTTTTTCAGCGATGTCATCGTGACTGACTGTGACGTCCCCAAGGGGCCACCCAAGCACGACCCCAATGTGACAAACGACTCTAGTGAAGCTGTGCCGTTGTCACGCACACATGCTCACAAACTCACCCAAGGCAAACCCAAGACGCTGTCTGGTAGAAAAGGAATAATATGGAAAAGTAAAGTTACCAAATTCGACTCTCAATAAGTCCTGGCAAAGAGAATATTTAGCAGCCGGTTCCTTGAAACTGGGCGCGAGGTGGATTCTAATAGTTATTCGATAGAGGAAAAATGGAGGTCCCTGCTCAGCATCTTTAAGTTTTTCGGAAATAGTGCCCAAGGCAAACGACCATTCCACCGTAAGCACTCCAAGCATTTAGAGAGTCCTGGTCTCATTCACTTAAGTATAATGAAAAAATGTCACCATATAAAGTGCTCGTTTCGTCCCAGCACTTATACGAGCCAATAAAAGCAGTAGTAGAGTCCGGGTCAAAACTGCTCCTCGATTACCGCCGAAAGCTTCGGAGGATATATAGAATATCTGCACTATTACTCACATTGTTAAACTAGACAATCTATTTTTCTTTTTTGAAATTCACTACCTTTTAGGAAAGACTTTTTAGACTCATGTCTGCGGTAACTTTTCAAGGATTCTGCTGTAGCGTTCCAAGGATAACCTCAACCTGGTGGGTAGTTCTGAAGATCTCTCTATAATACACTAAATGTTTCAAAATAATTCAAAGTGAAAAATGGATAGCAACAATGTTCGTTCAGTACGTGCGTTACGTGACTGCCTACTCGCTTGAATATTGCCCAGGTGTATCTACGACAACAATGTTTCAATACGCCCCTGGAATTCAAATATTCCGATTTTTTCAAAAATTGAATCCGGGAAAGTCTGCATACATGTAATGATAACTGCTGCTTTTATTTGCTTCTCATCCCAGAATATATCCATCAGTTCGAAGCTCAATTCTTCTGTCTCCGATGACGTTAAAAATTCCGGGAACAAAATTGTTTCGAAACGGTGACGTTTTTGGTCGCAAACGAAATGTTTTCGAGGAAAAATCGCACGGATATACACTTAAACTGTGACGCATTTCTTATTTAGATAATCAGTGTACGTTTGACTAACTAGTTCCCACAAACATTCCTTCTTCAACAAAAAATTCTTTCTTCTCTTATTTATGTTACGGTAGCAGCTTACCAAGTTCTTTTGCTCACAGAACGACCTCTTTTTGTGTGCTCAATCAATCCGAGGACAGCTGACCGAGCGCAGTTTTCTTTAGTTCTTGTGTTTTGCACAAAGTGCTTCTCTAGTGCAAGCCCATTTAGCCCAGATAAGGCAACAAAAAATTTCTTCACACAAATACCACATAAACACTATTGTCGCTGCGATGTTGTTGCCGAAAGGTTATCTAACTCTCGCGAGCCAATTAAGCTTGAGGATAGATAATAGATATTAGTTAAATAAGTAAAGAAAACTTTGCAGTTACTATGCTTCCTAACCTTCCTTCTGAGCTGCCAAAAAAAGAGAAGCATTTGTTCCTTGCTTCTCCCTCAGACAGACAAACCTCCGTTCGTTGCTAGGATCCTGTGGCTCAAAATCCTGGGATCAGCAGAGAGCGGTGTAAGAGAGTCGAGGGGAGAAGGCACAAAAAAGCATCAAACAGTGGACAGTCTTATCCAATCCAGACAATTCAACAACTGCTCAGTCTCAGAGTTCACTTCTGCTGAGACGCGGCAGAAAAATCAGTCATCTGCTGGCAATTAGTGAGCTTTCAGCTCGGACAGTACGCATATCAGATGTGCGAATCATTTTTTGCATCCCGCAGCCCCGCGTTTATCTAAACATGAGGTCGGAGAGAGTGCTCTTGCATTTGCAGAAAGAAAAATGCCAACCTAAAAAATGAAGGCATCCGAAGCTCGAATGCGAGCTGACTCATTCAACAGAGATTGCCTCAAGAGTATCAGCAGAATGCTCAAGCTTCAAAAAAAAATAGGTAAAATGAGGATTGGGCTACAAAGAGCAGAATAGTTGAGGGGAGAGAGGAATTATTGAGAAAAATAAATCTTATTTACCACAGATTTGAAGAGTTCTGAGCACTAGCTTTCGATTTGTGGAAAGTAATTTGAGGGTTTTTTGACAATTTTTCTAAGAAAACAGTTTTCTAGGTTGCAGCTAATCGCGACAGGTGGCACCAACACGGTAAACCGATTGGTCTTCACCAAGGTATAATCAAACCATCCATTTCGATATGGGTTAAATTAGTATCAGAACTGGCTGATAAGATAAGTACCCTGACTTCGATATTACGACTAGCTTTGTTGCGTAGGCCAAACGCGGTTTCACCAAATCTCTACGATTGTGAATGTAACACTAGTGCGCGGCGTATCCTTAGGAGACTGATCTACGTCGACCGCTTTGTCTGTTTTACCTACATTCCGAATATTTCTGAATTCGCTTTCACGAGGTACCTTCATCCACTCAGAACTGGGTATGTGGGGGAAGGTGTCTTTATGTAACTACAAAACCCATTTTTCGAAAAAAAAAAGCTCCGGGATTTCTAACATGTAGACCATACATTTGGCGCTGATGGCTTTTTTCTTCCTAATGTCGGTGATCTAATTCACGATACGCAACTTTAGCTTCAGAAACCGAGCGTTCGGCTGTGTAATTCATAGCGCGACAGGCGGACAGTTCCACCTAGAAAGTACTCGCCTCTTGTGTTCATAATGCGTCGGACGAGTTTGGCGATAAAGCCGGCCGAGCAGATGAAAGACATGCGTATCGATTGGATCGAAAACGATGATCGAGAGGTGGAGGAGAAGCCGACGACGACGACGACGACGTCGCATTAGATCGCGATCGCGACTCCTCTGAATTGGTGGTGACAAGAAGCCCGACGAAGAGGCCGCCTCTGACAGCACCAACGGCGGCACCAGCAGCCGCCGAGCATTTCAGCCGCCGTCGGACGAGCACAAATCGAGCAAAACTGCCGGAAATGGATTTGTAATTTCGAGCATGATACCCGCGCTTTAAACGGCACTTGACGTTTCCCCCAGAGGGGGCGACGAATTGCAGCTGAAAAACGCCGAGCAAAAAGTACAATGTGAACTCGAAAACAGCGCTTCGTCAGAGGCAAAGCCAACTGGTTCGAATGACTATTCACATGGAATAACTTTTAATAAAAGAGAGAATGAGAAAAAAAGTGAAGACACACATGGTCGATCTCGTTAAAGTGCTAGGTGATTGGGAGATAGATGAGAAATGCTGAGAAAACTGCTCAGATGCGTTCTGAACGTAACACATATGTCATAGCCCTTTGAGAAAAAGTGGAATGGGCTTCAACAATTCCTATTCTCCGCAAATAGTATATATCCAGTGCCTATGGAAGCTACCGCAAGGGCTTCCGTAGGTTTTTGAAATACCTTTTAGTTAAGCTGATTCACCATGCGCCGCCTTTTTTCGCTTGTCTAGAATAGAAGTGGAAAGTTATTTCGTTCAAGTAATAACGTTATTCCAAAAGTCGTGTATATACAACAACCCAAACTCCAAAGGAAGAACCACATCCCTATTCACAGCCAAAATTTCTAGTAATTAAGAAAATTAAATTTCTAGTAAGCTAGGAATAGCTGGCGCCCCCTGCAAATAAAAGTTTCCGGTGGAGTTTTCATCCAATTGTTAGTTCCCTTGAGGACCCACTCCTATTATGCCTTTGTTTTTTCTATAACTGAATAGAAACGTGCAAGAAAGCTAAAAACCACGAGGTTGTAGGAACAGGTCCTCTAAACAGCTTCTAAAAGTCTAATCGCTGACCAGTTTTCAATTTCTTTTACAATTAGTTTTTCTGTTTTGATGCGTTCTGATCGTTTTTTGGGACAGAATGTATGCGGTGTTGGACCTCATTGAATCGCTGCGATAAGCTTTTTGTATGCATTTATCCACAATCAAGTTTGATAATCCATTTTCCACCTATTACCTATCATTCGTTCCTTTATTCAACGTTCCTCTCCAAGCCTTTAGAGCACGCTGTATCTCACATAATTTGGTTCAATTTGATCTCCTCTGCCGAGCTCCCTTCGGTAACTTTTCATTCCGATATTCATCATTTCTTCACAATAAAATCCTCATATTTTAACCACCGATTTTGAAGTAGTATGATGACGAGATATGATGACAACATGGCTGCCCGCTCATTATGCGGAACAGTCGAGTTTAATTTTTCAGCCATCAAGAAAGATGATTAGCTATAGAAGACGGCTGAGGATAGAAATCTCCAATCTCTTCTTGAAACCCCGTCGTGATGTTATAATGGTGATATGCCAATGTGCCGAACGGTCTCAAACTAATCGAGCAGATAACTCGAAAAGGAGGGAGACGGAGAGCCAACGTTACTCATCTACAAGAAGGAGACGTTCGGGAGAGCAGCATACCACAATTCTGGGGATAAGTTCTTAAACCTTCTGCTGCAACAAAATGTGCGTTTCCAGATCTGTTGATAAAAATACTAGTCAAGCCCCTGAGAATGAGGATCATAGTTGATCTGTTACAATGAAATAAGCGTAAATCAGCTGTGCCCCCACGAGTTTCGTTCTCGTGGCGGCACAGTTGTCGTGTCGGCGCGACAACGCCTCTGCTTTTTTCACGAAACAACTATCACAACAAAATCGCTTTCTACTTGGGGAGGCTCAATGGACTCTGAACATTACGACATAACCAAATGGAGAGGCAGTTCTCACCCCGGATTCGCTAAAAAAACCCCAAATAGACCGCACTGCACTAATCATAGGGTGACCCAAAAGTTTGTGTGCATTTCAAGTTCATTTCAGATCCTCTTTTATTTCCTTTTTTTCATAACTCAAGAAAAACAAATAAATGACCAACGAGATTATGATGTCTAAGTATAATCCTCTACTGGATCGCCTACAAAGAATTGAGCTAAATCATGATGACCTACATATGTATTTGGTCACTTATTTGTGCTTCTTAAGCAATGAACAAAGGAAGTCAGAATCTGAGAAACGCGCGAACTTTTAGGTCATCCTAAAATTACCCGGTTCCTTGTTAGAAAACATACGAAATGATGGACTATCGCAAACCCAAGATGTTAGAAAAATATTTTTCTCTACAATCCCTTATCACTCAGCAACTGCCAAACACAAAAGCCGATGTTGTTTGACTCCGTTATTCTTGGGGAAGGAATATTGTGTGAAATGTTGAGACAAATTCAAAACTGCACTGCTGGTTCAATGAAGATTGGTCGATGGGAAGCTGTGATGAGCCGAGAAATCGCGTAAACTGAGAGCCGCGTCTGGCAGGCTGGCAGACAGGTGTAAGGCAATAATCCTATTCAAACTCGAAGGGTAGTGTTGATAGAAAAACGAACAATTTGGCCGGCAGAAGACGCGAAGAACGATGACGACGATGTGATTTGATGGCTGTGTTTCTGCTGTGATCGAGCAGTAGAAACCCAGTTCAGTGGTGCATTCAGGATGAGTCATTAGCCTCGCTGAACGACCTGTGGGAGCGGCATTACGTGCGATTGTAAGCAATGGTATATCTAGTAGTAAATGGCAACATACCAATTTCATAGTGTAGCTACAAAAATAAGGCTAGGGACCACGAGATCGTAACATCTGTCCCTTATTGGAGAACATTGATCGCAAAGCAAGAACTAAATCATCCTTGAAGTGTTGTGAGAAAACCGGAGATGGAAATGTCTCCAAAAGATTTACCCCCGGCAAAAACGTCACAATACTACGGTGAACATTTGTGTTTCACTCCCACATCCTCTGCTCGCAAAGCATGAACGTTCGCCTTTTTTTCATACCTCGAAAACGAGACTTTTTTATAAATGCGGATGATTTTCTGCTCTGTACAAGTCGCCCAGACTTATTTTTAGATCATCTAGATTGTATCTGAAGTTATTGCCTACAATTGTTGTCGTTTTTATAAACAACATAACCGAGCTTCACACCAAGTTGGAGGATCGCTAGAAAGATGGACCGAACATCCGAAGTGCGTGAAGGGGGAGTTCTGATTCAACAATAGTCTTACTGGAATAACTTATTCTATTTTGAGATCTTTGGGTGCTTTCCATAGGTCATTTCAAGAGGTAAATCTGAGTCATTACTGCCTGTTTGTTGTCTTAGCCTCAATAGAGCATGCTCCTAGTTAGCCTCTGATGTTACTCCCATCGGCTTATGGGTAATGTATGTGAAGCCGCCCGCTTCTAGTTTGAGGCATTACTTATTTTATTGTTTTTACTCTCCTTAGCACTACATATCCTTTCTATTTTACCACTAAACTTTTGAATTTACAATTCTAGTTCTAGTTGTGAAGCTTGGCTACGTTTTTTTCCGCTGCCTAAGCGCTGACGCGTCGTACACCGAAAACAAAGTAAAACGAAACATAAGCAACATCCTGCGCTAAAAAGGAAATCCATCACATCGGGGTATCGCCTGAAATCTGGGCCTGTGGCGTCAACAGTTCAGCTGCGAGTAGTGGCGGTGTTGAGGCGTATGCAATATTAACGCGACGAGGTGATGCATTGTTTTGAGCGTTGGCAGCTAAAGGGGACTCAGGTAAATTAGCAGAATTTCACATTCATGGGCCTGGCCGGCAGCGAAAAACACCGCCGACTGACTGACAGCATAATCGCCAGATCGCCCGAACGGCAACAGATTCTTCGCCTGGGATTTTGTAAAACCAAGAGACCAATAGCAGGTGGTCCCCGCTATTAGAACTACCAGACTCCTGTAGTCGACGGTAACTGGTGGCCTGTGTTAACACCGTTAATGTACTTTGCTCCGATTCTAGTGTATTCCTTGTGCTTCGTCTTATCATTCTTCTAGACTTTAGAATTTGATGAAATGATGTTTGGCCGAGTAAAAGGTAAAGGTAAAGGTGCCGGCGTTAATCAATTCCCTAACGATAAGGAGCCGCTTCCGCATTCGTGTTCAATTCAGAATCGTAGGGGTTTGGTGAATGCGTACTTCTGTGGCCAACCGCTATACCAAGTCATTGTTTTCACCTCCCCAGAAAATTCTGGCACCAATTTACCCACCCCGGAGGGAATGGAAGGCATGATTGGCCCGGGCGGGGATCGATCTATAGTGCGGATATCAGCAGCGTCTCTTGCCACTGCACCATGCGCGCTCTCCCCTTGTATATAACAAAAATAAACTACACAGTTGTAATCTCCGTTTGATGCTCTACGAGACTGTTTTGGTCCCGCTCACAATCTTTGGGGCACGCTCATGGATTTCCCTTGTAAGAGTAAACCATGCCGAGATTCATCAAAAGTCGAACGAGAAAAGCCCAAGTGTTACATGCGCTTCCCTCTCGGCACTTGAATTTAGCCTTTGGAACATAGCAGCTAACATTAGAACGGCGCCACTTCAGCACACTTCCGCCGCTCGGTGTTTGGTGAACGTCTGAGAGAGCCGTTCGTCAAACGGAGGTTTGCTTGAGCTTGCAGAAAACTTTGAGAAATTTTGCACATGCAATCGATGTTTTCTGCTTAAATGGGAAATCGAACATCAAAGAACTAGAGCATTAGTTTTGTACAAAGGCACGCCTCAATAACCAGCCTGTCAACAATACTTCCTAACCGTTGAACCCGTAACGACCTACATTTGCTACTATTATTACTATTAATAGTATTCTATTGCTTATTCTATAACGGCTTTGTTATTTATGATTTCACGCCGAAGCCTGTGCATAAGGTAAGGTGTTATACCAAAACACGTACCACAGATTCATGAATGACACGGGGTACCGAACACACCGATGATAATTAATCCGTTTCAAGGTGAATTCGCCCCAATCTCTGATTCATGAAGATTAGAGCGTACTATACCTCGACTGAGCCACGTGCTGCACTAAAAATTGGCAGTGATGTCCAACGTCTACTTTAAGGTTTCCGATATCTCACCAAAGCCATAAACGCTCGACGGGGTATATCCAGGTTTGCGATGAATTTGGGCCTTGGCAAATCATTCGCTCAGGTATTTGACAGGGTTAGTAAATACAGAAGTTAGCCGAACTAGATTTATCGGAAATGGTAAATGTGTATTCATCTCAGCACATTAAGTCAGCCGTTGGAAATGGTGCTCATTTCTACATTTACTTGACTTGCGTTTCCCTTATTGGATCAGTTTTTACCGTTGCCTTTTTTGCCTCATTGCACATTCATACTTGATGTCAGTATTTATACCATGGTATTATTTTTATTTTCTGAGTTGTGCGCACTTTATTGCATTTTTTACGAAATGAAAAAAAAATTAAAATAACGTTTCAAAAAAGTACTGACCAGGTCCGGTGCCTCCTCCAGCGCCACCTGACCCGAAAGGTCGAATGTTGCTCTGGCTGATTCGGGCCAGCCGCCCCGAGCGTGAAGATCCGCCGGTGACCGGCATGCGACCTCCGCCTAAACGACCAGGATTCATACCAATTCTTTGCTCGTTTTGATAGAGAAAGGACGAAAATAAAGGTGAATTGTGACTTTGAAGACAGTTAACATCTGATATAAACGGAGCAAAACAACGGGAAAATATAAGGATGGTGAAAATTTAGGAACGAGTAGTTAGGAATGTAAGCGCTGTAAGACCATGACAATATTTGGTTCATTAGTAAATTCTCGCAGTCTTTCTCTCATTATCAGAAGAGGATGATGAAAAGGTTCATAAAAACTTAGCAAATTATTCGAGCCGTACAACACAGTCAGATGAACCTGTGTTGATGGATAAACGAACTGTAGTAGTATCAGCTTGGAAAAATGAACAATCTTTATTTTTCGTTTCAATTTTGATTCAATGTGATTGTTTTCAAATAGTACAGTTTCAGCTTTAGTGTTAACAGGGTCCGTTCATCTAGCACATATGGATAGTCGATCCGCGATTTGACTTTCTTGTTATGTGAGCAGCTTGAAAATGCTGCCGGATATGGCATAGTTCCACGAATCCAAGTATTCCACTTTGGGAAGAAAATATAGTTACCATCCAACCACATCTCCTCTACCTCCTTACGAACGTTATACCCGCTGTAAATATAAAAATATCGCAAGAAAGGCGAATAAACTGTGATTGATCAGTGGATGAAGTTTGTTCGAGACACGCACAAGGTTTATCTGTATGGTTTATTTCGCAAGGTGCTGAGTTGGTGGAAACTGTCTCCCAGCTTTTTACAATTTCAATATATTTTCAAACAGCCGCTGTCGCTACTCGAGCATCGGACATCAACTGTGCGCGGCTTCTTCGTAAAGCGCGTGAGTCAGCGATGACCGCTGTCTTGCACACAATGACGTTCTATGACAGCTGTTGAAAGCAAATAAACAAAGAATTTTCTGAATTTCAAAAATAAAAAAGAATTGTGGACTGATGCTGATGAGGATTTGAAATACAGTATCGTTCCTATCTGATCGTCTCGACGATGTTATCACTGATACATAATTAAAAGCCCGCGTATTATATAAAACAGTTTGACAAACGTATGCAAGGACAACTTAATGCTAGATGTTCTTTCTGGTCTCGGCTGGCCCTCGCAGGATTCATCGCATTCACTATGCCTCACCGATTTGAATGGAACACGAATGCGGCGGCGCGTCCTTAGGGGACTGATCAACGCCGGCACCTTTACCTTTACCTTACCTCTACATAATTAAAAGTATAAAACAGTTCGGCAAACATATGCAAGGACAACATAACGCTAGATGTTCTTTCATCGCAAAATTTGCGGCTCAGGTGAAACCTGTGTCTCAGGCCTACACATGTGACATCGTGTGATGATACACCGCTACGCCACCAATCCGCATACTTATCTCTCGGCCCGCATACCGTTATCGTGGCAGAGCGTTATTCCACAACGTCTTTATTCCGATCAGTTGCGGGGTACGTTCTTCGAAGGAATCTGCGTAGGACGATTGAACCCTGACCATCGAGATAATCAGCTAAGACTCTTAACCTATCGGCCATCACACCTCACCGTTGTCACGGATGAGTGATGGAAGTAAATGTCGCCTGTGTTAGGAAAGATACAAGAATAGCGCAGATAACCGGCTGAATTCTGGAAGAGAGCGTGCGGTTCGGTGGGGTAACGGTCCAGCATCACGAAGCGGGTTTTGCGATGGATCTAGGGTCGTCAAGACATCGTCTTCAACGATAGCAATAAATGCTCAATCAAAACTGAACAAATTAATAAGTAGGCGAAAAATGAAGAGAGTGCAGTAACGGACTGATGAAACGACACCTATTGGACGTAGCACTTCAATAGACACCTGCACTTCAATAAGTACGACACCTATTGGACGTAGCACTTCAATAGACACTTGCACTTCAATAAGTACGAACGTTCTGCTATGTTGGGTTCTCCTCAACCCTTGGTAGAGCTAAATGGTGCACCTAAAACTTGCGGTTAGACACCGTAAAGTTAGTTAGACGAGGCCACACTTCAGGTTCTCAATAAATCGCGTATAATCGGCCATCATCGAAGCGATTATGTTGCCCATTTCGCTAGGTCCTTGTTCGTGGGCTACATAGCTTAATTAGCTGAACTTGAATGATTTTCATTTGATTTTGTGGGGTGAGATGCAGAAAATAAATGTGGACAACTATGTGTTGTTTACACAACAAGCGTAGAATATTGGTTCGGTGGAACTACTCTTGAGGAACGTGAATAGACGCTATCTTGTACAGCTTGAGCGAAGATTGCGGAGGTTTTGGTCACTTTATCCTTGTGTCTATACGAATACTGACGGCAGGAATCGATATGTAATGCTGAATCAGATACCTGACGCCTGGAAGGCTAAAGGCCTGCCTTGCCGAAGCATATTTCTCCGTTCTTCAGAAAAGACAACGAAGAGTTGCTGCTCTGCGAATCTACCACGAGTCCATTCAGTTTCCTTCCATTATGATTTGAAGACTGGTTCTAACATAAGCTATGTATACGATGGGCATATACTTCGTAAACTCTGAAAAATCTCGTGGGCGTAATATGAGAATATTGGGCACTATTCTATTTCACGGACTCCAGCCGTTAATTTTTTTAGTTACTCAAATCTGCTGAAACTTTATATAGGGGGTAATTGACGGCGCTGATCACGAATATGCGGTCCGTTTTTCACGGGATGACCTCGGACCAGCCTCAGTGCTACTTGGGTGGTTCAGTTGGGGTCACCGATTTCGCTCAAACTTCGTCTACGGAGGTTATTCGGGGTCCTGAACACGATGGTGATATCCGTTTTTCACATGTTGGTCCGAGACCATCCATACAGGAAATAAGGGCGGTCCAGTTAGCGCCACCGATTTCGCTCAAACTTTGCGTACGGTGGTTATTTGAAGTCCTAAACACGATGGTGGTATACGTTTCTCACATGGTGGTCCGAGACCACCCATACAGCCCGTACGAAAAGTTTGAGCGAAATCGGTGGCCCTGACTGGACCACCCACTGAGCGATTTCTGGCAATATGGGTGGTCTCCGGCCACCATGTGAAAAGCGGATACCACCATCATATTTAGCGTCCCCAATTACTCTCCTAACAAAAATTGAGCGAAATCGGTGACCCCAACTGGACCACCCAAATAGCGATGTAGATGGTCCGAGACCACCCCGTGAAAAACGGACCGCAGATTCGTGATCAGCGCCCCCGATTACCTCCATGCGCGATGTTTCAGCGAAATTCGATGTCTGAAAAAAATTAGGGGCTGTAGTCCGTGAAGTGGAATAGTGCTGAATATTGTAAGCAAAAATGTACATAGCAGTTCAAAATAAGGGAGGAAAGCCAAATTTCAACGGAGCCGCCAATGAATTTCAGCGCTTTCCTTTGAAGCTAGAAGCGGTAGCGACACTTCGCGACACGGTTTATGATAGTAGGCTGCCTGCTTGGGCCTCCTCATGTGAACCTTTGAACTATACTTAGGGGATTCTTCGAGCCCGTTGCTGATATTGTAGCGCACAATCGTATTGGTGCCTCGACTTTGATAAAGGAAAAACCATCCAACAATAAGAGCAAGGAAGAGAATCGAAGCAAGTGTGTATTTCAACTAACCAGGTGAGAAATAGGAGTAGCCGTCGAAGCCTTGGGAAATTTCGTCAGAACTGATAGCTGATAGAATAAAACAACATCAAGACAACGGTCGGAAATACACAGCCGCCCACAAGACGTCTATGAATCGTCCGAGAAGAACAATAGACAACATCGTCTCCAACCGATGGATGACTCACTCTCGCTTACTAGACTGCTCGAGAAGGTCTTTTACACTCTAGACAAGCTCTAGTGGGTTGATACCACTGTAATCGGTAAAATATCTGGAGGAAAGTTGCGAAATAAACCGAATAACCGAGGTACAAGCGAAAAAATGCTAATGCTAAAGTAAACAGAAGCGCTGTTACGTGGCTGAGGTGAAACTCCCATAGAATGAAAAACGGACTCAGTTCTCTACTGCACATTATTGTACAGCAGTCCGGAGCTGCTAAGGGAACAGGCTCTTCAAAGATGTTCACCATTCTTTGCGCATGATAAAAATGAATTTTGAATGCTGTACACATAACAAATGGTCATTGGTACCAATTTATCACTTGTTCATTGCATAGGACGTTCGAACAGCGCTACTGTTATAACTCGACAAACGGAAAAATGCACAGCTCGGAGAAGGCCATCTAAATCATATTCATCTCATGTTGGCCTTCACTGTTTTCTTTTGTATTTTCATATTGAGGCACGGAAATGTTGGACCTCCTTGGAAACAATAATTTCGGAACGAATTACTGCTAACCAAATTAGGAGCAGTGAGGATATTCAGGCTGCAGTTGTTCAAACCTCTAAAGGCAGCGTGATCGAAGGAAACTTCCCGAGCTGCCGTACGCTCAAGGTGAACATGGTACCGTGTTAAGAGGCGCTTCTGACAACCGCACGGTCCCGCGATTGATCCCTGCCCGGGCTAACCAAGCCTTCTAGCCCTCTGAGGTAGGGTAAATTGATACCAGGCTTGTCTGGGAAGGCAAAGGTACTGACTTGGTATAGTGGCGTGCACAATGCTTCTACGGTTCTGCGTGGAACAAGGAAACGGCGGTACGTTTTTGAGGGACTCATCAACGCTGTTCTATTCACCTTTACATTCCAACAAACACTCCTGTAAAGCATAATCATGAATTGTGGCTCATGTGGCCGACTTTTCGGTGGACCATTTTCTCAGGATGACCGGAGCTGAATCTTGACTCTGATGATGGTATCAGCAGCATATTCCCCTACCGTTGCTCCTAGGGACCTAATGCGAACTACCAACGTCACAGTCCAGTTTCTACAGCAGCCAGATTGAAATAGTCTCCCTTGTGCCCAACTTATTTCTCCCCAGAGGAGATTCATCCATGCTTTTTTCATTTCACTCTACATTGATCACCTCACTGCAACTTCAGCTGAATTTTACCTCCATCATTAAATTCTCAAACGCCTCCGGAAAGGATTAGCCACAAGGAGTCCAGCTGATCGGAGCGTCATCAACCTAGTTCTTGTTGCTATTGTTGATGTTAGTATTGATGCTAATTTAATGCTCTAACAGAATTCCAGGCAGTGGTAGCAAACCTTCTTTCAGCAGAGATGAAATGATTGGTGAGAGCATCGGACGTCAAACTGATGATTATATAGGTATTCAAAAATGAGACAATCTGTGAATCCGAATGTCTCGACAAACTTGATTCCGCAGCAAAATGTGATCGGAAAAAGTGAAACAAATGAGATAATAGATGATGGTCAGGTGTTGAACGCCGTGCGTGTCGAGTGGGCCTTTTTTTCGTGGATCTTACAATAGCCACCTCGAATGTTGCGCTCGAAAAGCGGGTGTCTGCTGTGATGGGACTAATAGCCTGAGCAGCGGAGAGCTGCTGCTGCTGCTGCTGCTGCCGTTGCCGTTGGTTGTTGTACAGCCGAGGAGGAACATCTGAGAAGTGACAAAGGGCACGATGGACGATGATAGCACGGCTGACCGCGAGACGCAGTCGAGGGTCATTACAATACGTTCGCACTGGGTTCAGATGAAATCCGACGCACGTACCGAACGAACCGGAATCAGTAATCTATCCAGAAAGAATTCTTTCTGGAATATACTGGGTGGCAAGATCATTGGTGAAGCTCAGATAGAAACTCAATTCGAAAAATGATAATCGAAGACCATTCACCACCCGTCTGCATCACCTTTGCTTTTTCGACAAGCTGAGAAGCATAATTTCTAAAATTCTGACAAAAGCGGAATGTTTTCGACAAGAGCAAGAAACTCATTTTTTGTGGACTCCTAAGCGGTACGTCGTAGTAAGGTTTGTAACCAAACAGAATGGATTATGATTGTATAGGTGAAGATCGTCTGGATTTAAGCATGAATAAACAACAGACAACAGACTTGACTCTACCATAAGTGCGATTACGTCTGGCATTTTCGTCATTTTATTACCCCAGCTTGTCTACCTGACTTGCAATCCAGAACCAATCTTCTGGGTAAAGCCCAAGCAAACCGTGCGATCAAAAAATATTTCAGACGAGAGGCATCACTAGGAAAATCTAACAATATCACCTCCCCCACACCGCTCGAATTTATTATATATCCGTGTTCGGCCGTAGCTGAACCTAAAAGGTAAAGGGTAAAGATGCCGGCGTTGATCAGTCCTTGAGGACGCGCCGCCGCATTCGTGTTCCACTCAAGTCGTAGAGGCTTGGTGAATGCATATTATACTTGGTTAGCCAGAGTCGGGATCGATCGCTCGACCGTGCGGGTAACAGCAGCGCCACTTACCACTGTACCACGCGGGCCCTTGTAACTGGACACAGCCAAAGAAAAAGAAGTGTGCTTAAACACATGCGTACGGAGACATCTTCAACGGCATTCCCCAGGTGTTGTGTTCCGTTTTAGGAAAGTACCAATTTCAAAGGGACGCAGAAGCGCAAGGCGTCCATGGAATGATTTTTTCAAAGTGAACGGTTAGTTTAGAAATGAAGCAAAAAGAGTCGTGTGGGAATCAAAACTACGATTTCTGTTAAGGCTGATGCTTGTCGCTTTTTCTGCAACGCTCAAAAGAAAGAAGCTGGTATTTGAGGCATTTTTATGCTATCAAATTGCTAAGGAAAACAACGAACATCGTAAGAATGCGTAAAATTGGCTCTATCCAGGTTGGGAGGATGAAGAGATTTCTAAGCGATTGAAGAACAAGTATCAAGCGATTGAAACTCAATCGTTTCGCTGATTACCTCCTATCATGCAGCTCAGCACCAATAACAACTGACAATTGCTTCTTTTCGCAGAGCGAGGTCTTTCGGCTTGCCTACGTACGTGAAAACTCCGATGACTAATTCCCCCAGTTCAACCTTCTTTAGACCTCGACATTGATGTGAACAGCTTTCTCCTAGTTCACATGACTTTCGAGGCAATTAGATGTGCTTATCTTAAGACGGCGATCAGGTCAAAATGTCGAAATAATCCAACCAACAACTTTAAAAGGAGTAGGAACTAGAGAATAGTAGTGGAATATTTTTGCGGCATGAAATTCTAAATCATCAATCTACTGAAATGTTACTCACAGGGCGGCAGTGCACTCAGAAACACCTGACGCCATTTCGTAGTCATTCGGCTGTAATATCAGGTCAGAAAAAACCTGACAGACAACTCTGAACAAAAGCAAGCAAGAGTACTAAACAGACGCTGATGAGGACACAGCAGGTATTAATCGATGGTGAGGTAGCGGACAGGTAGGTTGGGAAGCTTCGATCAGGACAATGAGGAACAAGTTTTTTGGGGCGAAGCAAAAAAAAAATGGATTGGAGGGCAAAAGGCTATTATTAGTTGGAAAGAGATGACTGGTGGTTCTTCTTAAAAGTAACTGGAGAAAAGTGAAAAGCTGAGAAGGAACTGCTGTTTCACCTTTTATTTCAGAAGCAACGTCAGCGACGAGAAGAGCAAGTTTTCCACCAACGGACCAGTTTGAATTTGGTTCTCAAATTTTTTCAAGATGGGCGATTAATTTCTAGAAGAAATACTGAGATTTTCAGCCACTAATCATAGGTGAGGTTGTACAATGTTTCAACACAACAGCGTCCTGCCGTTGTTCTAACGGATTAGTTATGGTGCGTGTAAAACCACATCTTCGAAGACTTTTTCAGATTTACAGTACTCTAATTGAAACGTTAGAACAAGTAAGGTATAGAAGTAACGGGCGCAACCGACACCCCCACGGTCGAGTGATCGGTCCACGCCCAGGCCAACCGATCCTTCCATACGTCTGGGAGCGGGTAAATTGGAATCACATTAATGTGGGAAGGTGAATACACTGCCTTGGTATAGCGGCCGACCCTCGCAAGTTATCTAGAGACCAAACAAGCATTCACCAAGCCTCTACGATTCTAAATTGAGGACGATTTCGGAGGCGCGTCTTCGGTGGACTGATCAACGCCGTCACCTTGCCCTCCACTTTTGATTGAAACTTTCACATTTGTCAAAAAATTCAATTCTACTGCTACAAATTTCATTACGATTAATTGAAGACCGATAAATGGGGAGTAAAACAGCGTCGTAAATGAGAACGGAGGATTAAACTCGACGAGGCTTTTTAGAGACGCGGCACTAGAGTTAGTTGGATGATCAGAGGACAAGCGGATGTGAAGTGAGGTGAGAGGCGGAGGCGAACAACTGCTCTCGAGTTGGGCGAATTGATCAGGCAGTCGGTCGAAGGAACAAAGTCGCAGCACAGCTACACATCGACACGATCACACAACGGAGCTTCTTTCTGAGGAGGCGATTTCTAAAGAGTCGCCGAGGACCACTCATGAAAAATTGTGCATCATCACATTGTTGTTCCACAAAAAGGGCGAACGCAGCACTTATCCGTAAGATTTGCCTTCAAATTCGTCTAGTCAAATAAAATAAAAATTGCCACTATTGTCACGATCTGATTGAGCATTCGAAAGTGGTCTATCAAGCCGAAAAAATGGTATGGATAATTTTGGGCGGCACCAAATTCGCAACACCATGCCGCAGAAGAACACATTTTGGTTATAGCAGAGTTGCTACCCGAACACTGTCGCGAATGATATCGTCGTCAGATATAATGCGGTGTAGCTGCTCATACGAGTAGACAAGAGATAAAAAGCGAAGAGAAACACATTACAAGTAAACAGTATATAATGAATAAAGGTGAAGATAACGACGCGCACTCATGTATTTATTACACAGAGTAAAGGTAAAGAAGTCTACGTTGATCAGTCCCCTAAGGACGCGCTGCCCCATTCGTGTTTCATTCAAATCGCAGAGCTTTGATCGATGTGTTTTTGGCCTATACAATGACCTGCGGGGGCCAGCCGCTATACAAGGTTGCTGTCTACCTTCCCGGGATCGATCGCCTAACCGTGCGAGTGTCAGCAGAGCCTCTTACCACTTTACCGAGTGGACCCGTATTTGTTAGATACATATCCTACTTATAAATAAGCAAAACCACGATGTCTGTTTGCCAACCCTACGGTCCCGCCGCGATTGCCCGTTACCGTACTCCCAGTGACATATTTCATCGGTTCCTCGCCGTCTTTTGCTTTATGCTGTTTGTTCTTCGTTTTATTTGTTATTATCAATGTTTTATATATGTTTCCCACCACTACTTCCTATTAGTTCATTTGGAGGCCTGCAGGCCGCTGAATGGCTGGTAATAAATATATATAACATTGGTAACACGACTCATTCGCTACCGCATGGATTCGGATTCCACCTTTTGAGGGGGAAAGTGAAAAGTAAACGTTCCCCACGTTGTCCATTTACGATTTGCCGAGGAGTCTGCCGCTGTGCCGTCTATTAACTACATAATAAATCGGTGTGAGGAAAAGTGTACACTGTCCAGCGCATCAACAACAGAATCGCACAGACAGCTGGGTACCTATTTTCACGAAGTTGAAGAACAGTAGTAACTCCTATTATGCAAATAGGCTTTGGTAACCTCGGTCTTCAATCAATCGTAATGAAAATTGTAGCAGTGAATTGAATTTTCTGGTAAATGGGAGCGTTTCAATCAAAACAGTAAGCGTAAGGTGGCCTCTATTATGCCCATAGGCTTCAGTAACCCGAACGACGATTGCAGAGGGTTGCTACGTTCGGCATTTCTTGTTCTGCGCTGCACATTCTTGCATCTGGTTCGCTACACGCTGCAGGGTTATTTCGGTCTTTTGTGGCTCGTTGTGAGGTAGCGCATGAATGCCTCTTGCACACTCATTTTTCTTACTCACGTTCATTGTTACGCTGTAATTTGCTGTTGCACTGTACGCCAGAGACCTTGACGAAAGTTTGACTGAGGCAGCCGGTCCTACTTCGTGATCAGTGAATGTGAGGTAGCACAGTTCCCTAACGGAACAAGCTCCCAACGATCTCTACTGGCAAGAGGGGAGGGGATGTCGGAGAAGTGGATGCCACGTTTCCTTTAGTCTTCTTCTTTCTTGCTCTCGAAATTTAAAACGTAATTCTAATCGGGACACCCAGTCTTATTTCCTGACATTTTTACTAAAATTTTGATCGAGTTTGTATTTTTCGGTGCAATTCTAGTCTAGAACAAATTAAACAATATGGTATCAGTGGGTCACGAATTTTCGTCGTAAAGCGAAGTTTGAAGTCATGAATCAGTGCTGATTCTTCCAAGTTCTGAATACGCCAAATTCGCCGAAACGCCAACAAACTTCTTATGCCGATAACGTAAAAGTAGACGTTGCCGTGATGGCGTTAGCAAAAGTCGCGACTCAGGCGGGATTCAAACCCACGTTTCTGGGTCATCTCAGGCGTTGTAATGTTGGACTACTACAGCACCGAGCAGACGGCTGTCCTTCTCAACACAAAAAAGAGAAAAAGAAATAAAAGGAAACAAAATGCAAAAAATATCCTGTGTGACAATCGGCTTCTAGTAAATCTTTTAACCAAATGCCGCCCATTCGCTGGTAGCATCCGTTAGCATCAACAGTACCTCATGGCTCTGTTTACCGCCGGGCAATCACGTCTGTTAATCCATTACATCCTGACAGCAAGAAACCTGGATCGTTAAGTATGTAGGTACAGGGATGAGAAACAAAACAAACATTAAATATTCGTACGTTTTTAGTCAATCAAGAATTTACCCAAAGCGAATATGTAGGCAAAATGGGATGAAAATAGGGAAGTGCCTTCAACGCAAATGATCACAAATTCGAATCCAAACTAAGACAAAGAACGACTCGCAAAAAGGCGGCGGTTCCAGCGTCATTAACAGGTTGTGCTGACGATTTAATACCGTCACAAAAACACGACTGAAACTTAAAAAGTATTGGATTCGATCCAGATTTCACCCACTTCAAGACTTTCGTTTTCAAGGAACAGCTGAATTTTTCACGAGTGAAGTTTTTCATTTCTCTTCCCTAAGGATTGGCGGCAAGTAATCGTCAGTTCTACGAAATCGAATCCAACAAATTTCAGTTGTTAAAGGTAAAGGTAAAGGTGCCGGCCTTGAGCAGTCCCCGAAAGACGTCCCGCCATAGAGGACGCGTCACGTGTTCAATTCAGAATTGTAGAAGCTCGGAGAATGCGTATTTGGGCTATACAATGACTAGCGAGGACCCGCTATACCAAGTCAGTGTTCTTACCATCCCAGATGAGTCTGGTACCAATTTACCCGACCCCGGAGGGATGGAAGGGTTAGTTGGCACGGGCGAGGACCGATCGACCGCGCAGGTGTAAGTAGCGCCTCTTGCCACTGCACCACGCGCGCTGCTACTTTCTTTGAAAGGCGTGAGCTTTGTTAGTTTGGATTGACGCATGTTACAACGATCGATCTTCATCCAGGTTTCCGCCCCTCCGGGGTCAGGTAAATTGATACTAGACTTGTTTGGGAACGTAAACACACTGACGCGATATAGCGATTGACCCCCGCAAGTTACTGCTTAGTTAGTTATTATATTTACCAAATTCGCTATGCCTCTATGCGATTTGAATGGAACAGACTTGAGATTCGCGTTCGAATCCCGCCTGAGACGCGAGTTCTGGTATTGAACCAGAATCATACTAATAATATTTCAATTCAAGTTATCAATGTCGACCACTTTACCTTCTTCCAATGCATGATGTCGTGCTACACGTTTCCGAAGAAAGTTTGTTTCTTCAGCTGTGAGCTTGTTGTCATTCGGCGGGAGACAACCACAAAAAGGGGTTCATGCTCAGTTTTCGAAACTTTTAGAATTAGGTCTGGTCAGGATCTCTTACCCCTTGCGTAACGGCATAGAGAGGCCCTTTCTGCCTTCATCTTTTGAAAATTACCGTTCCAACGTTACTTAATGTTCAAATTTGAGCATCATTCCCCTTCCATTTCGGAAGAAAAGGCGTGTCTCTCTGTGCCGTTAGATCTAGTCATTAAAAAGTTTTAGGTTTGCAAGAAATTGAATCGGTGACATTTTCAGGAGTAGAGCACGGACGAGCTGAAAGGCATGACAACCGAACACCGAGGGCAATTATTTGAAAGAAAACGACCGACAATGGAATGAGAGAATGCAGAGGAAAGGCGATGATCGCAATGACGTCAGGACGACATTGAACGATCCAGGAGAGCAGTGGCGAACAAACAAAAACCGTCGCGATCGCTGCCGACCTCTCGGATATCGCTCACAAGACGGGAGGGTTTTCGCCAGAGCTTGGCACTCGCTCAAACATCGTCAAGGCACTATCGCTCGGAAACTTTATACGGCTAGAATACTTTATACCTGACTCCTCATAATAGTGAATCTACCTGGGCGATTGAGGGATTTCTAAAATTTAATATTGTGGCTAACAAACAGTTTCTCAGTTGACACAAATAAGCAATCCTATAGTAGCGGCCAAAAATCTATTAACACTCGGCCGTGCAGAAATTTTCACCCTTCTTTGACCAGCAGCCCACGAAAGAGTTCGGAACGTTCGAGGAAGCTGCGCCCAGTTTCTGATAGAGCAAATCTTTCTCTTTCAGACAGTGTACACGAAATTTTTGGATGTGCTGAATCTGAAGAAATATTTGAGGTTTTTTGAGACATACATTTTTCCTCACTCAAAAATTTACTTTGGTAACTTGTAATTTTTTCGCAAACGGCTGTGAGAAAAAACTAAACAAACCTTCCGGCAGTGCAAACAATTCTCTTTCATATGTTATATTCTGTTTTCAACTTTTCTACATAAATCCAGAATTACACTTTTTTCAGTGAACTATTCGGTATTCCACCCATTTTGCGTTGAGTGAGCCAGATAATATAACCATTCTGTTTCCCATGCCTTACTGTCTTTATGCAATAACTTTCAGCAAAATACCTCGTGAACGCAAGATGACAGGAATTTTTGAACAAACAACAGGCAGAATGGTGCAAAATTATGGGTCCGCACCAAATTTCCCTAATAGCTCACCAAGAGCGCGCTTTCGAAGACAGAAAACACAATCATCGTGTTTCACATAATTTGCTACTATCATGAAAGAAATTGAAGAAGATCTCGTCGCAAGCCATGAATTTGTAAAAAATTTCAACTAGTGGAGTATTGCAAGACTATAACTCCGTTCAACATTTAGTTGATAGTACACCAGCAGCGCGATCTCGAAGGAGGGTAAGAACACCATAGCATTTTACGTGTCAGATTACCAATACAAAAAAATCTTGAGCAGGATACCTTGTCAGCGCAGGACGCCATGAATTTTCAAAAAAAAAACAGCAAGCGGCGAGGATGATAGCATATGATAGCTTTCGCGAATCGCGGTCTATTAGAGGAGAAACTTCTCAATCATTTTCTGTTTTGCACATGGCTTGTCTGCGAACATCTTCTACAAGTATTAAATACACTATCGTTGATTTACCGATGGTATTTATCTTACGCACTATCAATCAGGTGTAAAAATGGGTCTGTTGCAGAGGTGCATGGCGCAAACCACACCAGTAATATGATACGGGATCTGCTTCTCATGTGCTTTCGTATGGCTTATAATCTATCTTTGCAACTTCACTATCAGTAAACTTATGGCTCCTCAAACAGTGAGCACATTTTTTGAGACACCCTGTAGTGTTGCATTTCTTCGTGAGTTTTCCCTTTGAAATTGTCTGTAATTCTGGATCTGTAAAGAAGCGTTGAGAACAAAATACACCTTTCGAAAGAGAATTGTATGCACTGTCTAAAAATTTATTTAGTTTTCTATCACATCTCTTTGCGGAAAAATTACAAGTCACCAAAGTAAATTTTTGAGTGAGGAAAAATGTATGCCTCAAAAAACCTCTTATATTTCTTTAGATTCAGCACATCTGGAAATTTTTTGTACACTGTATGAAAGAATGAGATTTGCTCTATAAGAAACTGTGCACAGCTTCCTCGAAAGTTCCGAACTCTTTCGTGGGCTGCTGGTCAAAGAAGGGTGAAAATTTCTGCGCGGCCGAGTGTTAATAGATTTTTGGCCGCTACTGTACATAGTTCTTCATAATCCTATAGGAAATGATCAACAAAAAGATAAATGATATAATAAACCGCTGTTCGCAGCGAAGACGGCACACATTTTCAAAAATATATAGTCGCCCTAGAAGCGATAAATTTCACACCATACATTCGCTTTAACGAACCACCATTAATCGAATTAGATTCCTTCGTCTAGTTTGAGATTAATCTGGAGCGAAATGGGGGAAAATGTATCTAAATGACGAATAGGTGAGTGAGAGCTAATCAGATGAATAGCTTTCGAACGTTATCGAAATTAAGCGCGTAGTTATCGAAATTAAGCGCAGTGGTAACAGGCGCTGCTGACATACGCACAGTCGAGCTAACGACCCTCACCCAGGTTAGCCAAGTCTTGCATCCCTCCGGGTAAGTTCGCACAAAAGTTGACCGGGAAGGTGAAAACATTGACTTGGTACTGCCCCCCCCCTGTAAGTCACAATACCAAGTCTTGGGCGATTGTTGGATTTCTAAAATTCAATATTGTGGACCAAATATGCATCAGTCATAAACTACGATTCTGAATGGAACCCGAATATGATGACTGCAAAGGATATGCTGTTATCAGAAAATAAATAAGTAAACAAACAGAAATAAATAAGTTGTTGAAATTATTGAGCATAATGAATTTCAATCCTATTGTAACAACTGTGGCAAAAAGGAAGATCCTAAAGCATTAGACCCCCAAAAAGTGCTATGTTGGTTGGGTGAGCGCAACCAGCAGACGATTGAGATCAAAAACGGAGTCAAGGAAAAAATTCTAGAAGAAAATTCTTCAGATTGACCGTGGAAAGTACAAAGCTTCTCATTGCGTGTTGATATTATTTAATTTGTTATTGCTCTAATACTTATCAGATCCCCATGGAGATTAAATCCTGTTAAAATGAGTTCATACAAATTCTCCATACTCCAAACCAACAAAAGCAGTTTATAGGGAAAAATAGGGGCTAAGCTACTGTATTTTCTTTTGCGTCAATTCCCCCTCCCAACCCAAGCCACACTAAAAAAAATCACAAAAGAGAAAAGTAAGGGACGCCGTGCTCCGTAACCCGCCGTGCAACATCGTCCAATATAAGCAAACGAGGCGCTATGTAGAACCGTTTCGTTTCCAAGTGGAATTGCTTTTGTTACGATGGATATCTAGGTGCCTTCAAGGTTTTATTCGGAGGTCCTATTATTCAAATTTCCTCCAAAAAACTCCGTATTGATTTCGTTTACGCTGAATTCTTGAAAGAAGTGAGGCGTAGAGAAGATCGAGAAAGTAAGCGGAGATAGAATAAAGAAGGAAACATAAGCCACGAAAGACTCACTTGCTCCAGTAGACGTCTTTTTGGGTGGAGGAGCACCTGCCGGCTGGTAAGCAGCGTCGCCTCTGGTACGAACCTCGCCTCCTCCTTTCACCACTCTAGCAGTCGGTTCTTCCACTCTGAAAATTGCCAACCATAACCACTATGAGAAGTGATGACGAATGCCGTTGAGTAAACGACTGCTGCACAAATCTTCCAGACACAAACTTCTTGGTGGTGTGCGAGCCCTCAACAGCATGAGTATGAGGTGGAAGTGAGTCGTTCTCGCGTGTCTCAGTAGCTGTCGGTGAACAGTACCTGTAGCAGAGCATTTGCCCTCAAAGAAAAGTCTACGAATGAAGCCGTAGAAGAGCCACCTATCGACGAGACGTCGAATCTCTCCAGGTTCGGGCTCGCTCGGTCTCGGCGGTGGAGGAGGTGGGCTGATTCCTCTCGGCAACGATTCCCGTGATTTGTTCAGATAACGGTTCATCAACTCCTGTATCGACGACTTGCCATCGTCACCAGTGGCGGGCACTGAAATCATCCATCTCATAAACTCTCATGCGATGAGAATAAATACTGTTTTGCAATAAAACCATCAGAGAAGTTTTCTTTCACAGAAAATAGTAGAATGCAAAGACTTATTAAATACGACGAAAAGAGTCGTCGCAACTTTTCCTATGTAACTACCTTTCCATTTCCAAACGGTCAAAAAGTACCCTCAATACTGATTAAGCGAGAATTTTAGGAAAACTCGTCCTTCTTGGAGAACATGGTTGAGCTTGGCTTTCTTTTCTGCACCATTTGTTAAACATCGCATGATGCGATAATGATGTGTGGTAAAGACGCGATGTTTAAAGGATCGCTCATACTGAGAAGCACAGCGGCGCAGCAACCGAGTTGAAATCACAGATCTTCACTTATTACGTCATCATCTAGAGCTCTACAGTACACAATTACAAAAACACGTCACCATCTAGGACCTGCATGGTGCAGTGGCAAGAGACCCTGCTGACACCCGCAGGGTCGGGCGATCGATCCGTGCCTAACCAAGCCTTCAATCCCTCAGGGATCGGGTAAATTGGTACCATACTTGTCTGGGAAGGCTAAGACAGTGACTTGGCATAGCGGCTGACCCCCGCAAGTCATTCATCATGTCTCTACGATTCTGAATGGAACACGAATGCGGTGGCGCGTCCTTAGAGGACTCATCAACGCCAACACCTACATCTTTACCTTCACCATACATCATCATCTGTCGTCATCTCCTATGGTCTTTGTAATCATTGCGCCACCTCGCAAAAGTACCAAAAACCGCCCATTTGTCGGATGCGGCTATGTCGTGTTCTCTGCGTCTCCGCCCTGAACACCATTCAGCCTGAGTGCTGCTGAGTATGGATGTACCTTTAGTCTGTCTCTGAACGCATCCCATAAGAGTTTCCTTGATAATGTCAAGGTCTACCATGGTAGTTCTCCAACAATGAGGTACAGTAGATTTTTCTATCCATAGAAATGAGCATTGGTGGTTCTCATGGCTGAAAGAGATGGAGGAAACGAAGAGAGCGAGAAAATGGCTTCACTGACACAAGACGCTCACAATCGTCGTTGATGAGATTTTTTCCAAAACTTCTCTGACCCTATTGAAGCTCAAAAGTACTTCAAAACTATTAGGTTGTGAACTAATTATTTGCCGTTTTTTTCAAAGCTTCTGTTGTGCGCCTAGTAGAGAAGCTTCCGAAAACATTCAGATAGTATTCGATAGAGAATTATTTGCTCTTTCACGACATGTATCTGCTATTGAAGAAACTTCGAAATTTTGATAACTTTTTGACCATTGAAGTTGAAATTAAAAATGAGAGAAATTGGCCCCACCGACAGTGAATTTTCCCTGCTTCGTTTCGCGACTTCCTGCAAAACTGTATGTATCATCTGAAAGTAGATGAATGTCTCTATACAAAGGTATACAGTTTGTTTTGGTTTTCCTTGGTTTTTGCTTACTTACAGGGCGTCAAAGTGGGGTATCTCAAAGAGAACAATAATTTTTGGATGCTTGTGCTGCCTTTCTGCCGAACGTATTCCATCAGGTCTAAGCACGCTACGAGAGAGCATTTATTGCTCTATCAGATAGTGGGTTAATTTTTCCATGTTAGCCGTTTTTTAAAACTTTAATCTCGAAAGCGTTTTCAAAATTCCTCGACGTGTAAAACTTTCCGTTGGGAAATTTTTGCAGAATTTCAGGCATTATTCGAAAGAAGAGGATTTGGGCTATAAGGAAATGCATCAAAGTTTTTCAATCGCACCAGGTTTTGCTAACTTTTAGGTCGTCAAAGTGGTCGACAAAGTCGCGTTGGCCGCACAGCGCGACCACGCGAGTCGTCGAAGTCGCCTGTTAACCTCCACTCTGACGAATTAGAAGTTAACAAAACCTGGTGCGATTGGAAAACTGTGATGCATCTCCTTACAGCGCAAATCCTCTTCTTTCGGATGATGCCTGAAATTCTGCAGAATGTTTCCAATGAAAAGTTTTACGCGGTGAGGAATTTTGAAAACGTTTTCACGATAAAAGTTTTAAAAAACTGCTAGCATGGAAAAATAAACATACTTCTTGATAGAGTAACAAATGCTCTATCGTGTAGCGTTAGGAGCTCATGGAAAACGTTCGGCAGAAAGGCAGCACAAGCATCCAAAAATTATTGTCTTCTTTGAGATACCCCACTTTGACGCTCTGTAAGTAAACAAAAACCGCAGAATACCAAAACAAACTGTATACCGTTGTATAGAGAAATTTGTCTACTTTCAGATGCTATATACAGTTTTGCAGGAAGTCGCAAAACGAAGCAGGGAAAATTCACTGTCGGTGGGGTCAATTTCTCTCATTTTTAATTTCAACTTCAATGGTCAAAAAGATATCAAAATTTCAAAGTTAGCAAGTTCAAATAGCAGATACATGTCGTGAAAGAGCAAATAATTCTCTATCGAACGCTATCTGGATGTTTTCGGAACCTTCTCTACTAGGCGCACAACAGAAGCTTGAAAAAAACGGCAAATAATTAGTTAGCAACCTAATAGTAACTATACAGACAGATATACGGAGACGGAGAGTATTTAGACGCAGAACTTCTGGCCAACAAGTGTTTTATGGTGTGACGAAAAAAGCAACAAGAACCGAATGGATTTCATGAGAACATTAAATGAATTCGCAATAATCCTGAGGGTTGTAGCTAGCATATTACAAAAAGACAGTTTTTCAGAATGGTATTTTTGTGGAATGATTTGCTACAGGAATGAGTGCTCTACCTTTTTTCATGGACTCGTGCTAGGAGGTAGCACGGGAAAAGCTGAGAAGATCCTGAGTAATCTGCTTCATACCCATTAATGACCTACATATATTACTTAAATGCTTGCAAGGACTTGCTAGCGAGTCTAGCAGGAGGGAATGTGGAAAGTGAGGCTCAAGGTTTGCGTAACCACTGAAGTGTACCTGGTTCCTATCTTATCTACGATGAAACCGCTTCTCTTGCAAACAGCAGCTCAAACTGGAGGCGCCTGTGGAATCAGAAAACAGCAGCCGGACAATGAGCGTAATGGGACCACTAACAAATCAGGGCAATTCTTCCGCACTTTTAACTCCTACGACTTTGAATCAGGTTAGCAGTGAGCGGCATCCTCGCTGATGGAACGAACATCTGGGTTGTTTAACACATTAACGCCACACACGATGTTCGCATGTAAATTTAAGACGACGTAATCGCCAATATGTGAAAATTATTCTACAGCAAAGTATGGACAAATGTTCTCCGTTAAGCTGTTAATGGCGAAATGGCCGTGGTCTAAATAGGCATAAGGGCGGAGTTACGAAATCGAAACAAACGAGAAAAGAAGTCCTAAAAGAAATCGACACTATAACTTTGCACTATTTAGTCTAGCGATGTTGGAGATCCATTGGAAAACACAATGTAAGGTAGGCTACCGCAATCAATCGCAAGTTTGGAAACAATTGTCCTCTTCGTGATTAGCATCTCGAGTGTCCCCACTTGAATAAGATTGGATAGCTCTTCATGTCGGAACCTTGTATCCTTACTGCTCTTATCCAGCATTGAGCGCAGTGAAATTCATCAAAATTTCTATATAATACCTCTGATGCTTACCATTTCATCAGTTTGGTGCACAAGTTCTCGAACATTTGTGACTTCTTGAATTTGATAAGGATTTCCCCGCCATTCTCGGCTCCAGTCGTTTTATAGTAAAGAGAAGGCCATTGATACTCACGGAGCCTACTTCAAATGACTCCTTGCTATTGTTCAGATATTATAAAATAAACTGTTTTGTATCCCAAATGCCTGAGAACTTTTGCACCAACCTAATATAAGCAAAGTTATCCCGTGCCAAGACATCATATTCTCGATAAGCGGCCTTTTACCAGTGAAAATTAAAAGAGGTATAGTGGTCGGAGATGATCAGCGCGCTGTGGACGCGCCAAGCACTCGTCTTCCATTAAAAATAGCACAGCGCATTTGGTTAATGCATTGACTTACTGAGCCAAGCAGTCAGGCTGGCTCCTTCACTTTTCCAGACATATTTGATACCAGTTCAACCAACTCCCAGGCGATGGGAAGTTTGGTGGATAGATGTGAGTCGGATTTATTTATTCATTTGTTTATTTATTCATGCGCCGTAAAAGGGAGCGCCAAATACAGTACAGTGGTTATTGGCTAACAAACTACGCCAAATTTCAAAGCGATCAGTTGAACAACAGCCAAACTATGAAAATCAAACGGTTAGAAACTACTAAAAGCAACACATTGTGGTTAAACACAGATGTGTAGAAGGTAAAGCAGGTCCGAACGTTATAGCTGCTAAGCCTGTTAGACACGCACCACTGGGGCGGGTTCCGTGTCTCAGAAACCCCTTTAAATTGGTGCGCACCTCAGGATGATCTAGGAAGCGGCAGGCAAGAAGAAAAAATATTCACAATAGATCGCCCTGTAGCCAATAGCGCCTGCATTTCAATATGAGAATTCACGAATAAAGGGCGGGGAGAACCCGAAAACGTTTTCTCCATTATACACACCCACCGGAAACAGCGTACTCAAACTAGATCTTTGCGCCACCACCTGTTTCAATAAAAGGAGAAACAAACAAATGACATCATGATTAGTAACATGTCTGTTCTTCTTTGCGGGTTAAGGGTATGAGTCGATTACTATCCTAATAAGCAGAGCAATTGGTGGTCTAGCGGTGTACGAGAGGCCTCCGGAGAAGACGAGCACGTCGAAATGTCATTCAGCCAACAAAAAAAGTCGGGTCTTGTCAAAGGGGTTGTAAAGGTGGCGGCATGACTGATTTCCTAGAGTCCGCATCCGTGTTCTGTTTAAATCGTAGAGGCATATGGAATGCGTATTTGGCCTATACAATGTCTTGCGGGGTCAGGCGCTATACCAAGCCAGTGTCTTTACCTTTCCGGATTAGTCCAACACCAATTTATCCGACCTTGGAGGGATCGAAAGCTTGGTTAGGCCAGGAACGATCGTTCGTACCGTCCGCGTATCAGTAGCGCCTCTTGCCACTGTACCATGCGGGCCCTTCGGAAACTGTTACTCATAGGAAACACTCGAACCAACCATGTACAGCTCGCAGACGCTCGTTGATCATCCTCTGTCTCAATCGGGCTTCGATGCGCCGGCTTGGCGATTCGGTGGGAAGCACAGGTGGAGCGGCGGCCGGTGTCATCGCCGCAACGTAAGCCCTGAAAGTGATTCGAAATGAGATTCCGACGCTTCGACAGAATTCTCAATCAATTCCCATTCGCGATTGTCGCTAAAATGTTATTCTCACGTTGATGGAACTTCTCCTGAGATCGTTTCGAGCGGAATTATTGAAGAAGTTTCTTTTAATATGACCAATATAATAGCTCTTTCACGTTCGTACGAGCCCACTGAAATAATGGTAACGCGCTCCTACGCACCAGCACTTGAGAAAAGGGAAAACGGAAAGGCTTCAAACTTACCGGCTGTGAGACATTTTCGATTTTTTCGACTGCTACTATTTTTGCCTCCGACCTACCATGATTCGTCAATGATTTCACCCCCGTATTGACTTATTTGATCTCCTTTAATTCTGTTCGGAGCTGGAGCTGAAATTCTCCTATTATTCTTCCTCCTATCCTTCAAGGAAAAGAGACTGAGTTTCAGTCACATGTGTTGTTCAAGTTTGGACCCATTGTCGACGTACAGTAAAATACATAGAAAACACCTAGAAAATAAATACAGAAAGGATGCTTTTCAATTCGCCCGCACTTGCTGAACATGACACTTGGTGGATTTAGTTTTAATCGCTATTTCATTTATTGAACAATAAAGGGAATAAAAACAAACAACCTGATGTTCCAAAGCAGAGACTTACACCTTACAAAACTTCACAAGTGATCGAGTGATGCAACAGTCTAAGTGATCGGGAGCGAATCGTGAGTGAAAGCATTTTAAGCGATCTCTATTATTTACATATCGCTAACATTAAGCACTAAGTTCCAAGCTAGAAGACTGGTGTGAGGCTACCGAAGTCGAGGGGAAGGTCGAAACGTTTTGTCGATAAATAATATTTTGCCATCCATCAACCTCGTGGGGCATAAGAAATTAACATTAACAAGACATTGAACTATTTCTAAACATCGGCATTTGTCTTTGCATTCGAAAGTAGGCTACACTGTCTTTTACATTTGGCGACATTCGCGACTCCATACTTTGACGGAGATTTTTAACCGAAATTCACCACTCCTTCTGCTACTGGATCACTTTCGACACGAAAAAGCTCAAAACAAGTTCACTTCTGCAGCCTGACTTCTTCTCGCATCATTTTCTCTTCTGTTCTTCTTCTGCTGGTTTGCCACACGTGCTGTGAATCAGGTTTTATGCTTCTGTCATGACTCATAAGGGCTTACTTCGCATCCTTTTACTTCTTCTGTCATGAAGATAAAAATAGCCAGCAGCTATGGTATTACTCATCGGCGACAGAAAAGCACAACAAGTAGGTTCTACGGGTAAAATGAGAACTGATCGCTTTTTCTAGAATTGTTGTCACCTGATTAGAGTGTGTGCTGTGAAACAACTCTGCCTCAGTCCTAAAAGAATCCCGTAGCTTCGCTTCATTTTTAGAGAAGTCGAAACCTCGTTGAAGACCTTGGTGCAGAGAAAGCGCTGCCTCCAGTTTAGGACTTCTGTCAGAGGAAAACTTAGCTACTGAAGCCTTGCTGGACGCTTCCTTTACATCAAACTTGGCTTCGGTTCGCAATTTTCTCGGATGGTCCCTTCGAGGAGAATAATCGAGTAGTTCAAAGCGTTAAAGTGCAGAAGAAAAATGTTCGAAGAGCATCGCACTACAGTTGCTATGATAAGTACGTTTGCATCATATGACGGCCCGACAACTGCTCTGACTCTTTGAGAATCACTACAGAGAGCTCTGATCCTCGAAAAATGAAAGTGAAAAAGCCATCAACAATCCTCCGAACTTCTGTTATCTGCGAGGATCTGACGCCATGAATATGATATTACAATAGGTCATCGAACCAGCCAAAATCTTTCGACATGGTTCATTCTTGAAACCATGCAGAGAACGACCTTGGCGTTCTGCTCCAGGCCCAAAACACGGAAGATCGCAGTGGATGTTATATTACTAGCCTAAGCTAAGGTTCGCCTGACGTCTTCACGAGCTTCCTATCTTTTCCGTTTTTCTTCTAGGTATGTATGAGCTGAGGTGTCTTCTGAATTGCTAACTCTATAGCGCCAAGGAAAAAATGTTCTTGTTTTCATTTTGTTCTGTTTCTTTTGTTCTTTTGAATTTTTGGACAGGCCAGTCTTGGCTTTTTCATGATACCCAAACACAACAACGAATCTCAGATCTCATTTCAACAATTCATCCAAAATCTATTAGAACCAGAGAATTAGAGAACGATAGAGGTTCCCATCACTGCCTACATCGTAGCTGAGTCACTGAAATCTGACAGACCTCGAAATGCCAAAAGTCCCTCGTACTCAGCAGACGTCAACAGCTGGTCATCAGCAGATGACCTGTTTGGCAGGTTCTTCGAATTTTTTGAAAACACATCTCATATCAGCAGCGGTCCTGACGCGTCCCTATAGTGAAAATGGAATTTTTCACCTATTTTATTTTACTGTCAACTTTATCCACTTGAAAAACATCCTTCGAGCGCGAAATCCCCTTCTAAATGGAAAGGGTGGGGTGAGGAAGCGGCTGAACAGCTCAATGAAGAGCTGAAGAAACCACTCCAATCATAACAAACTTCAAACAAATAGTTTCCGCAGTAACTGAATAGCCAACTTTTTATTGATGAATGCTGAATTCGTTCCGCCTTTCTTGTCACAAATTTTCTCAATAACTTTCTAAGGAGCGGGTTTTGACAAAGGCGAATAGAACAAAGAATTGACGTTAAGAATAACTACGCTTCGATGATGAGCGCAGATATCCAATGTGACAGGAGAACTTCATTTTTCACTCACAGACACAGTTTTGGGACTCCAATAGGGTGTTAATGATCAGCAACAAAAGCACCACCACTTCTTGCTTAGTAGAAATGGAAAACACGTTAAGAGAAAACCAAAAAGTCGTTGGTTTCGGCTCGGAACGAAGTGAAACTGTTTGACGTCGGGGTTTTTGCTAGTTGGGTACACAACCGGTCCATCGATGCACACTGACCGCCGTGGTCGTTGTCGAAGAACAACGACCGTCCTTGATGAACGAACCAACTATGTACTGCTGCTGCTTCGTGCAGGAAATTCTTGTACTGATCCAGACCAGGTAAGCAAATGTAAACGAGCAACGACTTGCGGCGATCAACCGCAATACCGAGTCAGACAAGTCTGCTACTCATTTGTCCGACTCCGGAAGGATGGAGGACTGGGTTAGCCTCTTACCATTGCACGACGCGCGACCTAGGTAGACAGGTAGGTGGGGTACTTGTCAACGAATCACGCCCTGAGGATGTTCTCAAAAGAACATTTTATAGAATGAGTGAGATGATCGGGCCAGCGGTAGCAGGTACACCTCGCCGGCTTCATCCCCAACAGCCCACGGTCAAAGCTATCGGCAGAAAATACCACCCGCTGGCTCTATCTGCGAACTAGGAAGAGGCGTAATGAAGTACGGTAAATTACTGGAAAGATGAATTTTTCGTGATCTTTGTGTTACCCACAATCGACAGAAAATCAGAAAACCGACCATAAATTTCGACAAAACAACTCTTTTAGTACAGGGCAAGCTCAAGGCATCATCAGATAATCAGCAATCTCTCAAACTCCTCTTTTCTCTTCCAGATTATGACGAAAACGAATTAATAGAAATATTATGACAAATCATGACGAAGACGAATTAACAGAAATATTAGCCCTAATAAATTTGTGCCATTTTGACTAACCGGCTTCAGTCTACACTTTGCTTACACTTCGGGTAGTGACCAGGCTCTGGAGTTCCTGCATACTGAGGATCACAAAAGTGACCAGAGAAGTCATCGTCGCCCTGGTTTCGAGATAAACATTTCAACTAGGGATAACAGCAATTCCGGAGCAGAAAGAGAAAATAGGAAGCAATTCGCACAATAGCCGTTAATTCCCAAAACAGCTAAGATAAAAAAAATGAAACGATGTGGAAAAGTATAAAAACACAGAAATCGAATGAACAGCCGACCAACCTAAAAATGAGGAAACTAAGTAACGGGGGTACGCGATGAGAAATTTCGCGCGACCGTTTGGCTGGTGTTAACGATCATTCCGGCGGGTTGGTGCCAGGTTAAAAACCGTTCTGTGGCTTATTGTCATCTTATTGTCTGCTAGTGGTAATAAAATGAGGAATTACATAAACATGAGATAGAGCGTAAGCAGTTCATAAAATAGCTAAAGGTCTGTTCCTCTCTATGTACCTTTCCTTGTGACCTACATGCCCAATCAACCCATGAAGAAGTGTTAGTATTAGATTTTGGGTAACAAAACACTTTCATATGCTCAGTCTACGTGATGGAAGACCTGACTCTGAAGCGAAGGGTACCGATCGTTCATCGAATCTATCTGCCAAGAAACCTAACACCTATCTGATCCCGACCACTGTAGCTTGTGAAGTGTCCTTCCCAAACATGTGACGCCCCAGTCACTCTTAATATTGGAAGGTATTCCTCCACTTTCTTCTTTTCAAATCTCCTGAAAGAAATTCCTAGAGTAGGTTCTTGTATGAGTTCTACACTCTAAAAGAAAGTTACTTATCCAGTCAAGTTATTAATAAGTGTTATTGAATAACTCTAAACAACTAATAACAAGAAGTGAAGTAACTTTAAGCGAATTTAAATCAAGTGATTTCGCTTTTGTTATGGATCGTCCACCAAGCGGGTTAAAAAAGCAAGGAACAATGCTTCCGTTAGGTTAAGCAAAGAAGGAAAGCCCTTGCTTATGATGGTACGGTCGAAAATTCAGACAATCATTATGCATGTTTCACCTATCGACTCCGAAAGGTGGAAAAAATGTGGAAAAAGGAAAAACGATGAACATAGATGAGAAATCTCACCTTTGATTCCACGGCATGTCGGTCGGTCTTGGCCATTCGGTACTGGAATTGAGTACAGGTGCCGGTAAGGTGACGGCCCGTCCATAGGTGCCGTACCGGCGTCGGGTAGCCATTCTGGAATAGGAGGAAGGTCAACAGCAATCGAGTTGGGCGTACGTGCTGAACGCTGATCGCGGCAAACGAAAACAGAGCAAAATGCACAGAGCACACAACACCTGCCCAGAGGGGCCGAGCAAACTGCAATAAACTGCTGTAGTCGGTCGGTCGGCCAATAACCAGTAATCGATCAGCACGAAATCTCTGCCGGCTTCTGGGCCAGCTTGCAGACGCTTTTTCGACCATCCAGTTGATGCAGGCTGCTGATGGCTTTTCGTTCAATGATAGCGTGGGCAGGGCAGATGAGCACACCTCTCACTCGGGTTTTCTCACATCAAAAGTGCACGAAAGATATTAAAATTTTCCAAGAAACGAGATGCCTCCAACATTGGACGATTCACGACTCTAAGGTCCCTAGCTACCAAGGCGTATTTATGACCTGAGATGAGCAAATGCGATTGTTTCTTCCTAAGTTAAATCATGCGACTATTATCGAAGCAAAAAATGTCAAAGTGAAAAGTGTGACTCGACTTCTCTGGTTCAATCTGACGTTGAAGATTGTTCGCATTCGGTCAACTGCAGAAGTAAGGGAATACCTGCCATTCTCACTCACATTCTCGCAAGTTTCGTCGGACAGGTTCTCTCGGAAGGAGTTCGTGTTGGCAGAACAGGTTCTATTCTTCTATTGTGTACACTCAATATTGCATGGCTCTCCTCCAAACTCGTGTTATTAGGGTGACCCAAAAGTTCGTGTGCATTTCAGATTCTGACTTCCATTATTCATAACTCAAGAAAAATAAATATCCAATGAGGTTATCACTGTTGAGTACAGTTTTTTGCCAGAGATCTGGTAAGGAATTGTACGTAACCACGATAACCTGGTATGTGTTTTTCCTGGGTTATGAGTAAAGCTTTTGGGTCACCCTTGTACAAGGGCGAATGATGAACTCAACCACCCTTCAAAACTGCAAATACATATGTATACTAAATTTACCATTCACAATCAATACAGTGACCTCCATGGACCACTAGGAGCGGTTATTCCGCCGGATTCTTTCTTGTTTAACGGAACCTTCGACCAATTGATCCCATTTAGATTATGTTCTTTCAGACATGAAAGAACTTCGGTAACATAAGCCAAATAATGAAGTACAGTACCGGACGCGTCTTTTGATCAAAAGCCGAAAAAGCCGGCAAGAACCGCTCCAAAGCGGCTTTTTTGAATAACGTTGTAGCAGCTCAATTACTTGTAAAATTATACATATATTTGAGCTCAGGAGCTCGTGCTCTATCCATCCATATACACTTTTCCCAAATTCGTAAATCTTGTTTTCAGTCGATTTTTTTTGATCACTCGATTTTCGGATCGCGTTGCCGCTTCGGTCCCTCGCTTGGTGACTCACCGCCGACTAAGCTCCGCCCTCTCCTCGCCACATGTAAATATGCGGCGCTCGTTGCACCCAGTAGGCTCTGCCTCCTTTTCGCCGCCTATAAATATGCGGCGCTTGCTGCACCGAGCCAGGAATGGGAGGCGTCACGGGATGGCTCGAAGAGGCCACCACGCGGGGCCTCTCGTTGGCCTCGTCGTTGATGGAGTCCTCTGTTGAGGCCCCGTCAACGACGAGGCAATCGATGGATACAAGGGACAGGCAAAAAAATCGATATTTTGAAAAAATTTTCAGGTGTGGATAATTTATGCACCAGACGATAGAGCTCGAGCTAATGAGCTCAAATATGCATGTATTTTTACAAACTATTGAGTTTCAACAAAGTTATTCAAAAAAGCCGCTTTGGAGCGGCTTTTGCCGGCTTTTTCGGTTTTTGATCAGAAGACACGTCCGGTACTGTACTGTCGCCGCCATAGAACAGATTTCATATAACTGAACAAAGGAGACAATAAAGTAGGAATTCTTCTACAATGTTATACATGGTAAAGGTAAAGGTGTCGCATTGATCGGTCCTCTTATCGTTAGGATACGCTGAGCATTCGTGTTCCATTCAAATCGTAAAATTAATGTGAATGCGTTTTTTTCCTTTACAATGGCCTGCAGGGGCCTGCCGCTTCGCCAAGTCAGTGTCTTTACCTCCCAGACAAGTTTGCTACCAATTTACCCGGCTCTAGAGGGATGGAAGGCTTGATTAGCCCGGGCCAGGATCGATCGCCCGACCGTGTGGGTGTCTGATTCGCCTCATACCACTGCGCAACACTCGGTCCGGAATACACATGAGCTAACGAGAAATAAAGCGCCTATTCGTGGCCACACTTCGGACACCCTCATTAAATTGCCAACGAGGCTTCGCATTATTATTAGACCGCCAATAATTCCCGCGTTTACCTTTCCCACTTCATTGAGCAGATCTTTTGAATACAGTGACAGTTCTGTGCTCTTCAGTGAGTTGCAGTCAGAGGGTCAGGTTGGCAGGTCATTAAAAAGGGTCTCGGTATTTTTGTCTATGTACAGGCTGGCTTCATACATATGTTGCTTGCTGCAGATGGCGGGCACTCTTCGAAACAATTTTTCGTAGAAATACCCCACTTAGAAGTATAATTTCGACAAGAATGCGAGAAAGGATTAATGGCTTCGTGCGAAACAAGCTTGATCAGTTGCGTCAGCTCGTATTCCATATCATCTGCATTGTAGCAAGCCCAAGACACGAGAAAAATTGTGTGAGCCCTTACAATTAGTAGCTAGCTTATTTCTTTTGAAATTTATGAAATACTGATAAAATGGTTTTTTGTTAGACATCATGCCTTTCGTGGTTGCTGGGTAAAGGTAAAGGTAAAGGTAAAGGTGCAGGCGTTGATCAGTCCACTGCGGACGCGCCGCCGCATTTGTGTTCAATTCAAGTCGTAGAGGCATAGTGAATGCGTGTTTGGCCAATACAATGACCTGCGGGGGCCAGCCGCTATACCAGGACCCAAATTCATGAACAGCGCAGTGGTCTCCGAAACGGCGGCGCAGCCAGAGCCAGACGGCAGAGTCGATGAGAAATTGCGTTTATCGAGGGGTTTATCGAGGTTTACCAATGATGAATGTGGGACCAGGTCAGTGTCTTTACCTTCCCAGACAAGGGTGGTAACAATTTAGCCGGCTCGGGTGGTTTGGAAGGCTTCGTTAGCCAGGATCGATTGAGGGTCGTAAGGCTCCGTTAGTCAGGATCGATCGTTCGACCGTGAGAGTGTCAGCAGCGCCTCTTACCACTGTAACACGCGGGCCCTGTTGCTAGGTGAGGAAACTTTATTCGGTGGCCTTATTCATATATCAATGGTTTACAGAAGGGAGGGCTAGTGAAAATGCTGATTATTGACGGTAATAAACCCGAGCAAGTTTGGGTGGGAACACATCGAACGAAGAATGAAGACGTCATTTCGAAATTCTTCAATTGCTCGTACACACCCAGTCGTCAATACCTGCCGAACCGCAGTCGTAAAGATGAACGTCAAAGTGAAACGGCGCCGTGAACTGAACGTTCTTCAAGAAGTCGAAGCACATGTTCAACCAAAAAATATCAGAGACTTGAGGCACTGAAAAAGAAAATCAGAAGGCAGCTAAAAGCCGACGAGAAGGCAAGAACGATCAAACAAAGATGAAGGAAGTAAAATTTCCTTCGCCACCTCGAAAATAAGTCGACCAAAGGCGGACACAGTGCATCTGTCGTTAAACAGTGAATCGAGTTCATAGATGTCTTCTTGAAGTGCATGCCATCTGTGAGGCAGAATTAGCTTGAATCTTCGGTGAGCTGCTATACGTACAAACCGTCGTGAACAACAAAGGAGCCGATATAGCCTAATTACCGCCTCAATTGCTTCGAAGAAGTTTCGGAGAATCATTTGGTCGTCTTTTTTCACAGCCTTCTGCACCGGCATAATTAGGTATGTGCGCTGCAAACTCTCAGTGAAATTCGTTCCGACGTTTGATCTGGTAGTCTTGATGTATAGTTCGACTTTTTCAGACTCTGAAGGAGGCGATACACACCGAAACGTTAATCTGTTCAATAAATATCTGTGCCAATCTCGGTGCTGAGCTTCGACCTGAAACAAACAATTGCTCTCCATCCTGCCGAGATTCAAAGAGAGTCGGGCAACTACTCAAGGGAATAGTTTTCGAAGGAAAGTAGAGTGAAGGTAGGATGAAGCGGTTGCGTCATGTTTTCGTGATTCTTTCAGAATTGTAAGAAGTGAAAAGTCTGGTACCAATGCATTCCACCATAAATGTGATGCAGAGTTGGGATTTCTGTACGGCGGGAGATTCACAGTTCATACTTTCACGCAGGATTCTCCACTTAAACCCTTGGGTATACTATTATCATTCGCTGCTGTAGATCAAAGAGGAGTGAGAATAGTATCCGCTACCGATAAATGTACTTCCTCAAATCTGTTCCCAATTCGCCCGACTCCACGTACTGAAGGCTTGTTTAACCTGAGAGAGGATCGATCGCTCAACCGTGCAAGTGCGAAGTGCGCCTCTATCCGCCGCACTACACGCGTCAGTTTCAAAAGAAAACACAAAGCAATTAGAGAATCCGCATGACGTTGAAGAAATTGAAGCAGTCGTGTTTGTTCTTGAATCGATTGGAGAGTTCGTTGGTCTCAACCGACCACCCTTCTCATTTCACTACCACGTCCGGAACGTACAAGGAGAGCATTAGCAACGTTCTGAGCACCGCTCCCTCCACCAGCAATCTTTGCCTTCGACCACTTCAGAAAAACAAAAGTGTTACTGAATTTTTCAAAAGATGAGCGCCTTAATTATGAAATGTTTCTTATAAAGTACGAGCGTGGTAAGAGGTGAACAGCAGGGTCAAACGATCGATCCCAGAGCTAGCCAAACTTTATATTCTTTCGAAGTACGGTGAATTGGTACCTGTCATAGTGAGGAAGGGGGCGACACTAGCTCGAAAAGCGGTTGATCCCTGAAGGTCATTGTAGGAAAAAACCCCCTCACTATGCTTCGACAACTTCAAATGGAGCACAAATGCGACAGCGAGTCCTTAGCCTTCCAATTAATGCCGGCCACTTTAACATTTTCTTGTTCATCCCGAAATAAAACCTTTCCCATGCTTCCAATTTTTTCACTTTCCAGCTGCTATACATTTCTGGTGAACCTACGTAGTGAAGTGTTAGAGGTGCTGCTGAAACCAGCAAGGTCGAGCTATCGACTCCCGGCTGTGCTGACCAAGGCGTCCATCCCTCCGGGGTCGGATAAATGGTACCAGTGTTGTCTGGGAAGGTGATCACACTTCCACCCCCCTGCTGTCGGGTAAATTGATTGAACTAATTTACCACACTTATCTGAGAATGTAAGAACATCGACTTGGTGTAGCGGTTGGTCCGCAAGTCATTGCATCGGCCATTCTGAATTCAACACGACTGCGACAGCGCGCCCTTACAGGGAACTATTCAACGCCGCCACCTTTACATTTTACCTTTACGCATTTCTACAACATCATTCTAGGATCTCAATTTTCCGGTGGAACTTAAATATCCCTATCCAAAGGAAGCATCTTAAATATTATGGTAACAATAGCTCCTCACGGAATAACCTGGACAAAATCTATCTTGGGAAAGTGAGTGAGCGTACATTCGAAGTTTGATTTTTTATAAATCAACCAATCAATCAATGTATTTTGCCTTTGCGGTAGGCTGGTAAAATTGCCGAATAAAAATAAAAGTTTCCATCCGGCGATTTTTCCAGCATAGAACGAAGGCGACAGTTCCAAAAAATCTTGGTTGTTCATAACGAAAACTCAAAACAATGAGTGCAGAATCACGTTCGAGATGGCAGAGATGCAACATGAAACCAAAGAATAAAAAGGCCAAAAATGTTATGGGTGTGTGGAAGCGAAGAATTCAACGATCGGATCATCGTATAGCCAGTGTGCAACAAGTATCCGCGGTGTGGAGAGGAACGCCAACGCCTTGGTTCACGAACGGTGGCGCTGCTTACTGAACAAAAAATGAACCAGGCGTGCGCAGAGGTTGATTCATGACGAACGGACGACAACGAACAAAGGTCTCGAAACGCAGTGCAGTTCGCCAGACTCTGCCCTCCCCAAGTGCAAGCGATGCGGTGGGCGAGGCCGAAAATATAACCGACGTTCTTCTTCCGACGGCACTCATTTAAGTTTGGCATAAAATTGAGATGCTTGCGTAATGCAATCAAAGCAATGCGTTACAGCTTCAATCGACTCAAGGCTCATTCACACCTGGCAGTATGGAGATGCAGTAATGATGAGAGATAGGAGCCGAGGTGGAGGAACGGTGGAAAATGAGCACCAAGCGCAGTTATGAGGAGCTTATTAAATACCTCTCGTGGGTGTAAGAGAAGTGCGACATTTTCTCCAGCTGGGAATAAGTATTAGGGTGACCCAAAAATTCGTGTGCATTTTAGATTCTGCCTTCTTTTATTTGCAATCCAAGAAAAAACAAACCACAATAACCTTATTTGTCGTTCTTGAGTTTGTATTGAATTATTAATAAAGGAAGTCAGAATCTGAAATGCACACGAACTTTTGGGCCACCCTAATAACATCAGGTTTAATTTCCCGAGTTTGAGGCCATGACGAAGGCGGATTCATCAAATAGGCAGCCATAACACACTTGTATCAATGTTGGCTTGTCGGCTTCAGTCTGCTTTAAAATTCTACATGCCAAGATTCAACGACAGCAGACCACTGTATAAGAAATAGAAAATAATTCCAGCTGCTGCTACGGACTTTGCAGTAAAAGATGGAGCCGTACAGGTACTGTCGAAGGTGAACAGGTCTACGCCTTTATTTTGCGTCTTCTAGCGCCTCGCGTCTTTCCTAAGCCATTTGGATCTATTCATCTATTCCTTTATTCATAGTTATCCAATCAACAGAATTCAACCAGGAGAAACGCTCATATATCATGCGACTATTGGATTTGGGTAATGACAACAATAGAAGAGATGAAATATCAGACAAACTAAAAGGGTGACTCATAAAAAATTGATCATTCATACAAACTGAAGACACAATTCAACTCAATTAAGCACTCACATTCGACAAATACAGTGGAATCCAAGGGTGTTGTAGTACAAGGCTTACAAATTCGCGAGGTCATCGCGTGGATTCTAAAGTTCGCCAAAAACTGAGAAAATTTTCTCAAAAGGGTAACCTCTTGGAGGATATTTTGCAGTGGATGAGCATTGGGAGTAGCCGGTAAGAGCGGCAGCAGCAGCAGAAGGCGGCCAAGCCGCAGGCGCGCGCCGTAAGTGCTTGCTTGAGATCGGGATGAGAGGTGTGTTGACTCTGGACGAAGCTGTCGACTACTGAGCCTCCACCATCACAAACATCAGCAACCTCCGTCTCAAAAACACCACACAAAATGTCTGCACCACGACAAATTAGTCATTGACGTAATTAATTACAGTTTTTCAGAAACCCATCACTGTCCTCACAAAAAGACTTCGATGTGCATGGTGTCTGCAGACGCCTCTTTGCCTTGATCAATAAATTGCAGCAATTTTAACTGCAATGATACAAAATATCAAAGCACGAAGCCTGTTGAAAAATACATTATGAACATGGTGTCAAATAAATTGAGTGAAACGCATGGGAGAGAAATGATTTGGAATATGATGTTCGATGTATTTGACGCAAATATCCCGGGTCTCCCGACTCCCAGGTATAATGACGGCACTGGCCTCACAGCAAGTTTTCTTTTGGCCTGTTGTTACTGATTTATCCTAATGTTTCTCATGATGTTTCGTTTGTTTACTGTTCTGTTTCTTTGTACAGTACTAGTTATATTTTGTTGTTGTAAAGCCAAGTTGTCTGGAATACGTTGTTGTTGTTGTTGTTATTCTTATGTTGTTTTAATTACGTGGGCAAAAGCTCCCGTCAATAAATGAAATGAAATATATGCATGAAATGCGGAGAGCAGTATGGGCTGCCTTTTTGAGACTTTGTTATGCTTTAGTTGAGGAAAGTTTTAGCTATATCATGTATTTGTTATTTGACTACTAGACCTCGCATTCGTTAGAATACTGATGTTGCATCCCAGGCTCGGTTCCAACAACGATGGTTGCCCCTAAACAAAAAATGACTCGCGCTCTGCGAATCACGCCAGGAACAGGAACTGGTCACAAAACTATCATGTTGTCGAACCTTTGGGCTACCGGTTTAGGTGGTTATTGTGAAGAAATTGTTATCTGTTCGGCACAGCAGTTTGGCTGCTTTCGAAGCACTCCATGCCAAGGGGTCGAAGAAGGAGACATTGACTATCTCCGCCGGACAGTCAATGCGTTACAAAAACCTTCGCATATTTATTCGTTAGGACCACCAAATGGTATTTCTATGACTTGTGATTTAGCTATTCAATAAATGTTATTGCTAAGATTAATATCAATTTGAACGGAACGGAGGTTGGTCGGGGCTTGTTCTTGGCTTAGCAGTTGATGTGATATCATTAAAGGCTAATCAGCCCTTCTTCTGATTTACCTGCCACCTATGGTTGTTATGTGACACATTGACGTAGACTTTATGTGCTGGCGATAAAAAGTAAATGTTTCTGCAGAGTATGAGTAGGTGCAAATATGGGACATTGAAAAATCTTTTGAATCAAAGCTCCAGTCGCTGACATTGGATACTAACTGAAAAGCGATGACATTTCAGTGACTGGAAGTAAATAGAACAGGAACTCAACAAAGAAATAAGGTTGGAAAAGAAGCGAAACAACAATACGTACAGAGGATCTTCATTTAGGGATAATAATAGATGAGCTACTGCAGCAGAGCATCCCAACCAAACAAGGAGAGCAATATGATCTTCCGCAAATGATCGCTGAATGATCGAAATTCGTCTAGATCATAAAAACTGGCTGACAGATTCACTAACAGTGAAGAGGCTTTATCTCCTGCTTAAATTCGGTTATAGGAAAAAAAGGTGAAGGTGATCAGTCATCCAAAGATGCGTCGCGTGTGCTCAATTCAGAATCATGGTGAATGCGTACTTGGCTTGTTGGCTTACAAAATGGCTTTAAAGGCTTATAAAATGTTGAAAAAAACTCCATTGGATGCTATTTGCCCTTGAAGGTTAAACAATGATTTGGCATACCGGTCGCTATGCCAAATTATTGTCTCTACCCTCCAGGGCAGGTGTGGTTCCAATTTACCAAAGACGACGTGGTTACCACTGCATCACGCGAAACTACATGTTTCGGTTACGTAAATAACTTGGGGTTGTTGCACAAGAGCTCGCAAGAGATTAAAATGGAGCGACAAACATAGGAAGGAATAGCACTAAATGATTAGATCAGATAAGTATCTCGATAGGAAGGAGGAAACGAAAAGAGAGTGACCATTATGTGTTTCATTTCATCCACGTTAGACGGGTATAGTAAGATTTAGACTGGCCTAGGGATATAGTCTTTAATAATATGGTATTGTAGACGCATTGAGCTCAGATGGGGGAGCCGTACGATCCCAAATAACAACAGTTTACGTCAATGCCGATGTTTAAAACTAAAAGAACTTGGGGCTCATTGCACCCAGAGAGAGCAGCTTTGACTGGGAGAATTGCACGTCGGCACAGACGGGCGAAAAAGTAGAGAGAAACGACTGGGGGAAGGGTAAAGCCAAGTATAATGGAGAATCGAGTCTATGAACAGGCAATTCCTATCCAACGCGTTTCCTTTGGAGACGTATAATATTGCGAGAGTACCGCTGTTGTTCCTTGGAAACGGAACAGCGATTAGTATAAACAGATGTCTCAGACGGTTGATCGAATGGAAATAGTAGAATATCGGTACCAGATGCGACGAGTCGCGACAGCAATTTCCCAAGAAGCATCTCTATTTCTGAAATGATTATTTATGCCTTGAAATTGCAGCTTCTTCGAAGTGACTTTTTGGTGAAATAGCAGTATACATGACTAGGATAATGAACGTGAACAATGAAAATGAGCAATACTGAGTATTGTGAGTGTTCCACACTGCTGGTACTTCTTCAAGTGCAGTTCGAAGCACAATTTGAAAGACATTTGAATTTGTTTACAGCAGCAACAGGTGCTGTGGGACGAGTATCAGCATTTTCGCTGATCAGGTGATGCGTTGGGAAACGCTGGGTGATCGCGCACGGAGGCAACTGATCGATGAAGATCAGTGATGAGCCCGGCGGCGAACAGCTGGGGTTCCAAAAATTTTCCGGCGATTTTATAAGTGTAAAATGACTCAGCGTAGAGAAGGCATTCAAAGGCATTTTGAAGCTTAGTCGGGTTTAGTTGGCATTCAGTATTTTTGTGGAGAATGAGCTTTCCTCTAACATTTGGAAGGTCCTCAGCTCCTTCAGCTTGTTTGGTGATTTACTACTAGAAAATCCGGTCGTTGCGAAAAGGAAATTTCCAGAATTATTCCACAGAATGCAAAGTATTCTACGAAAACCAAATATTCATTTCTAGAAAGGGCTGATAATGAGTTAAGCAAATTAAATCTAGAATTTTTTGTATATCGTTTCATTCTTCTTCAGTTTCCTTTGGACAGGGAGTTACGTGATGGTACTCACTTCAAGAAGGCGTAGCACAACTTCTATGAAAAATCCTGTAGTTGGGCCAAAAAGGTCGGAAAGCTTATCGTAGTATTTTACTGACTGTTATTCTTACCACTTTGATGACTACATAGTCTATTCATGTGTTTATTTTCTTTTATGTGCGTAGTCGAACCTATAATAAATAAATAAAAAAGCGAGATGAGCCGAAGAGCTGTGGACCTCAGTGGGACACTTTCTAACTAAATCGCTGACGTTCTCGTTTTTACGGCAGTCGGCGACGGCCGGCAGTGGTTTAAAGCATCAGCCAGATGGCGATCCACTCCCACGTGTTGACAGCGAGCCGGCCAGTGCAGTGCCAGTGCTCGGCTTCCAGTCTGGGTCAGTGGTCGGAATTCAATTGCCATATTCGTTAGCCTTTTCAATTCAATTCAATTCTTTATCCACTAAGACGATCGGGTATGCATGACATGATATGCGAGTGATAAAAAAGCACGGAATGTATTTGGACGAGGAAGTACAAGAACCACAAAAAAACGAAAGGAAAATTTCGTAAAATTTTAGAAACAAGAGAATGTAGGGAAAAAAGAGAGAAGAGGGGATGTGCTGCTCGGGAAGAAGGAAAAAAGAGATGTTGCTGTGTCCGAGGCGAAAGGTGGAGGAGATGAGGACTGAATAAAAAAGGAAAAAACGCCGGTCATAAGAAGTGAAAAAAAGTGAGCAGGACACAGCAAAGGGGTCGAAGACACTAGTAAGGCGGTAGTAACTTAACCCAGCATTTTAGTCGACTATAATGTGCCTCTCTGAAAGGCAAACTCAAGACGAGTGGCCAGACGCAAATAAAGCATGAGCCTAGGATACTACTGCATGAGGTGCCTGAGAGAAGAACAACCAAGGCCTAGAAACAAGTCCCTCAAAGGAAAGAGGAAGAGGGCCAGCCCCACATGGAGGTCATAGGCCAGAGGCTTTTTCCCCTGAAAAGAATGCAGTAGGTTGGAGGAAAGCCCTCATTCTCCACAAAAATACTGAGCGCCAACTAAAACTGACTAAGTTTTAGAGTGCTTTTGAGCGCCTCCTCAACCCAACGCTATCACCCCATTTTTTGGCAGCACTTCAACCGGCGAGTATGCGATGATCAACACATTAAGTCTGTTGATCATTAACACTTTCATAGCTTGCAGTTGAGCGACCCTGTTGAACTAAACTCTGCGGAATTCGCTCCACAAGAATGCTTTGTCTCAAGACAAGAAAAGCTGGAATAGCATTACACCACTCAGGTGCTTATATCTGGGCAATGTTTGCTTGAGCTTGGCTTTGTTTAATTAGTTATACAAAAGGAAACTTTGTTTCCACCAAAGGTATGAACATATGCCTCGCGCATAAGTGTTGAAACAATGATGTTGTTCGAAGCAATAAGCTGTCAGATCACGAAATAACAAAAGACTAAACCCAACGCCATCCCGAGATCAAACATTATAGAACAACAAATCCGAAATGAACCTGGGAATGAAAGGCATTTGTAACACAACCATAAGAAAATAGGTAAACAACATGTGGTGATACAAGTCTGAAAACTATGAGAAAGTGATGATTGACGATTAAATGACAATGATCGATAATGATTAGGAACTTCGACATAGTCGATGATTCATATCACGTCTTCCCAATCGAAAGTGTAATTATGACTGAGCAATCGTTAGATGTGTAAACTGCGTCTACTTTGAATTCTTCACAATTAACTTCTCAATTTTAATCTAGGCGACGAAGACCGCAAATCAATAATAATCATTACATTAAAGTAGACCACCTACTTTAGTAGCTACATGGGACAGGTGTCGAGATGGTGAAGCGATGGTCTCGACTACGCTATTAGTTTGAATTGCTCAAGCTAGCCAAGATGGTACGGTTTGAAAGTGGCAGCTACTACAAAATGTGCTTGGGACTATGTCCAAAAATTCAGAGCCCTCGACAACACTACATAGATGAAGTTCCCATTTTGTGGAACCAGTTGAACATAGTAGCTACCAGGGAACAGTGGTCGAACACCAAAGCCAAGTATGTTCTCGGGAATGTTTGCTCACGTTAAAAGCACTGCTCTGTTCAAAATTAGAAACCAACGTTTATCGTTCATTTAAGTGATTCAGAAACCTTCTGACTTTCCGAATAAGTGGACACCTGCGTAGTGCACACATGAGTTTTCCAGTGTCTGTTGCGCATGACGAATGTCATTCAGCAGCTTCGCCTCATTTCCCTTTGAGATCACGCAGATGGTTTTCTTTCACTAAACAAATGCTTTCCGAACCTAAACAAATAAATGCCGTGCTCAGAGTCATGATTTGAGCGAAAGAAATCAGATCGTCACTCTCAAGAACGTCTAGACCACAAGCTTGCTTGTGACGGATATACAGACATTGGTAGTTATTCATTAGAATAAGCCATGCATCATCTCGTCTGCTTAATAAGCAAAAGTTAACACACAAGCTTCCTTACGATTGCCGCCTTCCATCTCCTGCACGGGGCGAAAAGGTGAGACAGAAAATCCTTACTCATCCTCCTTCCACAATCTGCTACCTATGGGCAGACCACTGAAGCTATTTCTTGGTAGGTCTCATGAACACGTTGAATTCCGGTGATGAGTAACCTGACAGTTAGGGGAGTCAAAATCTGCCTCCGTTATGCAGTACATTAAAACATTCCCGTCCGATGTCAGTGTTTTGCGAATAACCTAGCATCTCCAAATACATAAATACATTAAAAACTTAAGCAATTACACTCAATCATCGACTTTCTATGAACCTCGGCATATCATGATGTCCTTATCATTAATATCCAAATTTTATAAGCGACACCTGAGGTCCTTAATCAGACTTCTTATCCGGGTAACGTTTCGGTGTTGTCGCCTTCGTCGAGCCTGGAAACTCAGGAACATTCGTAACCTCACCGCCCAAACACCATTTCAACTAACAACCGTTGTCCTGAAAACCAACTGGGACAGCAAGCAAGACGGTAAACCAACCTCGCTGGTGGTGTCGACCACCAATCATCCTATTGCTCGGCTGCAGAGGTCGCCGGGTGAATGAAACCCACCCCAACGAACACCCGATCTCGCAACCTCAGATGGAACTATCAGCTCATTCGAAATCCGCATAGGTCGATGAACGGAACTCTTGGGTGACCGCTACCCATTCCTCTTTCCGGTTGATACTGGTGTCTTTAGATGATATCCAGAACGTTTCAATTCCTGACACATGACGGTCTGCCCGTCTCACCTACGTACTCCTCCTTGCACATCTGCCATATTATCAGGTACACAACCCCTAATATAATTCAGTCTCCTTCTTCTCTGAAGGGGCAGATAACACGCAAAGGGGTAGAACATAGTCGGTCGTACAAACGATTGCTAACTAACTGCTTTCTGAGGCTCGTAGGAGGAACTCCAGTAGTGCTCACCATATCCTGGAGGCCTGCTTTGGGGACACATTTACCCACATCCACGCTGAACTCATCAGATATGAAGGGAATGCTAAGGGTAATTTTGCGCCCTCCTCTTCGTTGCTAATCGTACAAACGTGATGTTGCCGATGGCAGAATACGCACTGAACCAGGTATCCATTTTGGAGCGCGTTGTTGTCACAGCTCTAGCACACGGAGCCAAAATCACAACACGTCTTTCGTAGGCTGAAACCGGCTCTTTTTCGACCAAAGCTTTTTGATCTTAGAAGGGAGGTCAGTGAACTTCCCCCGACGATTCTTAACAAGACCTATATGGTCTTATAGAGCTTGAAGCGTGGATCACAGATATGTAATTTATTTTTGCTGAATGGCAGTGGGTGGTCCGAAAATTGCAAAAAAAAAGTAAGCACTGCTCTGACAACACTGCTGAGGGGCGCTGGATAGCCTCTGTGGTGAGAGGTCCATGCAAGTGTGCTTCGGTAGCGCAGCGGTAACGCAGTGGACTGTTGTTCAGGAGGTCAATGGTTTGGATCCTGGGGTTGTGTTTTCGTTTTGCTTCAATCGCATTGATACCAAATGGTGCTCATTTTGCGATTTTGTCATGGGGATTGAAGAAAATCATGTTTGGAGCACTCTAAACCGAACAAATTTTAGTAAATGACAACATTAATATGGGTAGCCAATATCTACTGTAACTTACCTTAAACAGACGCAAATTCAGGAACTAATGTTGGATTCGTGATCAGCGACCCAAATAACCCCCACATACGAAGTTTGGACAGAGTCGGTTATTTTGACCTTGGCACCTCACTTACCGATCCTTACCAAAGCAAGCCCTCACCAGCCCATACACAACCAAACCCTCCATAAGATATCTTCATCTGATGCAAATCTTGAGACTAGCGTTAGATTCGTGATCAGCGCCTCAATTAGTCTCACTAGCAATGTTTGAACGAAATGGGTGACCATGACGTCTCCAAGCTCATGTCTGGTGTCGGTAGAGTTGCCCAAGGTTGAGTCTCTGATGAATTACTGGTAATATTATGGCACCATTCAGACTCTAGCTGTCAGAAAATCTTCTGCATCCACTACCTTCGTTCCAGAAATTGCCTAGGAGTCTTACCTGGATTGCTGATCACGAGTTTTACTTTTGCTTCTGGATTTCTGACTGGTGAGCGCTTGCTATGGCAAGGGTGGGTAAGTGAGGTGCGTGGGTCAAAATCGCCGATTTCGTCCAAACTTCGTGTGTAAGGGTTATTTGGGTCGCTGATCACGAATCCAACATTAGTTTCTGAATTTGCGCCTGTTTAAGGTACGTTACGGTAGATATTGGCTACCCATATTAATGTTGTCATTTACTAAAATTTGTGCGGTTTAGAGTGCTCCAAACATGATTTTCTTCAATCCCCATGACAAAATCGCAAAATGAGCATCATTTGGTATCAATGCGATTGAAGCAAAACGAAAACACAACCCCAGGATCCAAACCCTTGACCTCCTGAACAACAGTCCACTGCGTTACCGCTGCGCTACCGAAGCACACTTGCATGGACCTCTCACCTCAGAGGCTATCCAGCGCCCCTCAGCAGTGTTGTCAGAGCAGTGCTTACTTTTTTTGCAATTTTCGGACCACCCACTGCCATTCAGCAAAAATAAATTACATATCTGTGATCCACGCTTCAAGCTCTATAAGACCATATAGGTCTTGTTAAGAATCGTCGGGGGAAGTTCACGGACCTCCCTTGTTAGAAAAGCCGGATTCGGGATCTATAAGGAGGCTCTCGTTTACAGAGCTATAGCAAAAATTTCGGGAGTTCAATGCAAAAATTTGTTGCATTGCGAAGATAGTTCACCACAATTCTACTGTATGTATAATAAGCGAAACCCAAGCGACGTTTGTAATGGATGGCTCAAATGGGTCCCGTCGCGATTGTCCGTTACCGTACTCCTGGACGTATTTCATCAGTCCTTTGCCGTCTTTTATTGCATGATTTTCGATCTTCGTTTTGTTTATAATGTTTTAGTGTTATTGTTTTTAATGTTATTGCTTTTCGTTGGTAGTGTCAGCGAAGCCCCCCACCCCTAAAACCGTATGGCGGCCGGCGGGCCGCTGAATGGCTGGTTTGTTGTATATCGCACACAAGTATGCATGTGTAATAAACTCGCCAGTAAAACCACAACAGCCCATTTTGAGGCTTCGGCGGACGCGTCGTTTTTGTCGCTGGAGCGCGTTTTCCCCACGACCGTCGAAGCATGTTGCGGACACTCTTTCTTCATTCGATGGTCACATCCACACTTTCGCTGCGGGACCCAATGCTTCTCCAGTTTTCATCAACGGTTGCGGTCGGTCGTTCACAGTGATGTTTACTTCTGTTCGTTTGGATGTTTCCTTCACTGAATTCTTGCAATATTTTTCTGTTGTCTAAATCCCGGCACTATTCTACTATTAGGACTTGTTACAAGGAAGACGAAGATTCATTGGCTGAACTGAAGTTTTTCGTAGCCGAAATGGAAAATTTAGCGTTGCGCGCACAATCCGGCTTGTCTGGAGATAAGCAAGGAAGAGAGCCCAGACTGGTTGCAAGGCCAGAACTCAGTAGACCAGGACTGCCGCAACTATCGAAGATTTGAATGTTACAGGTTATTATGAATTTCCAAACCGTTTAAATAGCAAATGGAAGGCACAAAAACACAAAATTTTTCAGCGAAGCAAGGTACTGAAAATGAAAAGAAGAAAAATTCTGGTATGGAAGAAATAGCGGTCACCCCGATGAGAATATGAGAATCAATTTTGTTTCCTGTGTTATCGGGAACATCCTGAGCTGCCTTCAGATATGGATCCCGACGAGCCCGACACACGTGAAACCCAGTGGATGCGCTGTAACAAGTGCCGTAATTGGGTTCATGCCGCTTGTGGCCGTGAAATCAAAGGATTGGTTTGTAGTGCGTGTAAAACAGGAAAGTTCACGCGATTTGTGTATCAGTAATGTGAAGGCCTATGGAGCTTCAAGGCGACTTCAGCACGAAGAATGCGCCGGGTCGGTAAGTGAATTAAAATCCGTTTTATTTACTTGGCCTCGTTTCGATTGGTGCCAAAAAAATTTGAAAATTTCCATTCACCTTCGAATTCAGATCAAGCACAAATGATTAAGCTGGCCAACGGCCTATCTGCACAATTATTATCTTGTCGCTTCGTCCATTCTTTTCCTTGATGCTTCATTTAAAATGAGTTCTGCAAGTATTCAACCACCTTGTTTAGGTTTGTGCTTTGCATACTCTGTGAAGATGGTCGACTTGTGTCCAAAAAGTCCAAAAGATTTGGTCAACGCTTGTTCAGTTCATTGTGGGAAGCCTTGCTTGAAATGCCTGTGATATATTGCTTACAATATGGTGATTTACAATCTTGGTTCTTTTGCTTACCCGGTGTTGTTGTAAATATGTTACTTACGCGTTCTTCTTTTTGCTCAGTTCTCTACATCGAATGCAAAGTCACGATGCCAAAAGGTTTATTTTCGTAGCAGAAGACTCGTTCCTTGGATAAGAGATTACCCGGCAATTTTTTCTATGCAATCTTCTTTTTTCATTCAAACTAAGCTTACGGTATTTCAGATCACATTAAGCGCCCTTATGAAACTGTTTGGGAGCTGCCTCAGAAGAAAATAATTGGTATGGCCGCAAATCTGTAGGCTCTCTCGCAATCTTTGTCAACTGACAGTGTAATTTGTCTTCTGATTTTCAGTGAAGTCTTCATCGATCAATTGCAATCGTTAAACATCCACATCGCCCGGCCGAGCTGTACTTACATCACTTTGATAAATTTCTATGACGATCACTAGTATCTTTTGAAAAAAGGATCCAATTTATGCTGACCCATTGTACCTGTTTAAAATAAATATTATGTGTGTAATCCAAGTTCTGTGTACTCCTTGATATGACTTCGCGTTGCGGTGAGGAAGGATTGAGTAGGTAATACAGATGAAGAATAACATTAACTGGCAAAACTCAACATTTGATACTCCTTTAGCGGGAGATCGACAATTTTCCTTTCCCAAACTCCGCCTGTGCTCGTCACAATGCTCATCAATATCCCAAATTTTTTTTAGATAAATATAGATAGAAAAAGGGGCATTACTGTCCTGTTCGTGATGCCAACTAATAGTTCGGTGAACAAAGTATGGCCGAAATCGATGAGTTATAGGTGCCGCCCATCCGAGAAGTCGTATTTTGAGCTGGAGAACTGACTTCAAAGAATAGAAGAAGCTCGAAAACAAACTATGGAGAAAACCGTACGCCGGACGAGGACATCTTACTAGAAGGTAGATGAACAACTTTATAGGAATTTGGTTAAAGATAATTTTACAACTACCACTTACTGAGGTAAGCTTAGGCCTGTGCTGCGATTGTTAATCCACAATAAGTCACCACTGAATACTTTCTTCGACACGGTTGAATGCTATGTCACTTCGCAGAGAATCTCCAAGGCAAAGTTTGTAATGAATCGGTCATCCTAGTTGGGCCACCCAGATACCAACGTGGGTTACCGCTCACCTTGATTGTCGCTAAAACTAGAGGAAGATTCGTGATCATCACCTAAGAAAATTCCCAGGCGAAGTTGGAAAGAATTTCAACAGCAGGGAGAAGATCATGGTGTGGACCAGCTATTGTTCGATAGCGACATCCCTCTCTACTCCGCCACTTCAATACTGCTGCCGCACGCCGCATTCTCTGCTCCAGGACGAGTCATAGCAGCTAACTCTAGCGTTTGCCTCCTCTCTACCCGTTAGCGGAGAGAAGTGGGGAAGTTACGAGAGAAAGCACGGTGGTTGGAGAGAAAAAGAGCGAACAACCGTCGAATGGAGAAGGAAAGAGGAAGAATCGAATGGCTGAACACATTAAATCCCCAGCGGATGTGATGACATCGTGGGGAAAACGCGCTCCAGCGACAAAACGCTACGCGTCCGCCGAAGCCTCAAAATGGGCTGTTGTGATTTTACTGGCGAGTTGTGTAACAGCATAAGTATGCTTGTGTAATAATAAATAAATAAGTAAAGTGAAATATCCTACCATATGACTTCTTGCTGCGCACCAACGATTGTGTGAAGAAACAAAGTGATGTCTGAATGGATGCTGAAAGCTCCCACTTCGAAAAAAAAAACGTTTCAACATCATACCGCTTCACTTCTCACTCGAAATAATACAGAATTAAAACGGAATGAACACAATTCAGAAGAGGCTGAGACAACGTGGTCAAGACACAAGCTCTGAGGCAAGATGCTGTTGAGTACAATGGCTTATAGGTTCATCAGATCCTTAATGAAATGAAGAAGAAAAACCAGTTTGGAAACAATAAGAGAATTGGCGGGAAACATTCTCTACATCCTGATACGTTAGGACTGGATGAATATGACAGCGAAGCGACAGCTAGGGCGAACCCGGACTGATGTGTTACTGCGTACCCTATTAAAAGGTGTAGAGCGATATGGGCGTTTTTTCAGATCACATATGTTCTTGCCAGAACCTCAGCGGAAAGCTCAGCGAAGCCGCCAATATCACGAGCTTCGAAGGAATAGCACGACTCCCACGACAAACTAATACGTAAATCTTGTCCTACAAAGGTGGGTTGATCTGGAACTCAAACTGTTTCACTGAATCTGCGCTGCTGGGAATTATCAACTGACATCCTTTTTGAGCACCTTTTATTTATTTACCCACTTGTATTTTATGGCCATGGACGTGCGAACATAGTCTGTAGAAAACTGGACAGAAATGAAACAGAAGCACATACGAAAATGAAGAAAAGGAAGAGAAAGGACGAGTGGTTAATCAGAGACCTCCGAATGATCTTATGAACTCATAATCTCGGCTAACGCCAATATAGAAAAGATAAGAAGAGCTCAAAGTAAAATGGAAAAGCAGCCAAGGATGATTAAGTTGTGCTTGGCGCTGGTTCATCAAGGACTACTTTTTATTCTGCAAGTTTATTTATCTGAGTGAAGATCTACATAGTTCACCTGCGAGCTCATGCTCCGACTAGAGTGTGAGATCAGAGTTTCAGCGGTGCATGTTCGCCTCTTTCTACCTGTCAGACCATACCCACAAATGATTAATTGCATTTCCCTAACCTTTCAATGGGACTTCTTGTGCCGCTTCATAAATAGTGTTTTCCAACTGTATTTTGGTGAGAGCAGAGTTCAAATATCAACCTGAGAGTGGCACAATAAAATATCTCGCGCCGAACAGGAAAAATACGCATATATAAAGGGAGATGGCACCCATAAGTCAAACATTTCTACTTCACTGATGGGAGCGAAATGGGTTTCTACACCACTTTGACCGGTTTTTATCGACAAGTTTGTGCAAGACGTAGTGCTTTCGAAACTGGTTTCACAGGTTGTTCTTGCATTCTTGTTCTTTGATCAGTAAATTGAGAGCGGATGTGTTGGGAATGGGCTAAGGCGAACGTAGCAGAACTGAGCGTTCCACCACTTGTCGAATGAGAAAGTGGACAAGGGATCGTCCAAAAAGGATGGCAAAATTCGAACGCAGTAAAGCGTACTAAGCAGAAGTTAAAAGGTAACCATTGAAGGTGCGGCTTTGATCAGTCTCTAATGGCGAGCACTCCTGCTCAGTTCAAGTTGTAGAGGCATTGTGATTCCGTACCCAACGGCCTGTTACAGTGGTAAGAGGCACTATGGACACCCTCACGTTCAAGCGATCGACCCCGACACGGCTAACCTTCCAGCCCTCCTTCCTTCCGGGGTCGAGTAAACTGGTACCAGATTTGTCTGGGGGGTAGAGACACTACTTGGAATAGCGACCGGTCCCCCAAGTCATTGTATAGGCCAATTACGCATTCACCGTTCCTCTACGATTCTGAATTGAACACGGACGCGGCAGCTCGTCCTTAGTTCAACGTTAGTTGACGTTTTGATCAGTCAACTCTCAGACGTTGATCAGTCACTACATCCTTAGTGACTGATCAACGTCTGATAGTTGACTGATCAAAATATATATCTATATTTCTTTCCGAGTTAAGACGCACTTCGCTCATTTCATTCGAAATTTTGGCTTTCTTCTATGTAATTATTGCGCTAAAGTGATTGGAAAAATCTTTCTTTTCACATTTTCTCAACTATTGACCAACGGGCTCACTGGGAACCGGTGGTCAATGTCCATACGAAGAAAATGTCCTCCGTTTTTCAAATTTCGACCATGGACCACCTTGAACGACCAACAGGATCGTACAGCTAATATCACCAGTTCGGTCGAAACTTCCTCTTGACTGGATACTTTCATACCGATCTCCATTCTGATTGTTTTGCGATTTCCGGCAGAGCGTCACCCACAGCGTCAAATTGGATGACCCGGCCAATAACAACGATTGACTAGAACGTCGTTTAAGTAGGTTATTTGGGTCGACTGATTTCCCACATTCAGATAGGTACCCGTTCATGCTATCACCACGCCTTCACTGCTCACTGGCTCTTGGAGCGCCTAAAATTCGAACAAGCCATCACATTCCTGATCAATCCCCAGTCCCCAAATAATAGGCAATGCTAAGGAAAAAGCGTTGAAAAAATTGACAGGAAATGGAATAGTGTCGAGATTTCCATTTGGTCTCGGCCGATAGACCGTTGAACGCTTGGCAAATGAGGGATGCTATTGTAGAATGTGATATTCAGAATGTTTTAAACTGTGATAAAACCACCGCCAACAGCACTCTTGATGTGCTCGATCTTGGCAGACAACTTTTGGGTTTCGCCTATTGTGTAGCAGGAAATGACGTTGAGTCTCAGTCTTTACCTTTCCAGACAAGTGGTATCAACCTACCCGGCTCTCGACGAAAGCCAGTTCACCCGGGCAAGCTCTATACGAGTGACATGAATGTATTAGGTTGTCCGAAAATTAATGCATGTTACCAACCTCAAACTTCAAAGCATATCTCAGCTCAAAGTAACGTTCATGAATCAAACTAAAAACCATTACAGTCTACAAATCTCTGCCAACGAGAAACCAACTGACTTATTCCTGTGGCGAAAATTTCTGGACTTCTGGTGTCGATGAATTCGTTGAAGGCCGTTTCCACTTGCGCTTGATCAGAGAAGCATTTCTCGCGCAAAAACTCATCTGGATGTATGAACAGGTGATAGTCGGTAGGAGACAATTCCGGTGAGTATGGCGGATGAGGAAGAATCTCGTAACCTAACTCCTTCAATTTCCGAAGCGTTGGATGTGCGACATGTGGCCGCGCGTTGTCGTGAAGTAGAAGTGGTCCCCGCTTATTTACCAATGCCGGATTCAGAAGTCGCAATTTCTCGTCCATCTCGTCAATTTACTGGACGTACTTCTCTGCTGTAATCGTTTCACCCAGTGGCAAGAAGCTGCGGTGTATTCATTCTGAAGCACACCACCAAACTGTGACCATGATCTTCTTTGGGTGCAACGGTGGTTTCGGGAAGTGCTTCGGAGCTTCATCAACGTCCAGTCATTGAGCACTTCGTCTCCGATTGTCGTAGAGAATCCAATTCTCATCGCATGTTATAATTCGATGGATAAAAGTTCGTGGTTTTGTGATTGTGAAGAAGGAGCGCCGACGACACTTTGAGCCGACGATTTTTTTTTGCTGCCCGTTTAATACGTGCGGTATCGCTTTATCTAATTTCTTTGTCTCTCCTATTTCTCTTAGATGCTCAGCAACACTTGATTTGCTTACTCCGAGCTCTTTTGCAAGTTCTCGAACATTTCCACATTTCCAAGTATTGGCTTCCACCAACCTTTTAAATTCATCGTCGTCATCAGCAGAATGATGACCGCGACCTTCTTCGTCTCAAAGATCGAACTCACCACGACGAAACTTTTGTAATCAGCCTATCACTGTGGATTTGTTAACACTTCCTTGGCCAAATACGTCGTTCATGTTCAGGCTCGATTCCGCTGCAGTTCGACCCAGCTTGAACTCATAGTAGTAAATTTGTCGAAATTGCTGCTTTGACAACTTCATTTCTATCTTACAAAAGTTGCGGTGACGGACTCTGTTTGAAAAAACAACTACGCTATAAGAAAGAGTTAAAAATGAGCTTCGTATCAGTATATAGCAATGTTATGTTTCAGTGTACTGTTTTGAGAAAAACTGCCGCTCTAAGGAATGAGGGGTGAAACATGCATTAATTTCCGGACAACCTAATACTAAGTCACACATCCAACTGGAGATAGGTTTCTTGGGACCAGTCCAAGTTCAACTCAACTATGAAACTTTAGTTCAGCCTGATGATTGATTTCTACGGAGCAGATAATGTCAAATACGATCCATGAAGGACCGAACTCCGTTAGCCTTAGACCAACCATTCTATACGAAAACTTCGAAAACAAATTAAATTCATGTGCACTCGTCAGCTTTCAGAATGTTCCCTCGCGTTACTGTGACACTTAGTGTTTTTTATGCGCTTTAGTTTGAAAACGAGATGATGATTGCAATTAGGCTGTTGTTCCTTCCGCGAGGAGCATGTACTTACAGTTGCATTTGTTAAAAGTTTCACTGAATAATTTATATGATTTGATTCATAGTTTATTTCATTAGATTGCTTTATGTCTAGCTGTGACAGTGTTCGTTTCAGAAATATCAAATCAGCTCCGCCAACTCTCCTTGCCTTTGAATAGCCTTCTTGAGTTGAATTTTGAAATTTTTTATAACTAAATAAATAATAATATAACATCTAAATGACTCATGCTGGAGTGAAGAACCATACGTGTTTCTGGAATATGATGATAGCGAATTCATCTAATTCAGGACGCTATTAATTGAAGGGGTCTCCGAGTGACTTCTTGAACTGTAACCCAATCTGGGTCGCAATGCTTCCGTTCATCCCATGCTATCAATGTGGTGTTGGTGTCCACCATGCCCCGGACAGGCTGGATTTAGACCCGAGAAATTGTTCATAGAAACCTTCTACAGATTTTGTTCATAGAAACCTTCACGCTACTACTTCGGATCCTTACGTATAAGCGAAACCCGACATGTCAGGCGCAAGGTACGCGTCCGGTCCTCACTCCATAGAAGAAAATAGAAAAAATATTCATCTCCCACAATCATCTGCCAATAGAACCATTCTTTCTCGTGACAGAGCCAAGGTGATGGACTAGTAGCCGACGCGAACATCCTGGGTGGTCTTCTACAGAGTACTACCTTCGTGGGTGGTTCCTTAGTGATTGTGAGCAGCCATGCAGACAAACAAGCCGATCGCCGAACGTTCTCTCCACAACTACAAGTCCACCTGCTCAGAAGAAGTTATACATAAGCCACCTCCAACGATGAAGATCATATACAGGAGTGCGGGTTCGAGGGAAAATTTTGGTTCTTCAGGGAGTAGTGCCAAACGGATGTACTTGACGAATTGATGTTTTGCCGTAGTTTCCAAAACAAAGGAATGGTTTTGATGCTTGGAAACAAATTAAGGAATGAGGAGACCACTTCTCTATTGCGTGCCTACAAATTTAGTGAATAATGCAATTACATCGAACATCGAACGTTGCTATAAGAAGCTTGCTCCTTCGCACTTTCATTTTGGTCTCCAGGAATCCTTATGAAGCACTCATCATGGTTACCAAACCGTGAGGGTGCTCCTCCTTCACCTCATATTTTCAGGGAACGTTTTGAAGTATCTGAAGGTAACTGATGAAAAACAGATTGGTAAAGCGTACGGCTCGGTGGTGTTGGTGTCCACCAGTGCCCCGGACAGGCTGGATTTAGACCCGAGCTCGAATCCCACCTGAGCTGCGCTTAACCTAGCACCATAAGAACAATACATATGTACACCAATTTTATTCATTTTCAATCTCGTCAGACAATCAGCGGAAAAAAAGAAAAATATTTCTAGTATTAGGAAAACAATATGAGTGATCATTCTAACAACGTGGACACATTATTTCGGAAAAAATCGATTCATAAATATCATAAACACATCATTTTGTTAGCTGACCTTGTTACATCTTTTTTCTGAGCCCTTAAGAGGACCTTCATGACATATCGACAACAACAGACACGCGATATTTTATATCACGTAACAGAAAGGAAAAGAGAAATCAACCCGACTGTTCTCTCCGGCGACTTCAATATTGAAAATGATACGGCTTGATCCGCAGACAGTTTGACAAATGTCAGTTATATGTTTTCGGTGCAGAAATGACAAAAAAACTAGTGCAATCAGCTGCAGAAATTACAAATGAGTTGAAAACACACGCGGAGAAAATAGAAATTTCCATAACACAAGCGACTGAATGATCGCTGTTGACAACAATCAGTAATTAGTAAATGCTTATAATTTTCTCAACAGGCTTCCGTTTCAGGTCTGGAACTAAGGCGCCTGTAGCGGCATAGCCCAGAGGCAAAAGCAGCATCACCTGAAGAAAAGTAGATATAGTTAGTTGTTAGAAGTTGCTTATTGAAGGGGATTTCCTTCCTCGAAATACACTCACGCATTCGTTGTTTGGTCGCCGGAGTAATCGAGAAATTTGAGATCCTGCGTTCAACGGAGACGTCACAACTGTGCTGAGACCAACGAACTAAAGAAGAACGGTTGATCGTTAAACTTTTCTTGCAATATTTTTCAATTTCTTCGCGATTTGCTCATTCGAAAACTCCATATAAAATTGATTTTGTTTGCTAGCCAACTGAAAAAAAAACAAAATTAGCGGTCGACGGGTAGGTCAACACTGTTATCATACTCGAACAAATAAAAATAAAAAGACGTTCATTCAATAAAATCAAGCATTAAATCAAGCAGTTTATATTTCAAATCATCAGTGTGAGATATGGACATTTACATCTTCAAATGTTACCTGTATTGCCGATAACAGCAGTCCTATGGCGATTGCCGTACTTATTTCATTGTAATGATAGAGCCGAACCTCTTTGTCTTCAACTGTCTTGAAGATCTAGAGCAAAAAGGTATTATGTTCCAGGTTCTATATAGCCTAATGGTACCTTCTATGTATGAAGCTGCGGTCAAGATATTGCTTGCGATTTTTGTAACAACTCTCAGAAAGTTGATCTCAGCTCTCTTACAACCGGTTTCAAATTTCTTTCAAATTTCTGTCTCACTCATTAGATATCCTTTACATCCAGCGGATGTTTACTAATCCATTTGCATTTTTGGCTACTAAGAAAGTGTTGAGCCGTTTGATGTCATTTTTGTTCAATTTTTTGTTACACCCAAAACGTAGCAAGTTGTCCGATAATATTATCATCGTCGTTGAATGCGACATTGTGCAAGCAGACCACGCATACCCGAGTAGTCCGAGAGTCAGAGAGCTTCTGCAATGGATTGTCCTTACATTTACCTACTTCATAGGTAAATTTCTCCACCTAAAAAGACCGTTATGAGGCCAAATTAATGATAGTCACAGGTGGGAAGGTCTGGGAACAGGCTGGTCTGGAATCATTTTTCCGTTCAACCCTTCCAATTTATTTCGTATCACTTTCGCTACGTGCACTTAGAAGTGGTTTTGTGGAATGACTGTATTTAGAGGTAGCGACTGTTCGACCATTTATACCTGTCACAAGGAACTTCAAGAATGACAATTCATGTTGTGATTAGTGTCAATCGAAAATTCTTAAACTTTCAAGCAGAAAGGGTAAAGATTTTTTCGACCCCACAATTATTAATGAAATACAGTACCGGACGTGTTTTTTGATCAAAAGCCGAAAAAGCCGGCAAGAACCGTTCCAAAGCGGCTTTTTTGGATGCCCTTGTTGGAACTCAATAATTTGTAAAAATATACGCAAATTTGAGTAGCTCAAGCTCTATCGTCAGGGGCCGTATGCTCGTCTCACCCGAGATTGCTGGGGGATGGGGCAAGGGGTGGAGCCAGCTAGTATGATTGGGGCCGGCCCGGTTTGATGTGCTCTTACTGGCTGGCTCCTCCCCTTCCCCCATCCTCCAGAAATTTCGGGTGAGACGAGCATACGGCTCCAGGTGTATAAATTATACACACCTGAAATTTTTTTTCAAATATCGATTTTTTGCGTATCAATCGATTGCCTCGTCGTTGAAGGAGCCCCAACAGGGGTCCGTCGAGCCACCCCATGGAGACCCCCATTCCTGGGTTGATGCAGCAAGCGCCGCACATTTATAGGCGGGGAGGAGGAGGCAGAGCCTACTGGGTGCAACGAGCGCATATTTAAGCATATTTATAGGCGGCGAGGAGAGGGCGGAGCTTAGTCGGTGGTGAGTCACCAAGCGAGGGACCGAAGCGGCAGCACGATCCGAAAATCGAGGTGTCAAAAAATCGACTGAAAACAAGTTTCACGAATTTGAAAAAAGTATGTATGGATGGATAGAGCTCGAGCTCCTGAGCTCAAATACAGGGTGTCCCAAAAAGATGTATACACTGTTTGAAATGCCATAACTTCGACGAAAGTGAACCAATCAAAACGAGTCATAGCTTGGATTAAAGATGAGGAAAATGGGAATTTCCTGCTATGTCTTTGGTGAGGATTGCGCCATGTACTCGAGCGTGGACTCGGATTTTGTACCTGATTGATAGTGCATGGGTTATATGCTTACTCTACTTTGGTCGTAAATAGGTGATATCGCTACTATGAGTTACTTCTGAGGCAGTTGACATATCGACTTGCTGCAGTTTTTGATTAAGCTTGGAGCAACATCAATATCGATCAATAATTGTAACCACTGTTTGAGAAGCTAAAACTCTTCCAACAGTGATGCAATCATAAGAAACGAATTAAGAGGAATGCAAAATGTATGAACCATATAGATCGCGCCATGCACCTTTCCGAATCGCCAGATTCTAGAACTGATTGAAAGTTCACAGATAACATGCTTGTTCTCCTTTGGTCGCCAACAGGTGATATCGCTGTTACGCGCTTCTCTTTATTCAATAAGCATGGAAACATTAAAACATAACAAGCTTAACAACATAACTTTCGCTATTACATGCTCATTACAAGAGTCCTGGGTTTTTGAACAGAGTAAGCAGTATTGTGCGAAAGCAACTTAAAATGCATGCTAAACTTGTTACGTTTTGATGCTTTTATGTTTACTGCATCGAGAGAGACGCGTATCAGCGATATTACTTGTTGGCGACCAAAGTAGAACAAGCATGTTACCCGTGAGGTTCCAATCAGGTTAAGAATCCGACGATTCGGACGGGTGCATGGCGCAATCTTTACGGTTTATACATTTTTCATTCCTCTACATTCTATTCTTATAATTACATCGTTGCTGGAGGAGTTTTAGCTTCTCAAACAGTGGTTACAATTATTGATCGATATTGATGTTGTTCCACGCTTAATCAAAAACTGCAGCAAGTCGATATGTTTACTGCCTCAGAAGTAACTCATAATGGCGATATCACCTGTTTACGACCAAAGTAGAGTAAGCATATAACCCATGCACTATCAATCAGGTACAAAATCCGAGTCCACGCTCGAGTATATGGCGCAATCCTCACCAAAGACATAGCAGGAAATTCCCATTTTCCTCATCTTTAATCCAAGCTATGACTCGTTTTGATTGGTTCACTTTCGTCGAAGTTATGGCATTTCAAACAGTGTATACATCTTTTTGGGACACCCTGTATATGTATATTTTTTTACAAATAATTGAGTTTCAACGACGTTATTCAAAAAAGCCGCTTTGGAGCGGTTTTTGCCGGCTTTTTCGGCTTCTGGTAAAAGACACATCTGGTACTGTAACATTTAGATGATGCCACTAATGCCCCAAATAGAGTCGACAATGGCAGGGATCAGTCAGGGTCACACTGTGATGGTACTACAAATAGATGTTGTAATGATGGTGCCAGGATCAAGGCTAAATAGCGGCTCAGGCGAGATTCGAACCCGCTTCTCGTGCCTATCGGGGGCACTGTGATGATAGACCACTGCACTACAGAGCCGACGGCTCTCCACCCAACTGCGCCGGTTCTTTGCTCTCCTCTAGTCCTTCCCTTGTGCCACACTGCTTTTTATAATTAATACATAGCTATGGTGCTATTTTTCACTGCAGCAGTACCACCAACAGAGGGACGTCGTTCATTTGAGAAATCACTGCTGGGTGATTGGTTGTTTTCCAAAATGCAATATTTTTTCTATCATTGCTGAAAGTGCGTTGGTGAGAACGCCAGATCTGTGGTTGTGGAATGCACCTTTCAGAATAGGTATCAAAGCGTTATCAGCGGCAACATGGTCTGCTCACTATGCACACTCATTCTCGTAGATAATTTTGCGTGCCACTGCCGGCGGATGGTGGTCTCGCAACGAATGTTCGCGCAGCCTTCATTCTCCACTATTTTTTCCACGGCCGACTCTGCACGAGGCGTAAGCTTCCCACAGTAGGAAAAATGCGAAAAAAACAACGTAAAATATGGAAGAGTGAGCACACTCTTCAAATTAAATAATGACAAGAAATAAAACCATATGCTCGTTTCGTCCCAACCCTCAGTCGAGCACATAAAGAAACATCTCATCAAACTCTGGACTCGTGGGCCATAGAATGAATTGAGCAACATACTTCAATAAATAGACGCTAACAGGCAGTGCAACCATTCAATCGGTTCCGTTAACTAATCGCAGGGTATCCATCAATAAAAATGTTTTGTTACCTCGTGACAGACGACCAGAAGTACAGGTGCATCGGTGAGATACGGTCGTTTCCATGTCTCCTCCAGCTGTGATACACCCATCACCCATTCACTTCCTTCTCCCTTTCTGAAAATGTATCCTTCCTCAATCACTAGCCATTGTATACAAAGAGCTGAAGGGCGTTGTAGTCTGAGATCAAAATCCACTTCAATCCCCCCCCAGCTCGTGTGGAAGTTACTGCTGCCTTGGATACACCAACTGTGATGTCGAAACTTAGCGATTTGTTCAATATCAAACTCATGCGACCACGAAAACCATGATAAAAACTTCACTTTAATGTTATATTATTATTACGCCATACCTGTGCACGTAATTATCCCGAGCGTCAGCTTCGATAAGACAGCGTATATCCGCCTTCCTTTGTTCGTTGACCACCACGCAAAATTTCCACGGTTGAGCATTACCGACGCTTGGAGAGCAGCCTCCAATAAAAACCGGCAGTTATTCGAGCTTCTCGGCTCTGATTTTTTCTTCGAGAAACAGCTGACCTGCTGTTTTTATGACGTTCTGCACGACCTTCAGCGGAACTGTTTTTGAACTGAAACTGCGAATACTTCGTCGCAGTTTCATCTGCTCATAGAAGAATTGCGAAGAGCGAAGCACTTCACGTTCGTGCATGACTGGGGCGTGGTAGAGCACCGAAAATGTTTCGATTTTGAAAACAAAAAGTAGAGGAAGAAGAACTGAAATAGAAATTAGCTGACTTCCTTAGCAGTGAACACGTGGTCATGAAGGTCCTCATAGCACGAATCTTCCCCGACAGCCTTGTCCTTTCGAGTACTCGACCCATTTTCGCCGAATGAAACTCGATCACTCCTCTTCGACGAGGACAGCACAAGGCTCATTGCTTGATAGGATATGAATGCTATCACCTGAATACAAAGAGCTACATGAGTGTTTTCCACCAGCAGTGAATCTACAGCTTACCATAATGGAAATTGTCACGTTGAGTAGCGCCTCCGAAGAACTTTCGTCCAGGAATAGTGGAACGTTGCTCATGAAATCGTGGACTATCTTCGGATTCACTAGTCTCAGTGGTCCAGTGTGATTACGATGCCAGAAGAGAGATACCATCTGAGAAATGTTCTTGTGGTCAAAGAGAACACGTAGTTGATACTGTTTTATACTTCTGTGCCCAACTAGGTGAGAAGGTTTATCGCAGATGGTACTGGTGTAGTGTATGGACCTATCCGTACTAAGAGTGAAGAGTTTCGAGCCATTTTTGTTGGCCTTGGACGACCACGGTCAGGTAGAAACGTCAGGCTAATGAATTTATGATCCATTTACTAACCTCGCTCGGCACAAAAGCGTAAAACAGTTGTAAGATATTACCGAGATGACAAGAAAGTTTGGAGAAAACGATTTTGTAATGAGCAACTGCAGAAACATATATCGAAACTAATGAAGTTGGAGAATTGGCCATCAAAGGCTGGAAGAAATGGAACAGTTTGTCGCTCACGAAACATATGATGAATTACAGCTTTTTTAGTAGAAGGAGCAAAATAAAGAAGAAGATTCGAAAAACCTCCACTTATGTAGAGTTATCAGCCGTGCTCCATTTTACCGACGTTTTCTGTTTTGGTTCTCAATAACGATAGAGTTAAAAATTGAAACCTGCTGACTTGTAGCAGTAGAGAAGGCAACAGATGACCAGATGTCGTGTAAGAAGCTAGCGCCATTTAATGCTTCGCCACATGTGCACAGAAAAAGGTCAACTGCCATTTCACTCCACATTTTTATTTCAGTACGTCGCTAGTGCTTTGCCTAGCCGCCGTTCGAAGCATGTTTCTTATAACAAGTAGTTTCCACAGTTATTGGAACAATGGATAATCAGATACCGAAATGTGCTCACAGCTCACGATCCTATTAGGTTGTTGCAAATTTAATGGAGAAATAGTCATAACTTCCTGATGAAATGAAATGAAATGAACTTCCTCCAAAATCATCTTTTACAAACACAGTGAAAATCGTAAAACCAGATTAGCTCCACCAAGAATAGGAATGATAACCTTACGGTGGCTCAACAAACCGAGCTTGGCTTTTTCATTTAAACCGAGATGGCTTTTTTCATTTATTCTGGATTTTCAAGTTTTTGGCATGTCAAAACATTCTCAAAGTGCATGAAATATGGTAGCCGGTAAGTGAAAGGTCTCATGAGTACATATAGCCGAGTTTCCAAATTGATCACTTTCTGAGGCATTCAAGCATGCTGCCTAGAATTGCCGCTGGTGACGACGATTTTCACCGAATGGGCCAACAACGAACAACATACAATCGTTCAAATACCTCGAGCATCATGTCGAGTTGTCAACAGTTCCCCTCCGCCTTTAGTTGGAGTTTTGGCAGACATGGATTACGATGCTTTAACGACGCTCTCCGCCGTCAGCTAAAAACCGAAAGAAGTGGCTGGTTGTGGTTGCTTCCAATAACACCAGGACGCCTCCTACCGACCCCTCCATTGATTTTCATTTAGTTTATGTGGGACCATTTGTCTAGCTCTTTTACCTTCCCAATTTTGTTTCAGATGGCGAACCAACGCCGGTTAGTCAACACAAGGGGTGTGCGGAATTTCCGTTTCCATGTTCCGAATTCCGGTTTCCGGCCGTTTTTGGCCCTTCCGTTCCGTGTTCCGCTCTCTTTTTGGGCGGAACACGGAAACGGAAGAAGAAATCGAAGACCTCCACTGTGAAGGCTAACAAAAGGGAGACTGAAGATAATCTGCTGACGTTGATATGATCCCTTCACATTCTGCGATAAAGTATTTGTTGCCACATCGTCGGAGTGCAAGAGATTGCTTTTACTGCTGGTTTCATTGTAAACGATATGAGAAAAAGCCTCTCTCCCACGAATCTTGAAAAACTAGTGTTTCTCCGCCATCACTCGCTTTAGGCTTCTACTTCTATTTTGAAAGCATTCTTGTTTGTCACACCAAAAAAGGGTGCCTTTCTTTACGATACTCTTGCCGGTTTGGTGCATAATAAAGTTTATATATAAAGATGAGTGAAATTGATACGGTTCTTGTGATGAATTTTCACCGTTTACTTTGAAGCTATCACCAAATGCTGGACGCTTCCACCAAAATGCTAGCCACATTCTAGTGGAAGCAAAACGAGCATTCTATGGGTACTTCTAGAAACAAAAAAGGAAACGTTTGGCGGTCAAGTTTTGGTTAAATTCCAATAATTTAGGCATTTTTGCGCTATTTCCGTTTCCGTGTTCCGTATTCCGGTTTCCGGCCATTTTTGGCCATTTCCGTTCCGTATTCCGTCTTCCGCTTTTCAAAAAATAATTTCCGCACACCCCTGGTCAACACTGAGATCTACTGAAGCTGCTTATGTAAGGAGCTAACGATCGTTAATCATCTCAGTAAGGCTGCCGCGGCCCTCTTGTTCTTGCAGATCTCCTTCTTGTTCACGTTGTTGACGAAAATGGTAGAATAAAGCAGGGAGCAAATTTAGATATTATAGGGAACGGCCCTCAAGATGACATTCACCATGACTATAGTGAATAGGAAAGCTTTCCATAAATAGTTCATAAATAAAATGTGAATATGAAGAAATATAAAAACCGACACGATTTTGCATCAGCCTAATGCATTACACAGCTAATATCGGGAATATTTTCACTTGCTCATGTAAAAATAGGAAGAAAAATAATTTCAAGGGTGTCTCGAGCAAGCTGTGTAGCCGTAGGAGCTGTTATGAATACTTTCATGACCACTCTTACATAAAGCAACAGAACTCATGTATTTCGGATTGTGCTGATTTCACAGCAATGCGATCTCCTGTCGTAACTATCCGCATTATAAGAGATATGTATGAACGCTGATTTTCCAATAACTTGTCGTAAATGACGTTACTTTTGGCCTCTGAGCAAACACTGTGGTTACGATGATAATGAAAACGGTTCACAGTCCACTTGCAAACAACCAACAACAGAACTACGCCTTATTCAATAGATAGCAATAAATATAAGTCAACGTCCTACAAACCCACACAAATTCAACTGGAAGCCCACAAATTAATTGCTTAGTTCACTAAAGTATCTCCATTGTTACAACAGTACATATTTGAGAAATTGGGATCAACACTGACCAGTGGTCTCAATGTCCAGTTGTTTTTGCAACCAAAAATTAATGGTTGACAGACGAGTGAAGCGGTTAGAAGTGGCATGTCGTTCTAACCATTGTCCTGTTTTCATATTATAATAGAATAGATAAAATGTTCGAATGTTTATGTATGTGACAGAAGCGATCCTACTTACGAGCTTTGCTCAACGATTTTTCCCCAAAGCAATATTTGCTTCACAAATACCGCGTGAGAACAAAGGTGGTCGTCCTTAGAATTTTGCACTGATTTGTCGACGACGATGGGCAAATGAGTCACAATGACAAGCAGTGTAATGTGCAAGTGCATTGATAGCACGGATCAAGCAAGAGATGAAGATGGATGGAAGCGTTGAGATTCGAATTCGTACACCATCGTGGGGGAGCGCAATTTGCACACCAAATTTTTAGCTTGGTTATTTGAAAACATCGGGTCAGCGGCACCCGTAGCGGTGACCTACACGGTCCATACTCAGCAGCAAAGCAGAGCTGCAGCTAACCGGTACGACTACAAGGAACCCTCGAATCTGTGTCCTGTAGGGCCTATGTCTCTACCTCTGCCCCCCGTGACCACCTGCCGAGCGAGGACTTGTTCAAGGTGGAGTAAAATTCCACTGCATAACATGTAGTGTCTTATAGCTATGTCAAGTTACTACACAACGTTTTTATGCCGATCAGTTACGGGGTACGCCTTTCATGATAGTCGCTCCGTCTTCTTTCTCGTTGGTGCTGCTCCCGCATTTGTTGAGGTGCCACACTGCCATCTTTTCTCGGTCCAGAGCTCCTTGTGGGGTGGCCGTGTCGTCCTCGATCGCAGGTTCTTGAGCGCCGCTTTCTTGAATGCGACCAACGATCCGTCTTGTGATTATGGCAGTTTTCCTCCATCAGCCGACCTGTCACCCGGGCCTGACGCTGGTACCGACACCTTTTTCAGCTATTTCTAGGCTAGGCAAGGTTTTGTGCGTGGGACGGGATTAAACCCTGTTAATCGAGATCATGAGCCTAGGCTCTTAACCTCTCAGCCATCCCGCCCCTTTTGTAGCTATGTCAAGTCTACTACAAAAGTCCTTCATTTGAGAGGGCACGTCGCTGTCAAATGTATTCTCTCAACATACACGCATGGTACAGTGATAAGAGACACTACTAACACCAGCGTGGGCGACCGACTGATCCACGCCGGAGCTAACAAAGCCTTCCATCCCTCCGCGGTCGGGTAAGTTGAACCAGACTTGACTTGTGACTTGTGAGTTGGAACATACAGACAGAACGTAGTATAGTGGCTGGCCCCCGCAAGACATTCTATTGGCCAAATACGCATTTATGTACTACCCGTCTACGATTCTGAATGGAACACGATGCGGCCTTCATAGGGAGCTGATCAACACCGACATCTTCAACTTTTTTCCTTAAACCCATCTTTTTTCTCAGATATTCCACAAGATTTTCGCCCATTCCTTGATGGGCATCATCGACTCTTGAGGTGCAACATTGGTACAGGTAATAAACTAATCTTTGCTCACGAGAGTTGAATGGAGGAGAAACAGGTGGAGAGCGTGCATAAGAGCTAAAGTAAATTAGCAAGGCCGTGTCACCATTTCTCAGCTGTGCGAAGGAATGCGCTGCTGTGGAAAGTAGCAGCTGTCGGCATGGATTGTTCTTCTCTAGTGTTAATCTATTTTGGTGAACTAAAAAAGTAACAAAGAATGGCTTACCGGAACAAAACATATTGAGAAATGTACGACGATACACACACAAATCTCAAACACGACAAAGGACGGAAGATAAGCAAGAAACGCCAATTATTCAGCTGCCAACCTAATGTTTATCAAATCTGGTCTCTACAAACCCTCCAGTCGATAGCTCATGAGTGTATACATGTGCATGTGTTCCAGTGGATATCACGGTCCGCATCAGGATACGCAGTACAGCAACAGCAACAAAATAAGACACCCATCTCTCGTCGAAGATTAAGCATTCCACTTACTGACGTGTCACATACATTCGAACGCTGTACAGCAACAATACAACTTTTTCTGGAACTAAGAACTACTTTTGAATCCCCCTCTGAGCCGACATCGCCTACTTGCTAGACTTGGAGGTCAGCACAACACATTCCAGGGCATTTAGTGCTCCTGCGTAAGATGGCCGTGGGCTATAAACCAACAGGTAACCAGTCTGCAAGGATTTTTTGATTGCTTGGACGGCAGCGCTTAAACAACCGAAAAAGCTTTGAACCTAAGATGCTCGGAGAGGCCTCAACCGCAAAGTCTAGGTGAATTAGCGCCTAGACTGACTTCTATACTGCGATCCAACTACCTTTCCGGCAATCTTCCCAACATACGTAGAGATAGGGCAATCGGGGTAGGTGGGAGCAGGCTCAAGTTTGAGGTTCGATTTCTGCAAAAAATTTACGACCCCCCTCTATTAGTGGCGGTCCCAGTACGACCCCCCCCCCTTATTACATAGGCTTGGTTCGAGAGCTAATATTTTGTAATAAACATTCACTTTTCCGAACTCTGAAAGAAGCAAACAACTATTTTCAGGAGAGAAATGGACGAAGAAAGATCGGCGAAACGATGGAAGCATCTTCTACTACAAATGGAAGGATAGAAATGGAGATTAAGACGGCGACCGATTTTGAATCAGCACTTGATAAAAAAAATAAAAATAAAAATTTGACTAACATATTTCACACATATCATACAATACTATACAAAATAACAGCATATTTTACAATTAAAACGTGTTGTTCTTCGGTAGCAGCGGCAGTGAAAAAATAAATATTTCTCAGGAACGACTGAACACATCGCGATGAAATTCCACACAGTATAAATTCGAGTTTTTCGTCAACTTTGGTGAGAAAATCAGACTCGGAATTTACGTTCTTCTTGGTGAACAGGGTAGGTTCGATTTAGCTTCGATTTCAGGCGAAAATCGAAGCAAAATCGAACCTACCCTGTTCACCAAGAAGAACATGATTTCCAGGAACGGTCTTCTGATGGAAGGTAGCACAAATCCTCTAGTTTCACACATCGTTCACAGTTTGACGAAACTCCGAAAACTGACAGAGCTATTACTGTTTTACTGACATCACTGCTGCTTCACTGCAGCACGTCGCGCTGCGACCGATTTCGCCGTGTTTCTCTTCGGTAGCAGCGGCAGTGAAAAAATAAATATTTCTCAGGAACGACTGAACGCATCGCGATGAAATTCCACACAGTATAAATTCGAGTTTTTCCTCAACTTTGGTGAGAAAATCAGACTCGGAATTTACGTTCTTCTTGGTGAACAGGGTATCGCTTTAGACATCACAGATCAACCAGATGATGGCAACAACGTCCATATGGACATCGATAATGATCCTCAGAGTAGCCAGCCACGTTATTTTGAATGCCAACAAGAACAACAAGATTCGTCCCGCGTTCCGTCAGATTCGTCCCGCGTTCCGTCATTCGTCCCGCGTTCCGTCATTCGTCCCGCGTTCCGTCACGCTGTGCATTCGTCCCGCGTTCCGTCACGCTGTGCAGCTGCTCTGATACCGCCATGGCTAAACGATCTACAAGGAAAGAACACGAGGACAATTCCAGCGACTTCCCGTCGTGGGCGGTTCGTCTAATCGAGAGGTTTGATAACTTTGCGTCGGTTTTAGAACGATCCCTACTACAATCATTCGACAAAATGATGAATCATATATCCGACATTCAGGAGAACCAGAATCTAGTGCTCGCTCGCATCGCCGACTTAGAGAGAAGCGTGGCCCTCCTTGCGGCGAGAAATGTCGAGGACTCGAATGTGCTGTACTCCACGATGGTTAAAATCCGGTCCGACAGCGAAAAGATAGACGAAAAGGCGAAGCGCATTGCTTGGATTGGAATTGATGAGAAGGCTGACGAAAGGGGAACGCGTCTTTTTGACCGCGAAATTTTAAAGGAAGCTGTTTATACTTCTGGCGACGAAGAATTGATAAGGTGCTTTGATGAGGGAAGTATTACATCACACAGGTTCCCTACTGTTAGATCTAAGAGCCCGCACGCGCGGGGAAGGCTAATCAAAATCGCTCTACCAACCAAAGCCTTGCGAGATCGCTTGCTAGAGCACATGCGTACTGGCCGGCAAAACCTTACCAAGCAATTCGTTCATTCCTTTGCTAGGAGAGACTACACGGCCGAAGAACTTCAGCTTGACCGCACCCTTCGCAAAAAGGCCGGGGAGATGAATGCGCGCGAGGGTAAGCTTGTTTATGTGGTTAGGGACCTTGACATTGTCAAGCTTCGTTCTCCGCGAGATCTGCCACGGCCCTCAATCTCTTCGATCGCCACATCCACTCAAGCTGCTCACGCTTCCTCATTTAGATCTAACCAACACCTGGACAGTCCTCATGCACCTCATAACGACTCAAAGAGGGATAGGAGCAGTAGTAATGTTAGTGTTACCCAACCGCTTGTGGGCCCTACAGACAGTGAGGCCTCATGTTCACATTGACGAAGGTCCTCTCCCACCGGCTACAACCGTTTGATGACCCAATCAACAAACAACACTCTCATTTTACCTTGTAAGGATTTCACCCCGAATCCGTCTATCATTAATATTACGGTTAAATATTTTAACGCTCGCTCTATTTGTAATAAGTTGCCCGACTTATACCTCCTTCTTTCTCAGTCTCCAACCTTAGTTCTGATTACCGAATCCTGGTGCAAGCCAGATGGAATACATAGCGGTACAATCTCACAGGGTTTCCCATATGATGTACTTAGATGCGACAGGGAGGGTCCTACCCCCGGAGGAGGCGTTCTTGCCCTGATAAAAAGGGATGTGCAGTACACTCTAATCAGCTCGCAACAATTTTCGCCTTACTGCCAAGTGCTCTCTTTATGTATTCGTTCGACGCCGTCACCCACCTACATTGTCTTGGTATATCGTAGCCCTTCTTGTGACCCGTCATCATTCCGAATGTGTCTTGCCTCCGTATCTGAGATCCTACAACGTGGGCCTAATTGTATACTGCTAGGCGACTTCAATCTTCCTACAATTAGTTGGCTCCCGTCCTCGCACTATTCTGATACATGTGGTCCTCCTAGCTCACGAGATCTACTTAACGTGTGTAGGCTTTACTCACTTCAACAGCTACTAAACGTACCTACGCGAGGCGATCGCATTCTGGACCTCGTGTTGACCAATGCTCCTAGTTCCATTAACAACCTTTCGGTTCACCCTCCCTTTTCAACGTCAGATCACAGTCTAATATCGTTCAACCTTACCTCTACTACTTTCAGGTCCACAGGTCCAAAACATCGCTTCGATTTTTCGAAAGGGAACTACGACGCTATTTGTAGAGAACTTCTGGAAATAAGTTGGCGCAACGTATTTGACTCAGCAACCTCACCTGACGAGTGCTATGCTTACTTCGTAGAGGTTTGCAAGAACCTAATCTCTACTTATGTTCCATTGTTTGAGGGACCTATCTCAGTGCAGAGAATTCCCAAGAAGTTAATTAGGCTCAGAGCACGTGTAGAGAGACTTCACTCTTTTCATGTGAAGATGGGCTCAGTCAAATATTTGCGCCTAGCCAGAAAGCTGAAAAGGGAAGTAGCCAAGTTCAGGCTTCAACAAGAGGAAAAAATAGCGTCCAGTAAGAACAAAAAAGCCTTCTATCACTACTGCAACCAGCGGCTTAAGACATCTGGGTCAATTGGTACAATTCTGAAAGCCTGTGGTGAACCATGTAATACAGATGAAGAGGCAGCCGAGGAATTTGCCAACTTCTTCCAATCGGTATATTGCCATCCAGTTGGTAATCCGTCCTCTATCCCAGCCTATACCACAGCCACTATCAGCTATGTAGACATTAACAGCGAAAATGTTTTCCGGGTCTTGTCACGTTTGCCCTCTCGTGTGTCCACCTCACCTGATGGATTGCCTTATATATTTCTTAAAAAAGCAGCAGTCGGCTTAACACCGGCGCTCACAATCATGTTCAACCGGTTCCTACTCAAGGGAGAGGTGCCAGCAATGTGGCGCCTAGGCATCGTGAAGCCTATTTTTAAAAAAGGAAGCAAAAATTTAGTCGAGAATTACCGTCCCATATGCTTAACTTCTGGCGTTAGTAAGGTGATGGAGCGTTTAATTTGCAAGACACTAACGAACTACATGAGGGATAATGACATAGTACACCCCGCGCAGCACGGATTCTTGAAAAACAAATCCACACTCACCGCGCTTATCAGTACTGTCTCGGCCTGGCAAAGAAGAGTCAACAGTAATGAGTATATCACTGCGTGCTTTGTTGACTATAGCAAAGCCTTTGACTCTGTACCGCTCAATCTCCTCTACCTTAAACTTGGGGCTTACGGAATTACAGGATGTCTAGCTAAGTTCATTCAAGCATTCCTCACTGATCGAAGCCAACAAGTCGCGATAAATGGAGCGCTCTCAAAAGTGTACCACACACCGTCTGGGGTACCCCAAGGGACATGCCTTGGCCCTCTGCTCTTTATGTTATATATTAATGACCTACCGCAAAATATGCCGCCGGAGGTGCACTGCACTATTTATGCAGACGACACAAAATTGTACTCGTATAACTCTCCGCATTCATTACAGCTGGCACTCGACGAACTGCGCCATTGGTCCCGTAAATGGCAGCTCAACATATCTCACGAGAAGACAGTGGTTATGATGATAGGGTCCCGCCATCCCGATTGTCGCTTGTACATAGGAGGAAGGGCGCTTCGCAAGACCAGCGTCATTCGTGACCTAGGTGTCACCTATTCAGATTGCCTTTCTTTCGACGAATACATCAACGCTATAACCACGAGGGCACATTCGATGGTCAACTTTATACTTCGGGCCTTCTCCACTAGTAACCTTAATACCCTTTTCAAATTGTACACCACCTACGTAAGACCCATTGTGGAGTACTGTCCGCAGTTGTGGTCCCCTTACAAGCAGTCAAGCGTCAATGCATTGGAAGGTGTGCAAAAAAATTTCACGTCGCGCATTTTTGCCAGGAATGGACTTTTTGGAATCCCTTATAGTGAGAGAGTCAATACACTTGGAACATCAACGTTAACGCTGCGAAGAGTTGTTTACGACCAGGTTCTATTATTTAAAATAATGCGAGGTGTTATCGACATTGATGCTGACGATATGTTCACTTTATCGAACTTCAATAACCGTACGCGTGGTCACTGGCTTAGACTAATCATGAGTAAAATAAGACATCAACAATTTCGACAAGCCTTTACGTGCAGGGTTATTACCCTATGGAACGAACTACCTGAAGAAGCAATTAGGGCTTCATCGGTTAAATCCTTCCGTAGAATACTCAGCCGTTTATTAGAAAGTAAGGGACTATATTAAAAAAAAGGTCGCCTCTACTCTTTTTTTCTTTGGCAGGACTTTCAAGCTTGTACTCCTCTGCCACAATCACCTTGGACGATCATACCGCAATCGCTTCGTAACCTCCTCTGGACGACAACTCTCTGTACACCAGCTTACTGGAGCTGATCTTAAGGATAGCTCTTCTACGAAACATTCACTTACAGGAGAGATTTTTAGAAATGCACTCGTCTGCGCCAGGCAGCTGAGAAGAGGAGCCAACCCAGCACCTCTTGAGAGCGCGATTCGTCTGCTGTATTCGATACACCCACCCAGCGTTTGTCAAAAACATAGTCTTTCTGTGTCTTTTCAGCCGAACAGCAGAAACAAATCTTTATGCGATTCGTTCAGGTTCGACGGGCGGCGTGGTGACCGCCTCGCCTCTCTGGTGGTGCGACCGGTTGTGGCTCGCTCCGGCGTCGGCGGCTCCGGCTTCGTCTGGACGCGGCGGCAGCTTGCGGCCGTGGCCTGGTCGGTGTCGGCGCGAGTGACGTTGGGGCGGCGGCTGGATCGCTCACGGCTCGGGTGGCGTGGCGGCGGCGGACGGCGGTCGTGGTCGGCTCGTTGCCGGCTGGCAATGCAGTATGGCGATATCTTTATCGCTGCGTCGCTATATATGGGGCTAGAGAAGGTTCCCGAATAGATCGTCGTTTGCATGTGTTGGGAAGTTTTTGACTGTGTCGAAGAACGTCGTGTTTCACATTCGAGAAGGGAAATTGCTTGGCCTGTACTGGTTATCATATTCCTTCCATGTCTCCTCCACTCAGTCTATGTGTCCTCCACCGCTCCTCCCTTCTAAGCCATCGCCTGGGGTGCGTACCAGTTTAAATAGGTCTGAATTGACCAGCCCCGGAATGGAACCTCCAGTTGCGTGCTTTTAAGGTCGTAGGTAGCGCGTTGGTGGGCCAAAGTCCTGCTACCAGGAGACAAAACTTATCGGTTAACCAGTACCATACAAGCTAACTCCTTTGATCTACAAGTAGCTTTGAACATCCGCAGTCATCCCTTCCCTCTTTATTATATTTTTATTTTTAGGTTTTTGTTTTTGTTTTGTTGTCAGTTCGTTAGGTATTACTAACTCTGCTGCCTTGTTTTTGTTTAGTACTGACATGAAGATAAATAAATAAATTAAAGAAACACAGTCCTTGAGGCAATTTGACACGGTATTAACTTCGATGCGCGTCGTCGAATCCAAGGTGGACCATTTAGCAGTGTTCATGGAAGAAATTTCCTCAGAATTACGTGAGCGTAATATTTTGTATGAAGAGGGTTTAGAGCTAGGAACGGAAGAGAAAAGAAGGGAATTTGGCCTGCATAGAGACGACGTTGAGCGAGATCGTCTGAAGAAAGACCTTTCTCGGTTACAGATTGACGGTGTAAAGTTAAGCTATGCGCAGAAAGAAACGATAGTGCGCATGGCATGGGTCAGCTACTACAGAGATCCTTCACGGCCGGGCGCTGACTTCGTTAGATGCAAATTATGCAACAAAGATAGCGGTCCTTACATACCTGATGCGGACCATCAAGCATGTAATGAGATGGACGTAGAAACGGAACGTATTCAACGGAAAAGGCTGCGGCCCGGGACAGGTGTGCTCGATAAATCTGCAAATTTACTGGGGGAAAACCATGTTTTGTGTCTCAAGCGATTCAGCAACCTATCGACGTCGACAAAAGCTACAGGAATAACTCGGCTCATTGAAAGCTTGAAGCGTCATGAGAAAAGGTCTTTGGAACATGAACGGAAATACAACGAATTCGTTCTAGCCGTTAGAAGTTTTGACCGCAGCTTGTCACCGGAAGTCATGGCAGCCACCGTTACATGTACTCTAATCGCGTACACAATAGCTAAATTGGGATTACCGTTTGCCAAGCAATTTCCTTTGCTGCTGATGGCTATGAAATCAGGAGCCGTATCCACTACTGCACATTATGAAGCAACTACGGCCCAGCGGATGGTTAAGCAGTTTGCTCAACATATGAAGTACGACGTGTTGCACTACATTATAAGCAATAATCTTCCGTTCTCCTTACTGGCAGATGGAACATCGAATGATGGAGTAAAGTGGATTGTGTTCCTTCTTCGAATGGTTTCACCGGCCAATCGCCCGATAACCTTTCACTTTTCTCTTGTCGAACTGGAAAGTGAGACGACAGATGATATAGTTAATGCTTTTGTAAGTGTTCTAGAAAAGTAGAGTTCGTGGACTGGTTCAGATGGATTAAGCATAAAGCCTTACGACTTTGCAATGGAGAAAATCGTGGCATTGACAAGCGACGGCGCATCGGTGATGACAGGCAGCGTGAACGGAGTCTATACTCAGCTGAAACGACTGATGTGGGACAACAGCCGAAGAGAAGAGTTGATTTTGGCAGTCTGTTCAGCCCATAAATTGAACTTAGTTGTGACCAGCCTCTCAGAACATGCTATTGAGTTAGCACAGGCCACCATCATGGAAATGCACCATCTCTTCGGGTCTAATCTGAGAACTAAAGGACGTGCAATTTATAACAAGGCCGCTCACGACATGGGCTTTCCTACTTTGCATATGGATAAACTACATAAAGTAAGGTGGTCAGCAAGTCTTCAGAACGCGCTTGCGAAAGTTTTGCGCATGTATCCTGTTCTGATAGAAGCCTTGGAGAGAACGGCTAAAGACAGGAGCTTCCCATCCAGCATCCGAGAACGAGCAAAAGTTGCAGCTTGGGTCTTGAAGGATGGACGTACATACATTGTTCTGCACCACGTGAATGCTTTACTTGAACACTTAACAAGAATATCTGAATTTCTACAAAACGAAGAAAGCCTCCTCGTCGACTTTCTCATGCGATGAAGACATTTACATTTCCTGTTAGAGAACCAACAGATAAAACACAACGTTTATCGAGATCTTCTGAAAGGAAGAACCTTACAATTGGTGGATTCCGCTACCAGACGAGTGCAGAATGTTGAGCTTGACTATCTTCGAAATTACTACACCTCTCATCCCACCAGTTCTAGCGCTGATTCTGCGCCAATGAACTTCATATTGGCTTATAACCCTAAAATGTTTAGCGATTACAATAAGCATAAACAAGTGGACAAAATGGACGAAGTACTACGTGATGCTACTGAAGGTTCAAGGGCGCTCAAACATTTTCGGAACCTCAACGCAGCCGGGAGCGATCAAGAAGAGGAACCTGATGTAAATTTAGGCTTCAGCTATCACACTGAAGATGCGCCTGACTTCGACATAGGCAGGCTTGAAAACCTAGCTTTGGGGAAAGTCTATAGTGACGGTATAGGCACTCTCGCCGCACAGAAGCATATAGACGCTTTTTACGACGAAGTGAGAATTTCTTTGAAGAAACATATGACTTCCAGCCGTTCAACTGAAGCAACAGAAGATTTCCCGTACGCCTTGGATCGTCACATCATACTTGATGTAATTGAATGTGGTGGTGGCTTTGAGCACTTTCACAACTGTGTGCTGAACGGTACTTCTCGAGAATCTAGAGGGTATCCTTCATATATTAATGAAGACGGAGTTGTGGACACAACAGCCCGAAAGGCTCTTATTATAAATTCCATTGAATCTATCAAAAGGTACTGTAATCTTTCGACGGCCAATTACGAGTTTACGCGCTTCTATAACAATATTGGCGAAAATGTTCGAAGACTTCGCTCATGGCCACTTGATCTTCGTAACGATCGCTACAGTTTGAGATTTTATCAAACTCTTCTCGATAACGCTAACGAGTTGATGCTCGAGGACCCGATCATTGAGGTAGCAGCAATTTTTATTTTTTTCGCTTATTGATTTCTTCGGTAAAACTGATTTAACCTTCAGGGAATCAGATGTTTTCTTGTCATTCCCGCCAGTAACGCTGATCCAGAGCGCAGTTTTTCAACAGCAAATCGTTTGAGCAGAGGAGAAAGAAGCAAACTTGGTACGCAGACGCTGGATTACCTCATGACGTGAGGATTCTTCTGAATTATTGTAATTCCAACTTTTCACACCACCAACTTTCAATGCGCTTCAAGCATAGAACGAGATGGTCCAAGCTTGCTAACAGTTAAACCGATGAAACTGGCAATGCAGTGGCTGAATCCTCTCAGTGTTCTCGACTTACCAAAAGGAAAACCGGCCACCTTCGAAAGAGACAACAGCTTGATGAAGCAGATAAGGGAAGCTCTTTCCAAAGGTTTGTTGTGTTTGATACACCTGTTTCGTTCCCTAAACCGTTTACATCTTTCTTGTATTCATGATTTCGGTTATAGGGAATTTACGTACACTTGTGGAGCTCGACGTCAAGGAATACATGATTGTGAATGGGCTCAACAATAGGGACGACAAGGATGACATTCGACAAGCACGTGAAGATCTAGTGGCTTCAAAAGCCACCATTTTTTCTAGTGGTGTGCTTCATGGCATAGAGAACACTTAGTCAAATTATTTAACAACAATCAAGGCACTTATATGCTGTTTGAATTCCCTTGTGTGTTGTAAAATGTTTGCGTTATCTTTTTGGTTGTTTTAAAACCATACGGATGCACACGGTTTCTCTCCCCTTTTGTCTACATCTTCTTCTTACAATTCAAAAAATAAAATGGGTGAAGATCTGATAGTTTCATTTTTTCATAAATATGCTAACATTAATTAACACTTTTACAAAGGAAAAACTTTTTATATGACAGCACTAGTCAGAAAATTAACAAAAATAAATAAATATTGAATACAAATGAATAATAAAATTGAGATAAAATAATGCTGCGCACAACTGGAATACTGATTTCCTACACTCCTAAAAAAACGACCCATCCGATACGACCCCCCCCCCCACTTGACGCAAGCCAAATACGACCCCCCAGCTTCGATTCTCGAACCTCAAGCTTGAGCCTGGGTGGGAGCGCAACAGTTAAAATTGCTGTCAGGAGATATTTTGCCAGACTTATCGCTACATGGGGTTGTTAAATTGGTAAGAGGCGCCATAAACGCCAGCACGAGCATGCGTCCTAAGCTCAACGGGTTAATCACGCATTTTTCTAGGGTCTGCCTAAATGGTACTAAATGGTACTGGCTATCTACAAAAGCGAAGCCATTGACTTCAGCCAGCAACTCATTTTATAAGCCAAATAATCATTTGCCATATCTCTACGAATCTCAATGGAAGGCAGGGTACGTCTTTAGAGTTGTGACCAAAGTCGATCACTTTAACTTTACCTAACCTTCCTACCTTTTTTTATGCCAACAAGACGATCGACGTCTTAAAATTTAACGAAACAAAAAATGAGGATATCGCCACGTGAGGTTTCCTGATGGCATGAGGCGTAAACGGATTGATGTAAACTCTTTTTGGGTCACTACAGGTGGACCCCAAAACTTCGCTTTTTGGCTCAAAAAATGATCCGCTTCCGCTCTCATGGTTCAACCACTGTATTCTACGGCATATCCTCAGAAAAAGTATGGAAGTAATTCACCCTTTCCAGTTATTTCAGGGTTCACAGCGCTCACTAAGAACCCAAAGTAAGTTGCACACCTCTTCCGGTAATCCATCCCCGAGGAATGGCGGACAAGATGAGAGCTGACGTTTTTAAAGTCAATGCGTCAGTTGGAACACTTTTGCGTCGTGTTCTTCGACAGAGTGATTGATTAATCTCCTCAAAGTGATTCAAATTGGATCCGACAAGTGTTTCAGTCGATGTGTACAGGCCAAATGCATTCATTTTACAACCGTGCAAAAATCTTCTAGCCACACACAAACAGGAGAAGCAGAACAACAGCATAGCCTTCAGCCATCCAATCGCTCATTTACATCTTATTTATAATTATGATTCCAGCTTTGTCCCATCACACTTACAATTTTTGAATCCTTTTACCTTCTGTGGAATTAGTAGAAGGATGTGCATGCTAGACGTTCCACAAAAGTCTGAATGGACTAGGATTCACAAGATTTTGCTGCACAAGTTAGCTATTAAAAGACTTACTAACTCAAAGCAGTCATGGGGGGAGTGAAAGTTGAGTTGGAATCAGTTGAGAAAACGATAAAAAATCGTTCAGTTTCACTCAGGTGTAAGCAGAGGAATACACAACAACCGGAATCAAATTTCACGTAAGAACAATTTTATAGGTAGGAGGACTCTAATGTCTGATCAACAAGTCTGTCATAACATTTATTGGTAAGTACACAACAAACTCAAATACAGAATAGTAAAAAATATATCATGTGATTATTGAACACACGAATAACGATAATAATAAGATTTTGTACGTTATAAATTAAAATGAGGAGGTAAAACGTGACATACTTCATCCGTTAAGGGCCAGCCCCGTCCCACGAAATTGTGCCGAAGATCTCCGACTTCATTACTCAAGTTGGTCTTACCTCGAACCGAACGCAAATTCGAAAACAAAAGGTACGAGTCCATTCTTCATGTGACTACGAAACAGTAAAGAAGGAACTTATGATTGTGGACTGTGTGCGACGAGTGTTCTTGAATGTCTTGAAAATGAGACAGTCGACAGTTGACATGCAGTCGAAACACTTAGTCTTGGCACAAATGATGCCTTGAAAACTGGCACTCACAGTTCAAATGTTGCAATTCATGCGTAAAGAGAACAACTGCTGAGACCGTCTGAAAGAGAGACCGAAGACATTTCTAGAGAGGCCGAGTGTGGGCGTTTGTGAGGAAACATGTATAACACAATGGGCGACGCAGCTGTTCGACCAGGTTAACAGTCACTGCGTGACATCATGTAAGTTTTTTCATTATAGTTACCATCTTTTATTGAAGACTACCAGAAATCTCCTTTCACTGAGCACTGAAAGAGCAGAGAACTAAAGAGAGAAGGTGATGGGTTGAATATTGTTGCATTGTCATGCGCTAAATATCCACCGCTTTAGTTACTTCTTTCATTTTGAGAAAGCCGCGATGTTTATTTCGCAATTTAACGGAAACTTTATTTTAGTTGTTCCATATTCATGGAATTCAGCGATTTGACTCAAACCTGCCCACAAAATTGAACGATGAACCCATTTAATCCGTGACGTAGTGTGGCCATGTCTGCGACTCAGCCCATCATCGCTTATCACGTTCGGGGGATTGGTTTTCCCTGTAGCCAGCCTGTGCAACTCGCCAAACAGCATGACACCAGCACGGCCATGTGTTCCAAGCTATCCGAACTGATCAAGCCTTCAATCCAGGCTCGGGTTTGAGGATTCTAAACCTGTCCGAAAAAAGCTAAGACACTTGAACCTAAACCACTGTACGACTTGAACAGCAGCTGGCCCCAAGTCATTCTATAGCCCAGGTACAGTTCTATCAAGTTTTTTTCTAGTCAAGTGCATGGCGATAAATAAAACTTCTACAAGCAGCTGAGTGACTCTCGGGTGATTCTCTACGCTAACCCTCAAACCTCACATGACAATCCGAGAAGTTGGTGGGTGTTTTAAAAAATAAATGAACCACGAAAACAACACAGTCCAAGTTTGGTCAGGAATCATCTAATAACCTCTGTCTTTTTCGGTCTACCGGATTACGGCGAACACGTATTGGTGCTAATTTAAAATCAGTTCAGTTGATCTTGCTAGAGAAGCCTGCTAAAATCAGTCAGCAAAACCGGGGTAAATCAACAAAATCTGCACAAAAAAAACTATTTATTCATTTATTCAATTATTTATTTATTTACTTACTTATTTATTTATAGTGCACCGCTAAGTGCTTCGAGTAAAACAGACGTGAGTGAAACAATCGTACTGCGCTTAATAAATACCACTAAAAACTAAAGTAAAGTAAAATGTTAGCAACTCATGCCGCATCCCAGTCCTCGAGAGGAGAGAGACCAACGCCATTGTGAGCAAATAAATGCAAGGAAAGATTCACTGGTCCGGTAAGAAGATGGTCAGCTAGCAGCACAGTTGAGTTTGGTGCTTCTAGGAACTACTAGGATACCTTCGGTCCACCAGGCGCTAAGGCCTATCCAGCTTAGTGCAAGTGCAAGTGCAAAAGGGTGGAAGTCACCAGAACGTCCGGGCTACAACCATATGTATTCGGACGGACTTTGTCCCATAACGTTTCCATAGGAGCCCAAAGTGCCCAGTAGCGAATTGGTAGAAGCAGATAACTCAACTACTAGCGAATAGAACCTCAAAACGGAAGATAAGAGGTATCCCTAACAGGTACTCAGGGTAAGGACTGAAGTAACAAAATGGGCTAGCAAGTGCTAGTCCCGATGAAAATCCGCGATGCTGGAGCGAAGAAAAGAAAACGCGACAGTAGGTTTTAACTTCAAAAGCAAGCTAAATAAAAAATTCAGATCAATGCACTATCAATATGAAGCTGGAAATAACTGGAATATGCTACGATAATACCGCACTATGCGAGCTCAAAAGCTGTATCAAATCTGGCTTGGACAGTTCATTTCTCAAACTGATATGAGCACCAGTGGGAAACGATTCACTAGGAAGCAATCGAATCCATCTAGCGAAACGACTTAACACATTATTGAACATAAGAGAGTGCTTCTCCTTATTAGTTTTGGGAGAGTGGAGGTTAAAACCACCTCCCTGCTCGAAGACGGCATAAAAATCTAGTATTTGCTAGACTTCAGTTTCGAATTACCCTAAGGATACGAAAACAGACGATAAGATCGGCTACTATCCGTCTCACAATCAGTCGTGGATAACGGAGTTAGAACACTTTCATTCGATAGAACAACATCAAGCGATGCCATATTACACACCTCAGCCATAAAAGGCGGGTAAAAACGTGATGATCTTTCTCAATTTTGAGAACATCCGTTTAGAACTACGATTCCGAACCTGAATAATATTCAAGATGGAGCAAAACATATTTCGAAAACAATCGAATAAGAATTTGTGGTTCAGCTACTTTAATATTGAGAAAAACGACAAAAAGGGCCGCATAGATTCTGGAGCAAATGCGGTCAATATGCTTTTAAAACGACAATGTGGACTCAAAAGTAACGCCAAGATCATCAACAGAGGAGCACTGTTCGATCATACAGTCATTGAAGCAAAGCATCCCGACTCTAATAGTCATGTGTCTATTATCCAGGTAAAATTTCAGCCATCGTTTAATGTCACAACTAACCAGGGGTGTGAGGAACTTCCGTGCCTGTGTTCCGCTTTATTTTTTGGTGGAGCACGGAAAAAGAAATCGCAGAGCTCCACTGTGCAGCCCAACAAAAGGGAGACGAAAGTTATTGTGCTGACGTCGATATGATCCATTCGAATTCTGCAAGAATGAAACCAATGCAGCGAGGTACACCCTCCTAAGAAAACTTGCAATAAAGTATTTGTCGCCACCTGCCACATCGTCGGAATGTGTTCTACTGCTGGTTTCATTGTAAACGATATGATAAAAAGTGTCCCGAGAATCTTCAAAACCTGCTGTTTCTCTTTCGTAACGTACTCGCTCTAGGCTCTTAATTCAATTTTGAAAGCATTCATATCTATCACGCCAAAAGGCCTGTCTTTCTGTACATACTTGTGCCGGCTTTGGTTTACAATGATGTTTACACAGATGAATGAAACTGATATGGTTTTCGAGATGAATTTTTATTGTTTACTTTGAGGCTATCACCAAACATTCATCGCTTTCACCAAAATAGGGGACACACTCTAGTGGAAACAAGACGACCATTCTATGGGTACCTTTAGAAACAGAAATGGAAACGTTTTCTGGTACAGTTTTGGCTAAATTCCAATAATTCAGTGACCTTTGTACTTTCCGTTTCCGTGTTCCATATTCCGGTTTCCGACCATTTTTGGCCATTTCCGTTCCGTCTTCCGCTTCCAAAAAAAATTCCGCACACCCCTCATAATGAGGAGTGAGTGACATTTAATGGAAATCATACGAGAAATCATCAATCATAATCTCATACTATATTCGAAAGAGGACGATACGCTCTACAAGGTGTACGAAGCGTTCTGAAGCGTTTTGGTTATCAATGTTTTTAGGTCGTCAAAGTGGACCTAAATCGCAGGCGCGGCGCGCGAACCCTATGAAGAGTAATACACCACCTAATAGAGAAAATCATCGTCTTTCAAAAGGTACATAACATTTCATTTAAGCCTCTGAAACTAAGCTGAAAAAATCACTCGATGAGGTTGATTTTTCACTTTTTCGCTTTCCACTTTACCAGCCAAAAAAAACAATGACATTCAAAATTATCACGAATTTCGAATATACTGCTTGAAAGATAAAATAGTTCTCTTTCGAACGCTGTGTCACACTCTGCAGAAGCTTTCGAACTAATCTTACAACAGTCGTTTGAAAAACGGCGGGAACTTTCTGGGGGAGTGTCGTTTGTTCGCAATGTCGGCTCGACCAAGGGAGGGCGGCAGTTCCTGTGAATACATTTACTGACGACTCGCCCGACGAGTCGACGGCGACCCTCGGATTCGAACAAGCACCCATTGAATTCGAAAACATGGGAATCCATATATTTCCGGAATCACAATTTTATCCTCTATCAAATGAGCTAGGAAAGAACATTCTTTCAGCAAATGAACGGAATTTATTAATAATTCGTGAAAGAAAAAACGGAGGTAATAATTTCATGAGAAGTTAAATTATCTTCCTAGGGGGAAACTCCGGTGTATGAAAAGTTGGAATGAAAAGTGTGAAGTAACCACCGAAATATTTGCATATAAACATTCATAGAAATATCGCAAATTTCATTCCTTACGACTACTCTCACATTTATCAGTTGATACACTTTTGAGGTTTTCCATGACTGGAGTTCTGTTTCAATGAAAATGAAGTCCTTTTAAGAAGGACTGGTGGTTCAAAATTAGAAAATGTGGATGTGGTTTAGGACTTAGAGAAAGTTCAGGAAACCGCCGTGAAAGTTACTGAAAGATTATTCTTGCCTAGCTCATTCGATAAAGAGAGAAATTCTGAAGCGACGAGGAGTCGCCGTTCACGCGGCCACCGCGGTGGGTACGTCACTGGGCGAGTTGCCACTAATTGTATTCACAGGTACTGACGCCAGCCCTTGGTCGAGCCGACATTGCGAGCAAACGTCCCTTCTGTCAAACTTCAAAGAAACAAACATACTGAGCGTTTTATAAATGACATTGCAAAATCTGTAGTAGACTTCTGTAACAGAAGAGTATTGATCAAACACAGAGAACCAATCTACTCCTGAAAGGTGTGTGTTGAGGGCAGAATGGACAATGAGTTAAGTGAACAATGACCAAAGAGTGGCTGCAGGTCCAGTCTGACGACATTGAATTTAACAAAATCATTTCTTTTTGCAGATCACAACAATCTGACATATGATCAATTGGCATGTCATCGTCAGTGGCAGTTGAATCAGGAGATCGATAAACTAGAAGAAGATTCAATGAATCATTAGAGCCAGAGCTAACAATAACGAGGAGAAGGAGATCTGACTTGAGGCAGGAAGGAGGATCGAATATTACTACGTTAATAGTCATTTTTGCAAGAACATATATCCCACCTCCTCTACGGACCGAGCGTTCGACACGTAAAATTCTATATAAATGAAAAACCGTAGGTTATTTCAGCCACGAATATTGGGTTCAGCCAGGTCACAGTGATAAAAACCAGGTCTATATGTAAATAGCAAAAGACGAAATGATGAATTTTATTCTTCTTTTTTTTCTGCATTCCAGAACTAGAATTTTACCCTAGTCCTGGAATGCAGAAAAAACAGTTTAGATAGGGTGTGTACCATGGTAAGCTAGACACACGACCCGAAGGAAGTTCGTCAGCCCAGTTCGCCATGGAACACCACCCAAACGACTTCCTCCGACGCTCAGTGTTAGTTAGACTTCTCCTCACGAAACCCATGGAGAACCCCGCGCATCATGACGTCGGAAGGAATTAGCCAGAGGTAATCTCGAGTGAGATACGGTAAGACGAGTTTCAACACTCGAGATCTATCACTACTGGGCTCCCCATGCGGTAGACCTCGACTGGTCTACACTCAACGCCGAAGCAGTCCACTAGGTTAGTCACCTAAGCTTCAAGATCAAACTGCCTAGCAGAAGGCAACAGTTCTTGGTGGGGTTCAGCTAAGCCCGAAATCACAAGACAAGGCCCTGATCTTACACGAGTACGTGACTTATTGTGAGACATTACGGTGAGATCAGAACGTCAAAGAAAGTCAATACGCGATGCTGAATCGACAAAAAGCAGGACCGACTCACAAAGCAAAATCATGGGAAACTAAAAGGAAAGGAAACAAATCCGTTTAAAAGTGAAAAGAGATCGAACCAAAGTTATAGAACAAACTGGATGAAACAGAAATCAAACTTAGCACACGGTCAGAGGCTGCTGGGAACCGAGAGCACGTGGACGCCGCAGTTGAAAGAAATATGAAATATTATGGTGACATGACGATGATGCTGATAACGAAGAATGGTTCATGACGTAGAGAAACAATAGAATGCGATGTTTACTAAAAGAACCGGAAAGAAGCCGGCTGGTATGCATGGAACGAACGAATTATTCGAAGCTCAGCCCACATGAAAGCGACTCGTCGCGTGCTCTGCTCTCTTTCATCAACAGCTGACGCGTGGTGGATTATCAAAGCAAGTGCGGGTGTTTCAGCCCCGACCGATGAGACACAGAGCCCACCCGCCGACTTCACGCACACCTTCGCAAGTTGATTTCATGTGAGAGACCACGAAATGAAAAAACGATGAACAGGTGAAACCTAAGCCATCAAGTCGTCGGCGTACCCATCATTTGAAAGGATATGAGGTATTCAAAAATTTATGATGAAAGAAAATTGACAAACCCTTTCAACGAGTCCACCGAGATCAAAAACTGATGCAATAGAAAAAGGAGATATTGGGATTCTATTAGCGACACCAGAGTTGTTTATACAATCTCCTTATTCGGCTAACGTTTCGGCGTTGCCGCCTTCATAAGAGCCCGGAAGATCGACAACATTTGCAACTTATCCGCCCACACACCATTTCCTCTAACAATCGTTGCTCTGAAAACCAACAACCGCGGGAAGCAGCGGGAAGATAACTTCCCCAACAATTCCCGATCAACTAAATTTGAGTTTTCAACGTTAAATTATAGTTTTTTTTTCCTGAGCCGCGATTTTTCCACCATCACTACAAGGGTAAGTTTTGCCTTCTTCAACCTGGATTTTGTAGCTGAAAACTACTCTTCTTAAAAGATTCTCGTCATTATTCAGTGCTTAGACGGCAGTTGCGAAATGGAGTATTAAAGGGTTTAGCTTGTATCTTGTAAACACTTACCCTCTAACCCTAGTATCTTGTAAACGCTTACCCTGTAACCCTAGCTTACGCCTCCGACGCAGTAACTGAAGTGTGCGTTAGCAAGAAGTGTAGCGAACTTCTGTCGGGACTCGGTTGAGCGCACTAACTTGTTTACAATGTACAGTGTAAAACCATTAATATATCCTATCGCAACTGTTGTTTAAGCACTAGTTAATGACGAGAATTTATCAAGCACAGTTGCGATTGAGCCACAAAATCCACGTTGAAGAAAATAGATATAATTAAGTTGTTTGGGATTAATCTAGCTATGTTACGAAAACATGCAAAGATGCCCTTTCAAACACACACATGAAACAGAAGCAATTAAGCCTAGAAATCTTGGGAAGCTCCGGGTTGAGCGGTCTCAGAAGGAGATAGTTCTCTAGAGCAGTGGGCGAGCTCTAAAATTTCTTGTTTTCCCCTTCCCGTTGGCGCCATTCTTGAAGCAAATGTTAGCTCCACTCAGAATTGTAGAGGCATGGTTAATACGCATCCGACTCACATAGTAAATTGAGGGAGTCAGCCGAAGTACACAGGTCGGTCACGTTGTCCTACCACAGCTGTCTGGTAGAATTTGAGCCGACCTTGGAGGGTTTGAAGATTTGGTTGACTCGGTGGAAGGTCGATTGTTCAACGGTGCGTGTTAGGCTGGCGCTTCTTACCTCAGCTTACCAGGATCCTTCTTTGATATTGATGAACGCAGCCTTTGTATTAGACTTTATCACGGTTTCGTTCCATTGTCTTCAATGAAAAGAATGGCACAGTTGTTCATGATGTACATGACCAAACTGCAGTCGCTAAGAATCGTCAACTCCATCACAGCTCTTCACCCAAAAGACCTGAATTCAGTTACAGTCCTGCTATGTCAGTTTGGATAGGTTGCTACTGGCAAGTCAGAGATTGTATAGATGGTGTAAGGACTACGTTATGGGGAATTTTAAATTTCACACGCCCTGTTGCGAAGTCCCGTTTTCGATCAAGCTTTTTATTATATACAGTAGTTCGCGAAAAGATATGTCACCTTGCATTTTTGGGTGCAAATCGCTGAAATCGGAACGAATTTGTTTCCAGTTGACAGTTCTCATGACTCTTATTGAAAATACACTATTATGTGCTCTTGTTGGAAATTCTAGATTTTTTTAGAAATTTTTAAACTCATTTTCATATGCATTTTTAAACGAATGTTTCTTAGGAACCACTGAGCTTCTGCATGTCTAGTGGTGTATTCTGATAGAACATGATTAGCTTACTCTTATAGGCTATGAATTGTAGTTCCATGTCATTAGAAAACCATGGATTTTTTCGCGTGAATTTTTTTATGGTCAAAAAATGGTGAACTCTTGATAAAGTCTTTCACTTAAAACTCTATATATTAGTAACTAGTTAGTGAAATTACATCAAATTCGGGTCTGTGGTAGCATAAGATTTTCTCTTTCTAACACATATTGATGTTTCAAAAACTGTCTTCCACTTACAGGGAAAATAGCTCTTAAAATTGCAATTACATAAACGGCCGTTTTAAGAATACCCGGAGAGCATTTGACTCCAGATTACTCTAGCGCATAGCAGACTTGTTGCTTGTTAGGTCCTGAACAGGTAGCAAAATAATTCCCACTCTTCCGCAAAAAATCGTCTTCTAGTTAGAAATGTCGTATGCACCACTATTCCCGCCACCGTACACTATGCGGGTTAGTGCGGTAGTTCCAATCGGTCTAACTAGAAGACGATATTCTGCACGAGAGTGGGAGTTATTTTGCTACCTGTTGAGGACTTAACAGGTAACATGTGTACTATGCACTACAGAAATCTGGAGCCAAATGCCCTCCGCGTATTCTTAAAACGGTCGTTTATGTAAATGCAATTTTAAGAGCTACTTTCTCTGTGAGTGGAAGGCAGTTTTCAAAACTTCAACAAGTGTTAGAAAGAGAAAATCTCATGCTACCAGAGACTCAGATTTCATGCAATTTCATTTACTAGTTACTAATATATAGAATTTTAAATGAAAGACTGTCTCAAGAGCTCACCATTTTTTGACCATAAAAAAATTCACGCGAAAAAATCTATGGTTTTCTAATGACGTGGAACTAAAATTCATAGACTATAAGAGTAAGCTAATCATGTTCTATCAGAATATCACCACTAGACGTGCAGAAGCTCAGTGGTTCCTAAGATACATTCGTTCAAAGATGCATATGAAAATGAGTTTAAAAATTTCTAAAAAAATCTAGAATTTCCAACAAGGGCACATAATAGTGTATTTTCAATAAGAGTTATTAGAACTGTCAACTGGAAACAAATTCCTTCCGATTTCAGCGATCTCCACCCAAAAATGCAAGATGACATATCTTTGCGCGAACTACTGTGGGTACATTGAGGAGCTTAATTTACCGTTAGGAGATCCCAAGAATCAGTGTTGCGCTCCACTTCCCTCAAACCCTTACGAGGGAGGTTGCTCAGCGTGCTCCGAAGATTCTCAACGAGACCCATACTGTTTTGTAGAGCATTGAATGGCGATTACAACGGTGTAGGTTGTTTTTGCTATGGGCGAGTGGATGGCCCGAAAAAAAGCAAGAAATCTCGACCAGTAACTAGTGGCGAGAAACTAGTGGCGAATGCACTTATAGGTGTTAACTAACTGAAGCCGTAACATGGTGGACCAATGGGTAGCATGCAGGACTCTCAATCTGATGGTCGGTGGAACGGTCCTTTTGCTGTCCTTTTCTTTTGCCTTCCAATGCTAGATACCAAAATACGCTCCTTTTGGAATTTTGTCGCAGTTGCGCGATAGAATCGCGTTTGGGAGGAGTATGGCCAACAAAGTACGCACAAACGACGATGTCTTCTAGTACATATGTATGTGACCCATATCTACCGTAGCCAACCCAAATCGACCCCAAATTCAGGAACAAATGTAGTTGGGGCTAAATCGGTGATTTAGACCCAACTACCCAACTTTCTTACCACGGACCCTAGCAAGCTCACGCCAGACACAATGGGAAAGTTGATGTCGGATTTGTGAATTGTGGATTTGTCAGCTACCCAAGTAATATTTCTTGATGAAACTCGTAAGAAACTCATCCAAAGTGACGTCTCTGTGTTCTTCAGAGTCGAAAAAGTAGAGTGATAGAATAAGGAATACACTCGGTAAGTGGACCTTCGTACAACTACTCAACTCTAGTAAGGCTGATTAGGTCAATATCACCGATTTAGCTCAAACTTTTGTCTGCTGGAGTTATTTAGGGCGCTGATCACGAACCTGACATTTGTTTTTGAATTTGGATCGATTCTGGTGGTATCTCTGGTGTTTGCGATCTAGAAGCCCATCTGCCACTGGTTAGTTTTCAAGGTTTTTTGCCTTTTTTGGGCCATCCACTTGCCCATAGCAAAAACAGCCTATACCGTTGTAATCGTCATTCGATGTTCTACAAAACAATATAGGTGTCGTTGTGAATCTTCGGAGCACGCTGAGCAACCTCCCTTGTTAGACGCAACAATGCTCCTAATGATCTGGTTGAGTATTTATTTCGTAGTTGATTTCTGTTATACTTGGTTGTTGTTTAACATGATGACGACAGTGTGGCGCAGCATTGGTTGTTGTTTAACACGTTGACGACAGTGTGGCGCAATGCTGCGCTACGCTCAAGCGACCACGTGGGACCGTGTGGCGCATTGCCGCGCCACAGTCTAGTATCGTACTTTTCTCGATACATTTCAGAATTTCGAAGAATGTTTTTGTGCCACCTTTTAGCAAGCCTTTGCAAATTGTTATAGGAAGCATGGTCCATGAAAATGATTCTTAGCTTCTGATTTACTGGAATTTTTGACTGTGCACTAGTTCTCCTTACAAGTAAAAACAAATAATGGTTATTGCAAGAAACAAATAAATGCAAACAAATACTGGTCACTGAAACGAACACATAAATACAAACAAATATTGATTATTAGAATAAACAAATAATGAACAATAAACAAATAGCAATTTCCTTCCAACGTGGATAGGGAAAATGGACATTCTAAAAGCTTCCAGGTGTTATTTTTCTATTTTCATTGCAAAAAAAGGAATAGTCACAATCCCCGATATTACAGGACTGTATATGTAGTCTTCGAGATTTACTATTCACTTCCATTTTGAAAAAAATTCGCCGTATGCCGGCATCGCCACAGTCTCGGTGCGCTAGAAAATCAGTTCGTCCCACGCGCCAGACACGCGAAAAAGGCGCTGTCGTCAACGTGTTAATAACGTATGCTATCAACACCAATGTTAAAACAACTACTTCTAACATACTTGGCAGTAATCCGCTAAAACACGGTAACAGCACCGGAATTCCCAGAAAAACCATAATGTCCACGTTTTTTTTATCACAGCTGCATGACTCTCCAATCAAAAAAATCTGAAACTCGTTCCCATGTCAAGGCAAAACTTGCACTGACTAAAGGACGAAGATTTGGAGAGTTCAAAATTTCTGCTGATGACTAGAAACTTGAGATGGCATTCCCCTGTTCGTCAAGAACAGGACCGTCCATGACGATCGTTGGATGGTGGCACCTTATCCCAAGAATCCCCGTTAAGCCGCAACGACGGCCGAGAAGACTGATACCGTGGTCAACAATCAGTGCCCAAAAATAATCAGCACAAAAAATTGTGGAATGTCAATAGCCGCTTGAGTATTGGGGTTTGTATATTGTTTGTATATAGTTTGAAAAGTATCTTGAATACAGAGCCCTGAACATACACAGAGTATAGAAAAGATAGGAACACCTCCTGATTTTTTCTATACGACTTCAAGAGTCAATTTCAAAATACAGGGTGCGTCAAAAGTCTTTGGACTGGCTGTTTGAAGATCATTATATATGGAGAGCGCCATGCAGCCATTCAAACTTTTATGCGTAACTATTATACTAATCTTGTCCTACAGTATAGTAAATTTTCCTTGCTGATCGTTGGCCTGTTTGAAATGTCTGGAGTAAAAGGTTTGCGCACTGCTACAGCGAAAATGCACAAGGAGGGAGTGTCAGGCGCTGACATTGCCAGAACTCTGCGTATACGAAAATTCACGGTGTACGACAACTTGGTCTATCTTGAAGAGCAAGACCTGCTCAACATCACACAGGGACATTGAGTCGCTCCAACGAGCTTTGAAGAAAGCCTGGGAAGAAATTGATGGAAAGGTCTTGCGCGCCGCTGCACTTCCAGTTTCCTTAGAGACTTAAGGCCTGTGTTCGTGCTAAATGAGGCCGTTTCGAAGCCTAACTATGTTTTTATGTGTACAATGTCTAAAGTAATAAATGCTATAAATTTCATTCCATTTGCTTTGAAATAGCCGTTAAGGCGACCAATTATCTGACGTTGAGTCTAAAGACTTTTGACGCACTCTGTACATAGTATAAATACATTCTACGCGTCGAAAAACGTGCGCTAAAAATTTTCTACAAAATTCGCCAACAATGTAAAGGATAGGCTACAGCACGCTTCATTAGAGCACTAGCTGATCTTGAGCAAAAAATAGTCCAATGTTTAAAGTTCTGACTGGATTGGAGCAAGCAATCAGGGATCTACCCACGAAAATGTCGAAGGAATTTTCTGTCTTGGTCTAAAACGCAATGGAACAATTTCTAGTGCATGAAGCCTGAGTCAGCCTCATATTCCGAAGCTGCGCACAGGAACAGCAGACCAGAACTCGACCTCAGGGTCAAATGTCTTTCTCAAACTAAGGTAAGATAGTCGTCGAACAAGATTTTTTTCGAAACAAATTGTGAAGCACATATGGATACCAAAACAACCGTAGTGAGATGCTGAAGTTGGATACAGTGCAGGATGACGAATCGTCTAAGCTCAAATTCTCAACTAATCACCTATCAGAGAAAAATGACAAAAAGCATTCTTTCTGCAAGCTTTTCTGGCAGAACTAATGATGGTATTTTCCACGCAGCTCACATAGCCCCCTCGCTTCACGTATATTTTTTATGTTGGCCACCCTAAAATTAAAAACGGTCCACCTCACATAAAAACCGCGCAAAAACGCGCCTAATTGGCCACCAGCATCCGATTCAGATTTTCTGAGCGATGCTTCGAGGCAGGCGTCAGTTGTTGGAAATCACCAAGAATTAATTGACCTCAAGTTCTTTTAACGATGACATGAACAAGAAGCTAATGGAGATCCACCGTTCAAAGAACCTGCCTGCTCAACAATCACCAAAAAACCGCTTGATGATTCGATGTCGACAACTGTTTACAGCAGCTGACAATCGGAAATTGGTCCTTGGCAAAAACTCGAACCCTGTGGGCAGCGCAGAACTAAAGTGATTATAGGTGAACGGTAACAGGTAAGATTGTCCTCCTCAGACACTCATTTCGGACCACCCGCGGGCGAAAAGCGGATGACAAAAAATTGGGTCCGCTAGTGATCGGTTTAAGGTCCGCGGGTGATCCGAAAAGCGGACGAAAAACAGTGAGCTTTCAGACCATAATTCGGTCATCCGCTTACGCAGCCCTGATGATTCCTCATTTACCCGCTTCTGATTTCACTGTGAACAATTACACATTGCAAAGAAAATACCAATTTATTTTCTACTACTTCAGACTTCTATAGATAATGCACAACGCATATAAAGTATGCGTATAATAAACATAGACATATATGAAGTACAGTGTGACTGGAAATGTAATATGCACACAAAATGTTCAAATGATTAAGTTCGAGAGGTGAGATAGCTAAAACCGTGAGCATAAGAGATATTTGATATCAGACAAAAGAGATCATGTAGCGTAAGGAGATCTCAAAACCGTGAGTGCGAGAGATGTGCAGGCTAAAAAGGCACAACAATGTGGGCAGTCGCGTAACAATTAACAGGTAACAACGACGAAACAACAAGAAAACCACTAAACAACATAATCAAGAGAAAAAATATTTCAAAGACGACCACATAGGAATCATGAGAAAAAAGTATTTCAAAGACGACCACTTATGTGTTTCGCTGCTTTGCAGTAGACCTCTTTCCTCGTTGCAGTAGTCATCCTTACACATCCAGTTCCTGGTCGGAAGGGTCATCGTGCTCCGTACTTTGGCTCGCCGGTCGCTTTTTCGCGCGACGCTGAAAATGAACCGCACTCAAAAATTTTCAAAACCTGAGCATTGAAATTGTTATTAATCACCGTGTAAGTTCCCCACGCGTTCCTCTGGCTATCATATGGAGTTCCGCGCACGTCAGTCCTGAATATGAGTATTGAAGCGGTAGTGTCTGACAGATAGACGGTGTAAAAGCGAGAACTCACAAGGCTTTCTGTAGCGTAGGAAAGAAATTGTTCAAAATCACTTGAAAACAAAATATAAAAAGCATAACACAAAAATGACAAAAAACGATTCCCTGTTTTCGGTGACACTTCCTACAGAGAAACACTGAGCCGGGTGGCTAGTCGCTCCGCGCGGGCGACGTCAATCTAAAACGATTTCATAGAACATTACCATAAAACACGATTACCATAAAATACGACAAATTCAAAACAGGAACAAAAAAGGCGAAAACAAAGAAGAACAAAGAAGGAATTAAGAAGAACAAAAGAAGAATGAGAAGAGGGAAGAACAATGAAGTGTGTCGGAAATTTCAACATTACGATCGCGTGTGGTGAAATGGCAAGTTCTGTGGGGGACCACAAGACGCCCAGAACCACGGCCGCAATGGGGGACACGGCCCGGGACGCTACTATGCTCTGAGGGTCATCCGAAAATGAACCGCGGTTGGTCCGCAGTCCTGTCCTCTTGCGAATATGGTCGGCGGGTCAACCGCTTTTGCAACCGGACGAGCCGCGGACAGTAAATTGGGTCTGCGGATGGTCCGAAAACCCCCCTTTCCCCCGCGGGTGGTCCGAAACGAGTGTCTGAGTCTAAGGACACGCCTGTGAAATCGTGCACTCGTATTCTCAGAATCGTAGAGGCGCTTTGGCTTGTTCTTTGGTTTATGCAATGAATTGCATACGCCAATTCACAGATCAGCATGCCCACTTCACAAGATAGGATTGGGATCAATTCATCTAAACCCACAAGTCTTCTTTGGCCAAAGGCGACGAACAATCGCTCGCTAGTTCGGTTGCAATTAACCACGTTGGAATGCTACAGCACTTAAATTCACTAACCAAACTAAATTACGCACTCTTTTTTTGTGCCCACATTGGTAAGGTCATTTACGTGGGAACTGATTCATTTTAGGTAGGTGCATATTTTTTCCATGTGTGGTACAGAATAACATGGAGAGCTTGAATATGATTTTCGACTTCTATTTTATCTATTTATTTATTTTACGCCTTTTCACAAACGTGCTAAAATGATTGGTGGTACAATGAGCAGGAAAAACACGATCGATAGAAAAAATTAAATTAAAACAATTTAAACCAAAATTCAGCGAGTTAGTAATTCAAGCAGAGGGAAGGAGACATTCCTTATATTCAAAACAAAATTCATCGTTTTTCTTTCGGAATTTGTGAACAGCGTGTTGTCCGGTATTTATGAAATAGCAGGCATAGAACAATCGGTGACAAAAGGATATAACCCAAGGGAAAATGGTATGACGGAGAGGGTAATAGGCACCTTGGTGAAAAGGCTCCGGAAGAAGACCGTAATCCCTGCGGAGTGGGATATAGTTTTACCTATTGTGGTGTTTGCCTACAACTGTGCGCCATATGATGCCACGGGAGAAAGCCCCTTCCTCTTGCTCCATGCCGCGGACCCCAACTACCCCTCAAACGTCATTCCAAGGAACGAATTGTGTTTTAATCATATTGATAACGACGACTATTTTAGGAGTGAGTACCGGACAGCTTTTCGATGATAGATGTGTTTTTCATGTGCCCCACTAATGTTCGACGTCGAATATACCACATTCTCAGCGAGATATGTTGCATTCTGGATCAATCAGAGGACAGTTGCTGCGTCGTCGTCGGTCCAACTTCGGAGGAGCCGCTACCGAAGAAGGACTGGTGTAAATTGGCGTCAGCTTTCGCAGCAGGAGCTCGCAAGGGCATGAAGATAGTGGTGGTAGCACCACCCAGAGGGGATCCAGCCTACGAACGCAACAGAATGGACATGAACGACGCCGTAGAGCTCGCCAAATCAGTCGCAGTACTCGTCAAACGGAACATAATTAGCTCCATCCCTATAATCGAGTCGAGTAGCAGCTGCGTACGACTGATATCCACCGAGGAGGAAAAACGTTAAGGGTTGAAGTGGGTCATGGAAACAAAGGAAAAACATGTCTAGTACTGATCTATCCATGCTATCTAGGAGACAGGCTACCTGAGCACGCATCTGCGGGGCGGGTTCCGTATCTCAGAAACCTCTATATATCCGTTACGCACCCTGAAGCCGCTGATGAAGCAACCAATTTCAGCTCACACCGCATGTGTCAGCCCTATGCTAGGTAGGGAGAAGCAAGCTCCCTTAGCACGCATCCACGGGGCAGGATCCGTATCGTAGAACCCGCTTTAAACTAATGCGCACCCCGGGACGGCTGAGGAAGCGAATTAATCGCAAAGTAACTAGCCTGCGAGGTTTGCTATTAGCATATGGATCTGTCCTAATTGATCAGATCAGTCAGTGCTTTGGTGTCTTAACATAATAAAATAAGCGAACAATAACATGCCCATAGAGACCGCGGATATGTATGCACCATCCCACAATATTATATCGCTCGCATAAACTAGTCTCAAAAGCCATTGTTTATAGTAAAAACCAGTAACATATCCAATGAGTTTCCGTTCCACACAAAGCTTTGCACGTGGTATACTCTTTACTCAATACAAGTAAACAAGGTGTTTTTTAATTGTATACGTCAGTAGTCGACGATATAGAGTTACTAAGCAGCTGTAAGTTCGAAATGGGTCAAGAGAACAGGATCGAACATGAAGAATCCCGTCTGGCGATAGATATTCGTACCGAGTTCTCTAGTGGATTTATCTGTTTTGAAGGTGAGCATCGGATTTGAATGAAAGGAGATGAAGCTGAATAGGAGGCATTCTTTACCTAACTAAGCCATTCCCTAATAGCTATACAGAGGCGACACAATGTTGAGAATAAATATTGAAGAAATCAGAGTGAATCCAAGAGCCATCCCATAGCGATTGCTTGGAAGAAGGAAATTATCCATTTCGTTTCTCCAGCTCGCAGAGGGCTCAATCAAGAAAAACCTCTCTAGTATCACAACTAGTGAACAACCCTAAGAAAAATTACTGATTTCATAAGGTACACAACACTTAAAACTTGCAAAACTGAGACAGCGACTTTGTACAGATAGATCGTATATGAAACACTATGCATAATGCAGGTGTACCAAAAACCGCTTCATTGCGGAAAAGGCTAACCTCACGAACAACTCCAATTAAAAATAACTTGAAAAAAAGGTGAATGGAACACCATTCCGACTTGACGCGGTCAATCAGCTACTGCTAACTTCTGATAACAGAGGGATAATTTTTTCGCTCCTCGACTCCAGAAGTGGCAATGAAGGCCATACTTGATTTGCATCGAGAAGGGCTTCAGGAGGCTGGAAAGGAAAAGCAGACCATCCAAGAAAAGTAGCTGCTATAGAAGAAAAGACAACTCACGAGGTGACCAAGATCGGCAATTTTTGCTTCTCTGATACTCCATTCTCTGAGGATGTAGCCTTGGTCATTATCCCCCAATATGCGAGTATCGCAAACGCTGAAACGAATTTCTTAGGAAACAAAATCCAGAGGAAATTCATTTCGTGTAACACTGTTAAGAGATCACTACTCATTCTCCTGGTGGATCTTGCGGAAAGAACCGGCGAAAATGTTTATCTCGACATTCAATGGTAGTGGAAACAACTCTTCAACATCCTACCACTACAACACGCATGATGTGCTCTCTATTACTTGCTTTCGACTTCCATTTTTACCACTGTCTCATTCTGATGCGTTGGTGCCAGATTCGACGCAAAAATTGCAGCTCACGCGAGTTTTAAGCCTGCGTCGCATGAAGCTCATAAAGAACACTTTGATCGCGTACTACCTCCCTCACCTACATGTCAGCTCAACTGGCACTATACAAAGTTGGGTTTACTGGCTCATAGTTTTGGGGCTCAACAATGCTTCTATGAAATCGCAAATCGTATCATCGCCTCGACTTATAGGTGTTAATATGAGACAGGATTATTAGTTCATATAGGCTCCTCCGTTATTGTGCAGTTTGTCCTCGGTTTTGGTTTACTTACAGTTTATTCCACAACGTTTTGATCCCAATCAACTACGAGCTTTTCTTAGTTTGCTTTCTTGATAGCCAGCTCGTTTTCTTCCGCTTTGTTCCTGCGCCCATTTCGCTGAGATCCCAAAATGCCATCTTTTCTCGGTCTAGAGCTCCGCGTGGGAGTGGCTATATCGTCCTCAATCACAGATTCTTGGACACAACTTCCTTACATGCGTCTATCGATTAGCAATCATGGGCATGTGACAGTTTTCCTCAATCAGCCGAACTGCCAACCTGGGTCTGGGGTTGGTACTGACAGCCTTAATTCTAGGCTAGGTAAGTGTTTCTGCGTGGGACGGGATTGAACTTTAGTCATCGAGACCCTGAGCCTGCGCTCCTACCTCTCGTCTATTTTGGCCCTTTTTGGTTTTCGAATATTTACACTACTGCCTTTATTCTATGTTGTGAACAGTTATCAACTACATTTCATTTTCTAACCGAACCCACCGAATGAGCACTCTGTCGATCCGAAGATAAAACCGCATCAAGGCGAAGAAGAAAGTTGGCATTGCACGAAGTCTCACAGTCATCTAAATAGGAAGATACATAGAACTAATGATGAAACAACTTTCAGTAGTTGCCTCCTCCTCTTTCCCAGCCCCATTCCCACTCCTCGACGAACACCTAATCACAATTGGAAAAAATCACACCAACATGAAGCAGAGTTCGAATAAACTGACAACGATCATGACATTGTAAATGTCATCTACCTTTTTTACTCCATCACAAATGATGACGCCAAAATTTCTTTTCGTGACTTTTCCCATTTTTCTTTCTTTTCGAGTTAACTTAAATTAATTCAAAATAATTGCGACAAGCGTCACCTCGGCGGTTCCGTGATCGGCCAGCTCGTCCTCATACAAAGTCATCTGTGAATAAAATCCTATTGGTTCCTGCCGCTTCAGACGTTCAACGTCTATTATTTCGTCAGTCGGTTCGACCTCAAATCACATTTCTTACGTTTGTCTTATACAACGTAATAACTTGATTGATTGATTGATTGATTACATAAATCATCCCTTACAAGAAGACTAGTCACTAGTTTCGCGAAATGTAACCCACTGAGCATCCGCAAACCGTTCCGGCATATTTCGATGTGAACGTCCAATCAAACGGGTGAGCGGCTTTTTCTGCAATTCCTCGCCTTGATTCTTGCCATGTCGTAGACGGGGCCACCTTAACTTAGCCCGTTTGTGAAGCGGTGGCAGAGAGCAAAAGCGCTGAGAAGTGGGAAAATTCTAGCACACTTTACAAGACCGACTCCATGCCATGTGACCAACTACTACTTGCTCCAAAATTGGTTGTGTGTCTTCACATTGGTGGTTATTTAAAGCCCCACATCAATTCAAAAGAAAGTTGCCAACATGGGAATCGGATTAGTTGAACAGCAAAATAAGAGATTTACCACTGCAAACAGTGTGGCATTCACCTTCGACCTCACGTAGTTAAAATATAAAAAGCACAAAGGAGCGGTAGAAATTTACCTGCACATCAGGGAGCACATCGGCAGATACCATCTTCAGCGCGTCCAATGCATTGAATTGAATGGAACACCCTGAAGTAGTGAGTGAGGATTTAATGTTGTAACGCCTTCAGGTCGTATCGGAGAAGAGATTCCAAAAGAACGTAGGAAGTTGGATTAGTGTGGCAAAGACAACGGCGCAGACATAAAGAAATCGGCACAAGAAAACTCTCAGTTCTATACATTTACCCAGAACTAGAGAATACTGCAGGTTCACAGCACAGACGCAGCGCGCAACTTAAATATGGTATAAAACGATTCCAGGCTACATGTTCGGACAAACACATTCATTTACTGGAGGAGCTGAGTTCGAAATAACTACTTCTCTAGCAAGAACTGCGGTCAGTTAAAAAAAATTCAGTTGCAGAATTCGCACTTCTTTAATTCGAGTTCTCCGTTCGTCCAGTTGAACCCTGAAGGACTTTACCTAAATCCTCAATTTTTCAACTCTTTCTTTGGAAGTTTCAAATGCTTCGATACCTAAATCCTCAACTCATTCTTTGGAAGTTTCAAATGCTCCGATACCTAAATCCTCAACTCAGCAGATAGACTACTGCTCAGATACCAAAATCCCTTGGACGAAACCTACTCGGATGTCCATTTCGTTGATTTTCCTTGCAACACTAACCAAATATCCATGTGTTCCCTCCTGCTTCACTATTCCTTACGATGGGACATCTAACGCAAAACTACACCTGTTATAAATTTTGAAAAAGTGAATCTCTGAGAAAACACAACACATTGAGCTTCTGATACCTAACCTTAAATATCAGGGCGGTATGTCTGTGTCTCCGGAGCTGGGAAGATCTCCCTCCGACAGAGTGCTGACAGACGCCGTCGCGGGAGACCTCGCCAGCTTGAGAGAGACACGAGCAGAAATTCACTTTCTCGAAATTTGCAAAAAATAAACTGAAGTATTCATTTTCGTTGCAGTTATTTTGCCATCGGAAAATTATATTTCATGTGACGAGACACAGAAAATGGTATTTGCGAAATAAACTTTACAAAGCACTGAATGAAGGCAACAAACCTACACCTTTCTGCTCATAAATATGGGAAGCTTTCAGATCTTTACGAGGAACGCTGATACGAAAATCTCCAACAGTTGAAAAAAACAGAAAGGGACTAAGTGCATACCCAGAAAAAGAAAAGGAAATAAATGTGACACATCTTACCGGGATACCTTGTGAACGCAATGGTAAGGGTGTTATTGGGAAATACCATTTCAGGCAGCTCTGGTAGCATCAGTGATCTCTCGAAAAGGCAACGCTGCAAACGATAAATTACCAGGAAAAATTCATGATACAGATCTATAATAAAACCAACTGAGCATGCGGTGTCTCCCGTCTCATGGTGAGAGCACTGAGACTCCAAGATATGGTCCCAAACAGCAGTGAAATGAAAGCCTCCTCTATCAAACTCTTCCTGTAAGAGAAACACAGTAAAAGCAAATGAACGAGAGAATGCAGAGGACTCACTTGAGGACTCGAGAGAATGGACTCACTTGCTTTCGAGCCCTTCTCCTGGCATGAGCCAAGATCTCAGATGCTCGGAGAGATTGCTCCTTCATAATTTAGCAAAGAGAGATGCTCTTGACTTTCCTTGATAGGGCTGGCGACTGCGAAAAACGAACACAGCGAAGAGCGAACCTATAGGTAGGATCCTGAAAACAAGCTTTAAGGAAAGAGGAAGCCTCACGGTAGAAATAAGAGAACAAGAACAAGAATAGCAGAAAATTGATTGTCTGATGACCTCGGAGCATGGAAAGAGCGCAGGGCCAATTTTAGCAAATTCCTTATATAGACGGAGTGAGCACCTTGCGGCTTCCATCACTTAGTAACTGAGCACTACTCAACTTACGGCACTTCACTAATCGGAAGTAATTGTTACACAAAATCTTAGCCGAAAACCGCCTATTGCGAAGAAATTCTTTCCTTCCTACCTACACAAAACCAAAATGAACAGCTGTAGTGGGAGCACAAGCGGAACAATTTGTCGACACCGGATGGAGTGAAAGGAGCCAATTTCGGTCAAATATCCGCCCAAGCGTTCTCTATGAGTGTCACTTGATATTGTCATCACGATTCTCGCATCCGTTTCCATGGTTCTGATGGAGGATCACCGATTTGGCTGAAGCTTTTCTAGAGTGATTATCTAACATGCCGATTACGAATCCAACCACCAGCTTCAACGATTCGGTCATCTGCACACATAACTCTTCGTGTGTGCCACTCGGACCCACTGCAACATGTTCCTAAGATATACTGCAACGCATGCAAAACGGACGAAATCCTGGAAACAGCGGCCATATTGGTGACCAACACGTTGAATAAATCCTCTTCTCTATGTTTTAGCTAAATTGGTGGTGCTGATTTTATTACCCTTCTTAACGGTATTGCTGGTCCTCGACCGAAATCGAGCACCAGCAATACCGTTTAGAAGTGTAATAAAAAAGCAGTAATCGGATTCGTGATCAGCCCACTTACCCCATTACCCAATAGTGGTTCCGGCAAAATGGGGGCGGAAAAATTGCACGTTGATCTGGAGTGTCGCAGGTTGAATAAGTGCCAAAACCTGCTCAGAACCGCCTTAACGATTATGCGCAGTGGTATCTTTCTCAGGATCAACCATAAGGGAACATGAAGCCAGAAAGCGATCATCATTATAACACTATGTTACTTCCTTGGCGCACGTTCTGGTATATGCTAACCTGTAAGCCCAATACGAAAGTGTTCAAGAACAACGAACTGCTTAGAACAACTACAAATTAAGCGAAACTGACACTCGAAAACGATGACGTAAACGTCGTAAGCGTAACAGCTAAGATTTTCGCTTCGTGTGAACATGAGGCACTAGCTAGAAATACCGAACCCACAGGCCAACCTTGGGTGAGAAGCACTTTCCGACTAAACTTTGTACACGGCTTTTTGAGATCAATAAACGATATGGGTGGCCAGCGGCCGAAACCCTGAACATGGATGTCAGAGCAGTGACCCATAAATAACGACGGTAGGCGAAGTTTCAGCGAAAAATAAATTTTTAGGCAGGGTCAGATCAGTGAAGTGAGCTAGCTCTATTACCGCAACTGATCCAAATAAGAGAAAAAAGGATAGTATGAGTGCGTAGAAACACGGTGAGAAGTTCACAAATATCATAAACACTGTTCATTACTCTGTAAAATCCTCAAAACATGATAAAGTTTTTCGACGAAAGGAGAGAATGCTCTTCGTTGTGAAAGATGAAACATGCTTTCCGAAGAAAAAAACAAATTCTACACCAGATAGAGCACGGGATACAACGAGCTGCAACTGCAAAGCAATAATAAGCAACTAACCCATATGACTGACATTTCACTTCAATAATATTTTACTGGATCTGGGTCACTAACACTAGGCATCATTCATAGTAGGATCAATGGACACAGCAGTACCGCTGGGCATCACTTTATTAATCCAGGAATTCTCGAGATACCAAGACGAACACCTGGGACTAGCATGGACACCTCACAGTCTACTGCATTCGCCTACTATGAGTGACTTTTTTCTTGAAGAACAACAGTCAATGTTTTCGCAACAGTGAAGAAGTCTCACTTATTTGGCCAAGTGAATTGCAAAACACACTGAGCACTTTGAATATCATCACAATTCAAGGTCTTCTCGTGAATCGACGAGCAGCATCTGGACAGAGAAGTTCATCGTATTCGGGATCTTCTTCTACACGGCGCTGCAAAGCGGACTCCATCAGCTCACCGAATGCACCGAGAACTGCGCCTGAGTTCATACTTCCCGTCACAGCGGCCTGAAACCACAAAAATAGTACTGAATGAATCAACAACAAAAGATTAAAGATTTGCCGGAATTGGACAGACAAAATGTGAGTGGTTCTCCCCAACAGAGGAAGAGGATTCCAGTTCTCGCTACATCCGCACTCCTAACCGAACGTGAGGGGAATAACCGGTCCGAGCCGAGCGAGATCAGGGGACCCTTTCCCTCGTGAGAGAGACGAGCATTCGACTACAGAGCGGTAAGATTAAGTTTCATTTCAGACGGAAGGGAATCAAGGTAATATAAGAGGTAAAATGGAAAGGCAAAAGAAAGGGTAGGCAGGAGGTAAGTATTAAAAATTGAATATTAAAACATTGAAAGGATCTGTTTGTAATCGTCGTTATGCTACCTCCGTACCAGTGTCAAACCCCGACTGAAAAGTATGATGGAGGAAAACTGTCTTAATCACAACTCTGAAGATAAGAAAAGGTGAGCAGGTATTATGCTTATGCTGAGATAAAGATTGAGTGATGCAACTTACAACGGAAATCCACACAGTCCAAAACTTATTTACGGTACAGAGACACGCTAAAAGCATAAGCTGAATAAGGTCGGACACTCACAGGCACATTGCCACGAAAGACATTTCTGAGTGTCTCTCTCAGCGCAGACTGCAGAACGTCCTCTTCCGAGCCGCGGTCTGGAACCACCATCTGAAAAATGTCCGTTAGACGAGACACCACTTTCACATCTGATCATGGTGGTGAGCAAATATCGTACCCGTCTTGCTTGTTCAGGATATGCTGTTTGATACGCGTCACTTGGATTTCTCAGCTGGCGCGGATTTGTCTGGGCTGAGAGGATGTCTCTCTCGATTGTCTCGACGAAATTCTGAACAACAATATTGACCTAAAGAGAAACAACAATCATTCATAAGTTTCTAAGTAAAGTACGGGGAAGGATCGCTGCCAGTTGCCATCGTAGCTCCTGAGTTGCGCCTGAAGTTGGGCATCCCCTTCAGCCACTGCAGCTTGAGCAGACATGAACGTACAATCGCGGGAAGTTGAAGGCTCTGTCTGAAATCTGCACTGTCAGCGACACTACTAATAATTCAACCGTGGTGGGAAAGAAAACACTCGAGACAAATAAGTGGTACAGTAGCTACTGCAAAGAAAATGTTTGAATGTCGAAATGAAACAAGCTGTTTATTCACACCAAAGTCAACACTCAACTACATTGCCTGCCTACAGCGTTATCAGTACAAAAACATCAAAAAGCAATGATTAAGACACTGCCAGAGCATAGAAAGATCTCGAAATCGAAATGATGAACAGTAACCAGGTGCCGTAACGTAACAATGCACTGTTAGACCTTCACAAGCGTTCATCTATGTTCAACAGGTAAGTGAAAATGCACAATGACTTCCACGTATGATTCACCGAGCTTGAAACCATAACAAGGTTGCTCCTTCAGTGACCAGTTACTATTAAAATATACGCTAAAAATATAGACTGCGAGATTAGAAATAATGAGGTAACTATGTAGTTAAACTTTGAACTATTTGGCAACTCTGGCACGAGGTAGACCTTATAACCGTGGAGATCTTGCGCACACCGCCCAAAAGACTTCAATGATCTAGAGAATCAACACTGCATAATGAAAATTCGATCTGACAACATTTGCTATTATTTTACCCTATAGAGATATTCAAGGCCTCTCTTTCACCACCACGTGTCAAGCGTCGTTATCAGCGGAAAGTACCTCTCCATCCTCCAGCTTCCTCTTCTTCGCAGGAGTCGGTCCTCTTGAGGAAGTAGCACGATTTCGACTCTAGTTAGGGAAAACAATGGCTGAGAGATGGTTAGGGTAACCTAATAATAGCATCACACAAAGTAGCTCTAACCTTAACGAAAAGTTGTACTTGTGTATATTAAACGGAAGAAAATTGAAACAAAAATAACTAACGAAATAGCGAAAAACATTTCGCGAGTCAAAAAAGCATAAACTTTGCGACAAGGGAAAGACATGCAGGTCCACATATCAGCAACGACTTTTTGTGTCCTTACGTAGTAGCATCTTTTCTGAATTTTAACACTATGTTGGATTCGCTTTCACAAGAATAAGAAACACAGTTGGGCAGAAATTCCATGGAAGTTTTTCTCTAGCTAATGGGTTATCAGGTGTACACGTTTGCAGAAAGCGTCGAATAGGATTTGCTTCTAGAATATGTTAACATTTTACATTCATAGCAATGCGACACTGCCAAAGAGAGATCGTAGTCACTAATTAAATGCGCATCTTCAAAAACACCGCCGTGGACAAGGAAAACAACACACGTGCTGCTTCTGATGGGTATCGCTACCACGTTTCGGAAGGCTTCCGAAGAGAAATTAATTTTGAGATCCGCCACCTTTGGAGCGTGAAGGTAAACAAAATCAGGCACGAAGGTGAGTGATCAGAGCACTTTTGACCATGGGTGAAACAAAAATCCCCAGTAGCAATTGGTGCAGCATCAAAATCTTCCAGATGATGTATGAAAGGCGAAAGAGTCATAAACACGAACGGAATAATGAAGCGTATTTAGGCATTCACAACGGAACATATTGATTTTCCCAGTTCGTGCAAATTTTAATGACCACCACTTTTTACAAAAGCGGAACCAAATATGACGTATGAATGATCATATGAGCAGCACGAGCATTTCCAAGCAGTGTGGGGGGTTTTGTCAATTTGATAAAACTATAACAAATAAGAATGTCGGCAACTACCCTTACACTCTGAAATTTACTGGCACTGGTAACAGCTTTTGTATTTAACAGATCAACAACTTCGTGTACTGTAGCCTCTACTGTGGGCTTGAGCTGTTCTTTTCGCCGATGCCTACCCTGCACATGTATCAAGTGAGAATAATAAATCAATGAGCACTTTGAATTGATCCTCACCTCGTTAGAGTTATCCGCATCCGCTAGGCTTCCCGACATTCCATTGCACGATTGGTCGAAAGCAGAAGATTGTCGTGCGCTTTCAACTGAGCCCTGCTGCATTTCATGCTCATTTGATGTACTCCAAACGAAAAGCCGAGATGGAATTTCGTCAAGATTGGGAAACCGACCTGAACACAAATAGTTTAAGCATCCCTAAGTATTGCGCGGATGGAAGGTTCAAATAGTTACTCAACTAGCGCAAAATTTTGATAACAACAGAACTAGTCCAACATAAAGGCATACAGGAGCAGATTCACATAATTTACCTTGGTCACGGAGAGCAGCTGCGAGTCGAGGGACGAAGCAATTTCTCAAATGTAGCAGTCGTCGCAGATTCACATCGACCACTCCGACGTTGCGATCAGCTCGATTCTGAACATTGGGGAGAGTTAGTTCGGCTACCTTTAGGAAAGAAAGCCGCCATACCAGGAATTCATGTGCTATTCTCATGTAGTCGTCCTGACTCGTCCCGCTGAACGAATGATTTCCGAGAGCCACAAGATGTCGAACATAATCCCGTAAAACATTTTGAACACGACGACAGAACTCGGCATCCGTTGCTGAAAAGATTATTTGATTGATATGCTCCGGAATCTTTTGTTTTCTCCCAGCTGTCCACTGTGGGAAATGATACAAGAATTATTTAAAGTCAAACGATTTCTCGCAGGTTTACGTTGAAAAGGAGTAACAAACAATGACGTTGTGACTGCTTGTGGAACTTTCTCTCATATTTTCTTTGTACTAAATAAATGATTGGATATTCTTTCACATAGTGGTGGACCCGGCGAAATATCTCTAAAACGACTATTCCCAAGTTCTCTCCTCTTTTTGTTCGCTAAAATCATTGAGCGGTAAGATCTGATTCATGTTCTCTATCAGATTGGTAACCCCTTCAAAAATCTAAAACAATTTTGTTCTTCATAATGTTTTACTCCAAACTAACTAATGTCGCAGTATCCAATTTGATATTACTCGCAGTTTGAACTCGCAACTATGTAATTGGTAGGAAGTGATAAGGAAGAGGAATACATGGAATACATACTAAATTAGAATCATAATCCTTACAATTCCTGTCCAACACCGCCCGAAGCAGCTGCTGAATTGCAGCCACTTCAACATTATGGATGGTCGATGATAGGTTCACTCGTCGGCCATTCCAATCACGTTCTAAATCACCACCAGCAGCACGTACCACGGACGCAATCGACGACCGAAGAGCAGCAAGACGAGTAGAAGCCGACAACAAGTCTGAAAATATCACGTGGTAAGCTACTTCTAGAGAAACGAGATCCCAGCAAAAAAAGTCGAATGAGAAACTGATACGAAAAGTCGGGAGCAATAACCTTCAAGAGATTGCTCACCATCGGCAGACGGCATGGAATTTCCATTCAGCTGGTTCTCAATGACATGAGCTCGGAAACGTGAACGATGCGTTTCCAGGGGACTAAAATTCATGCTAATCATATTAGCAACGTCTCCAAGTGTGGCGAAATTCAGGACCAGTGCTTCTAGCTGCGCAAAAATACCCGATCCTGAAAACAGGTACAAAATTATTTAAAGTACAATGTAACCAGCAATAACTTTTGTCTACAAAACTATCGAGTAGATTTCGTCGCTGAGCTTTTGTAAATTTACCACACAAACAATGAGTATCATTTCTAAAAGCGACTTCAGTGTGTTGCCGTTACTTCAGTGCATAGCACTACGTTTCCAAATCATGGAGTTCCTCTAAATTTGAACTGCCGTACCGTTGCCCGGCCGCAGCATTGAAGACGGAGCATGAGACGAATCCAAAATAGTCGTAAGTCGTGTATTCATCCCGGTAGCGTGGCTGTTAGCGAGCTGAAATTTTCGAATATGAAAGGAACTAGAAGGAATACCAGGGCAATGAAGTTTGCTGTTCTGTTTTTTACCCTCGCTAGAGTCGTAAAAATCGTGATCGGCGACCATGTTCCGAGCAAATAACTAGAGCTCTGATGGACATGGACCCACTCGCCTTTGCTTTTAGAGAAGAATGCTAGTTTCACAGAGACCGAGAAGGTTTTCCATCGCTAGAGTCAAGCACATCTTACACTGATTCATAGTAGGCAAACAACCACTCAACGACGACCGCAGAAGAATAATGACATTGTACTTTTCGAGGTGATGTTTCATGCTTTCGCAAGGGTAACGGCTACAGTAGGAACTTCTTATGCCAGGTCGACAACAGCATGAGTCATCATAAACAAAGCGAATACGCTTCTATCGGTAACGTAACAGGAAGCTCACTCGAGCTTCAACAAACGACAGAGCTTTACTTCTTACTTAGCTCTACCGTGGAAATCCTTGAAGCAGTGATCAACCATCTCCGTTATAGACGAAAAAACTTACTTCGCTTATAATCGCCCTTCCTTCTTCGACCTCAGGAATGGAACTGCTACTCTGAACACCCGCAACTCCTAAACGATCAATGTGCATGCAACGATTGTTTTGCACAAACTAAATTCAAGCGATCAAGTGCTTCCGCGGAACGGGGCAAATGAATTTTACAAGTAGGGAAAATCTTCAATCGGTGTATCCAACCACATAAAGCCATTAAAGACAGAAAGAAGTTACCGTTCAGCTGTTGTGAAGTTTCGCCTGCTCCACGAACATTCCCAGTAGCGGAATCAGAGTGGACGAGCGGATGCTGTTCAATTTCGGCGCGGACAAAAACGGGCGCAGAGACGGTAGCCTGCACGATTTCTCCACCTCCTGGCAGCTAAAAGAGCAATGGAGGACTATTTGTTGGAGATCAGAAGACTCACAAAGAAAAAACAAACGGCTGCCGCCTTCTCTGCGAACTAAATCCAAAAGCCACTCTGTCCGCTCTCCGTACCAGCGAATACTGAGAGCAAAACCTGATCTGTGAGCTGAGGCGACGATGATTTAAGAAGCGAAAGGGGTTCACCAGATTGCGCCAACTGAGAGCGCGTTTATCATTCACCAATTTTAGTTTCTGACCGCAGATAGTCCAGAGACAGCGAAAGGTAACTTTCAGATTAGCTTTCTTTCGAATAATCATGATAGACCGAAGCAACAAAAATTATAAAATTACACGAGAAACCACACCAGAAAACACCTTACCTTTTCCCAAAAATGACAAAGAAATAAGTAGTAAACACCTGGTAGTATGAACAACAAAAAATGTCGCTCACCTGGATAGCTGAACCACCAGGAAAGACGCGTTGACCACCTCGAGCATTTTCTAGAAATAGAGAAAAAGTAATATTCAATCCAGAAAGCCATAAAGGACACAGTAAACCAATAAGGGGCCTTGAAAAGGTGAGTCAATCGGTGTGATAGAACGTTCGTGACTTACGAGAGTTCCTGTCCTGGTCGAGATGAGCCATTCGACTAAGAGCAGAACGTACGGCTAATTGCACAAAATTCTCGAACAAGTTTTCATCCGTAATGACGATATCACCCGAAGAGCCAACACCGAGCTGAAAAGTCGTTGTCTGCTCTAAAAGTCGTTGTCTGCTCTATCTTTAAAAACAGTGTCTTTTCGAATGACTGAATAAGATATATTCTCGTGTGTGTGCGCGTGCGGTGCGGCCTGGTCCTGCTTGGCTCTCGCTGTTGTCAGATAAGTCTGATTATTTCCCTTTTTATTTTTGTTCCGATTTTGTTCTCCTTTGCAATTTAGTATTTGAGCGCCCCCTAAACGTAGTGAATCATATTCCCTAGCTATTGTGTCCTATATAATTTCACTTTAGAGGGTTCTCGTAGTCGGGTTGTCGATCCCTGTTGGTATTGATTATCAGACCGCCTATATCTATCATGACCAAACCAAGTGGACCTGTTACGCGTCAGGCAGCCAAAAACGGGCTTTCTTCGTCGTACTCGTTATCTCAGGGTGCTAGCCCTAGGGAAACTAATTCGGTTAACGCCAAGGGTACCGAACCCGTCACGCGACGAGGGGCTAAGAACGGTTCAGTTAATGTACTTCCTTTTACTCAGGCTAGTGGTCAAGCATCTGAAGGGTTTATCGGCACGTCCGGACAATGTATATCCTCTCATGATGTCGCTATGAGGGTAGGTGAGGAGGAGCTAGAGTCACTTAATATCAGTGAACTGTCGGCTATGGAGATTTTGAGAAAAACCATGATGGTCAACAATGATCCCGTAGTCGAGAGGCTCCTTCTTGCCCTAGAGAAGAAAATTCCCAATGAGTACTCGGCATTCTATGAAAAAGAGAAAAGAATGCGGAGTATCGTGATTGCGGGAATCGAAGAGCTAGAGGGAAATCCTCGACCCTCTGAGCGGCTATCACACCTTGAGGATAGGGTCCGCGATGTACTTGATGCCTTGGACGTAGAGTGCAAACCGTGTGAACTCTACAGAATGGGCAGCCCTTCTTCGCATCGACCGAGGCTAGTAAAAGTGGTACTTCCAACTGTTGGACACTGGCGTACGGCCCTTTCCAATACCCGTCAATTACGTGATGCAGGTTTTCGTGACGTCTTCGTGAAACGAAGTATGACTGCTGAAGAGAGGCAGCGTGATTATCAACTAAGACAAGAAGCCCGTGAACGTAATAAAGGGATGTCACGGAAGGAATGGGTGGTGTATAAAGATACACTCGTAAAAGTGTCTGACCTTCCGAATCGCCAGTCGGGAAACTCACAGGTACGCACGGGTCATCGGGACTAAAGTGTTTCCTGCTCAACGCCCGTAGTTTAGTTAATAAACTAGTTGACCTTCATGCGTTCATACATGTGTATAAACCAGACTTACTCTTTATTACAGAGACTTGGCTGAATGAATACATCCCTGATTCTGAAATAATTGGTGGTCTTCCCTATTTCATTTTCCGGCACGATCGCAGGAATAGAAAAGGGGGTGGAGTTTGCTGTATAGCTAGGTGTGATCTTCAAATGGACCCTGTTTCGCTTCCTGGAATGTATTTTTCCGACATTTTTTGCGTAGATCTTTCCTGCCAAGCGTTCCTGGGGCGTACTCGCATTGTATTAGTCTATCGCCCACCAAATTCTGCCCAATCAGATGATGATACGGTTCTTGAGTTGTTAGGTGATTTGTCTACGTCGACTGCAAGTGTGGTTATTTTGGGAGACCTGAACCTTCAAGTAAACTGGACTGAGAATAGACCAATGAATGCAATAGGTGGTTGTTATTTTAACCTTTTTTCTAGTTGTGGCTTTACTCAGCATGTGAGACTTCCCACGCATGGAGATAGGATACTAGATATCATCTTGACCACTATAACAGATGTGGTATCTCATATTAAATTGTTACCCCCTCTTGGAAATTCTGATCACTCTGTTGTTAGCTTTTGTATGGACCTGAAGTTGAGTCGGCCTACCTGTTCCATACCTTTTCCTGCCTTTTCAAAAACGGACTTTCCTGGACTCAATCGCTTTCTATCTTCTATTGATTGGTATGCGGTATTCGATCAGTATGAATCTGTCTCTGATGCCTATAAGCGGTTCTGCAGGGTATTGTATCATGGCTTATCCCTGTTCGTACCCTTCAAGGGGCCTGCACAGCCTTACATCCGATATCCCAGACATATCAACAATCTGTTCGCTCAAAAAAGAAGGCTTTTTGAACAACTTGGAAGCCCTCTCTCATGCAGCCGGTTCAAGAATGTTTGTGCTGAACTCAGCTATCATTTGAAAAAGTTTTGCTCTTACCAAGAACGGCGACTTTCAGCTACCTCTTCTCCGAAGTGGATTTATCCATACATTAGTAAGATACTCAAACCACATGTATTGTTACCTACATTACATGATGACCTTGGTAATAGCTATTCCACTGACTCTGAGAAGGCTGAGGTTTTGTGCAACTTCTTTGGCAGTGTTTTCACTAAGAGCAGTGACTTTCCGGAAATTCAAAATCTCGAAGCTGTGGCCCGTCTATCACCGTCTAACTATGATTTTGATAACTTATACTTTTATCCAGATGACATATGCATGATTTTGAAGAAGCTTAAACCGTCGATGGCGGAACCCTTTGATGGTGTCCCACAATTTGTCTATAAAAGGTGCTCTGGTTCACTGAGTAAACCTCTCTCGTTTTTGTTTAACTTGTCGTATCGTTCAGGTGAGGTACCCTGTTTGTGGAAGCATGCGCTAGTGACCGGTATTCCAAAGTTAGCCCATTGTAACACCGTAAATAATTTCAGACCAATTAGTATTACTTCGGTTGTGGTCAAGGTTATGGAGAAAATAATACGCAAGAAATTAATGGAATGGCTAGACGATAGGTCTCTTATACCTTCTGAGCAGCACGGTTTTATACCTGGTGCTTCAACGTCTACAAATCTTCTTGATTCGTTTTTCGATTGGCGCTTAGCCCTAACTACCGGGAGAGCTGTTGATGTCATCTGCTTTGATTTCTCTAAAGCATTTGATAAAGTGAATCATGAAAAGCTCCTTTTCAAACTACAATATTTTCTGGGAATTCAAGGATGTTTATTAAGGTGGTTAGAGTCGTATTTTCAAGATCGATTTATGACTGTTAAAGTTAACCACAGTTTTTCAAGGCAGCATGCTTGCACAAGTGGGGTCCCCCAAGGTGGCGTCCTGTCGCCCCTCCTTTTCTTGTTGTACACCATTGAGCTACCTGGCGTTCTCAAGGTGTCTCCCGAAATTCAAGTGAAGATTTACGCAGACGATGTAAAGATTTATGCTGCTTATGGGAGGGACAATGCGTTGCAGGTGCACAACTCTCTTCAGTCCTCGATCGTTCGATTAGTAGAGTGGGCCTCCCAGTGGGACATCCCCCTGAACCCATCTAAGTGTAAGGTGATGCATATTGGAAAGCCTGATTATTTCGAGTATCATATCGGTGACACGCCTATCTTGAGTTTTGATTCTATTAAGGACCTGGGGATCACTTTCGATTCTAGACTCAAATTTCATGCTCATATTGACCTCTCAGTTAAGAAGGCACTTAAATCCATGTTTACCATCTTTCGAAGCATTAAAAGCTCTGACGGTCCATTGTTTTTACGACTTTACAAAGCATATGTCCTGCCACATATTGAATATTGTTCCCAGTTGTGGAATCCTAACCGCAAGAAGGATATTAGGAAAATTGAAAAAATTCAACAAGTATTTACTCGAATGTTGTGGCTTAGGGTATATGGTAATTCAGCCCATCCAACCTTCTGCGTTATTCCTAACTATGAAACTCGACTGAAGAAGTTCGGGCTGGTCTCATTGCAGAATAGACGGAACTTACTTGATTTGGTTTTTTGTTTTCGCTTACTGAGGAGGGAAATGAGACTCCTACCTAGTAAATTCTGGAGATTTCGACCTGTGAGCGCAAGAACAAGGCGGTTTGCAATTCAACCTCGTATTTCAAGAGTTGACAATCACCATGCTTTTCATTGGTTTCTTTTCAACCGTGTTTCTAGGTGGTTTCGACTACTTCCTATTGAGGCTTTTGATGCTTAAACAGTTTCGGGCTTCAAGGCTAGACTCGCTGCTCTTGATCTTTCCTCACTGTTACATGAGAGCTCATGTTAAATTGTGGTCAATGTTTGATTTCAGTTTTCCCATCATGATGGTGTGCTGCGCTTGTGAGGGCGAGGGCACTAGTTTCGTCTTGTTCTTGGTCGAGCTCACTGTTTCGCTGTTTACGTTCGATGAGTTAGCCACCTTCTGCCATATTATCTGATCATCTGGTTGATACTTTCCTGTATGCTAGAATGTTTAATGCTTCTACTTTTTTTTATTGTTTGAACAGTATTGAATAGTATTAGTGTATACATCGGATTGCCAGTGGAGTCTGACGGTTGATTACAGTTAATGAGTTTTTTAATTTACATTCTTGCGTTTCAGTATAGTGCATTAAGGTTAACCATCATTTCTGGTTGACTAGATATTTGCTAACTCGTTGTTTTCAATTCCCGTGGAAGGGATGGCGTCGGGGTTTGTTCTTGGTTATTCATTGTATTACCTAGTACATGAGATAAATGGTCATGATTATACAGATGGAGGGATCGTAATCATAATATGTTCATATAGTAATTTCCAAATTCATGTATATATTTTTTGTATGAAGATATATTGATTACAAGTCTGTACTCTTTTTTCTTCACGGTATCAGTGGCTAGTTCCTCTTCCCCGTGTCCAGGTTTTACCTTGCCTCCCTGAGAATTTCGTGGCTGTCACTATTATGATTTGTTCTGGTATGGCGTGGTACAGTTTTACGGCTCTCTAAGGGTCGCAGGCTCAATGTCCATTACACCATTAGTCCGCTTCGAACATTATTGTCTCAACGTGAAAGCCTTGCACATAGGACTACACTCCCAGGGCATTAAGCTTCGTTGATCCTTGCGTATAACTTCCTGGAGGGGCTGTATGTCTCACATGCCACTTGGATATTTTTAGATTTTTTTCTTTTTTTGTCATTAATTGCTTCATAAAGTTTCAAATGTTTCTCGTAAAAATTTTGCTTCTTCTAACCCTCCGATGACCTTATCTGCTCCCGTTTGCTCGGTTAGTTAGTTGCAGGACGAGCCTACGGCGTTCATCTCTTCCATCGGTGCTGTTTTATGTTAGTGTTTGATTGTTTTGTGGTGAATATTTCTTGGCGCGTCATAGGACGTAGTTAAATAAATAAATAAATAAATATCTTACCACCACTCGCTCATAGTCATTGATTGGAACTGCTCGTCGATTTGTGACAGCATCAGATGAAAGCGCATCCTGGAGCAAACCGTTACCATATAATGTTGAAGGCAATCTTATAAGGGCGAAAGACCGAAAAAACCTAGCCGTCACAAGAAACGTTTGAGGAAAACGTCGCTAGCATAACTTCTATACCTCGATGACTCACCAAGTGACACATCAGCGTCGGCGGGTTTTTGCTGAACTTTTACGGTGTTCAGTTTCTCGTTTATTCTACGAGTCAAGCGAAAAGTTCAATTCCTGCCTTGCTCTTTTCCAGTGCCGATCATGTAGAACCCCCTGCTCTAGACAAGACTACGTCTCCTTCTGTTGGAAATTTTCCATGAATCAGCCTGCTCTACCGAAACCACGAACAGTCCCATTGAGTTCAAGTGATGGTGAAACCTACATATTCCATATCTATTTTACGTTGAATAAATCACGTACCCCAAGCAAACGACGATATGGGGATTGATGCGAACTGGGGTTAGGATGACTGTTCCGAATAACTCGCTGTGCATCAGTGAATCGGCTGGTACACGATAGGAACGGATCCACACTGACAATCTGAAATCGATTCCATATTCTTTTAAACACTCGTTTTCTCTATCTTCAAAGTGTTACTGTTGTGCTCAACGTCATGAATCAACATTTGTGTGCATCTACCACTCCCAAAGGCACACGTGATGCAGTGGTACGAGGCGCTACTGACACTCGCACTGTCGAGCGATCGCTCCGCGTCAGGGCTAACTAAGTACTCCATACCTCATGGGTCGGGCAAATTGGTACTAAACTTGTCTAGGAAGGTAGAAACACTGACTCCATGCCTATACGATTTGAATGGAGCACGAATGCGGCGGCGCTTCCTTAGTGGACTGATCAATGCCTACACCTTTACCTTTTTTCTACCATTCCCAACCAATCTTATAAATATTATTGTCTACGTCGAGTGTTTACTGGATTGCTTTTTACGCACCCGGTTGTAGCTGCCAGTGATGGTAGCGTCATATTTCACAGCGAAGCCAGATAAAACTATGATCACCCACATGAGCAGCACAGGGAGCGTTCTCGCTTTTGAAGGTAAAGAAAGAAAAAAAAGAAAAGGTAAAAAAATACTGTCTCTTGTTACAGAATCTTACTAAGGGGAAGAAACTAAAGAGACGTTAAAGATGATCGATTGCAACAAAAGTCGTATAAAAGTCGTACGACATATGAAGGTGACATGGTCACATTTTAGACAAATGAGTACTGATTCAGCTTACATTTTTTAATGAAAAACAAAACAAAGGGTCTTTTTATGACTGAAAATAATGAAAACCTACATCTTGCCGTGGAGCCATGAAGTGCATCTCTGACGGGAAACCCACACTTCCTACGATGAAAGGGAAATCAGATGGGGTGCCTGAAAATATCATCCAACATAAAATGATACGACTAATGTGAGAATGACAAGCTATTTGTACATCTTGGATACATAAATTTTGTGTGGGATTTTTGAAAAAAACTTTTTAGGTGTGAGAACCAAAAATTGATTTTTAGCAAAGGCAAATCACATCACGGTTCGGGATGTAAATATGTGATAAATAAACGCAGAACAACCTCTTTGACGTTGCCGATTCTGCGCGACGCCATTGCGGAAAGGGGGAAGTCTCGCCGAGTCAAGAGGAGCGGCCGCACTCGTTGAAGGCGCATGCGGTGGCACATTCGATGAGTCCGCGGCCGGCGCATCCTGTGATTCCTGAGCTGCAGCCTCTGGCTGTGCAGGGTGACGGAATATTTCGAACTGATGGACATCCACGTGATAACTGATTGCGGTGGGCGGCCTCCTTAAAGACGGAAAACTAGAACGTTGAACGACGTTGAACTATTGGGGTGGAGTTCCGTTATCTCTTATCAGTGCGATTCTTACACATAAAAAGGAATGCAATGCGACAACTATCTGACATGTAAACAGTCGTTGTCCGTCTACACACGAAAGGTAGGGAAAATTCACCACCAAAAACTGTCTCTAATCTCATACTCACTAATCTGCTAGGTAGCAAACCTCCAAGGTACATTTTTCACTTCTTCGCCAGAATTGTCAAGAAGTTTCTGGATTTTCTTGATGATACATAGATAAGGCAGCAAAAGCGCTACTGGATCATTCACCGCTTGCTCGACGTTATTCGAATCCCAATCAATGATGGAGTCATAATCATGAGACCTCAGACAGCATGCAACTTATGAGTTCAAACAAAACCGTTCTTCTGATGCAGCGCAAATCACTATTTGCAAAAGAACTACTAGATGAAAAAGGACAACATAAGCTAACCAAACTCATGCACACCAAAAGCTACGCTTTTGGGAGAAGGGGAAGCTGCAAACGAGGTTCAAATTATGCCTCAGAATGTTGGTGCTCAGATGTGTGGTGATGTCATGGTGCTACACATTGAGACAACGTGGCATGTAAACCCAAGATCAAACAACACAAAGTGTCGTAAAGAGTAATAATGCAATGCTTCACCTCGACGAAGTCATAGACGAAAAAGGACCTTCCTGGACCATGGAACTTATACAGACTACCACCTCTCCCGATCTCTTCAGGGGCCGTATGTTTATGCCTACCGGGTTTCCCTCGAAAGGCCACGTGAGGAGACATCTGCACACGGCCCCAAAGGAAGTCTGAGAAACTAATCCATCTCAGAATGGACGGGGAGATGTTTTCCGTGTGTAAACTGGAAGGCTTATAGTGAAGAAGGTTGAAAAAGGAACAAGACCATTATCAGCAAAATGGCAATACCCACCCTAGACGACGGCTAATACATGTATTTACAATTTAATGTTTATAAAATGAATTAGAAAAAGAGAAGTGAAAAATGGATAGAAAATGGAAAACGCAGTGAGATTAACATTGAAATTCTGAACATTTACCCATGATCATCCGTCGGCGGCAGTCCGCTCATCGCCATGTTAAGCACTTGTTGTTGTCCTTGATTAACATCTGCAGGAGGACCAGCTTCCTGAAATCAGGTCATATTTGAACAAAAGCTGGTTATATGTAGCGTAATTCAAATGAATTTACGAAAAAAAACTGGTAGGAGGCGATTTCACTCAGATTTTGCAAATACTTCCCCACTTTTCAGGACAGAAGACAACGTTGATTAGCACTACTCACGATCAGATGATATAGCACATAAGGGAAACAGGATGTTATCTTCCCTGATATTTAACATAGTGTAGAGTCGCTTGAAAAAGAGCTCTCAAATTTGTCCAAAAGAGCTACAGCAGAGATAACGGAAAACGAACAAACCCCATATTCCATAATAACATCAACGTATGGCTGAACGGCACCTCCGAGTCCATTACTCCTCATTATATTGGAGATGACTTCCTGAAACATCCTGAATCTCTCTTCTCCAAATTCCGGCTTGATGTTTACTGATAAGTATACTGCTTTATCGAACAGGTTACTGAGTGTTTCAAAATCTTGGGATACTTTAGAGGTCCCTATGCGGATGCGGTATAATGAAGTAGTTGAGTAGTTCAACAAATACAACAAAACAATAGCTTTTTCAGTCTTTTTTCTTTGAACAGGTCCAACAAAGCAGCACATGAATAGTAAACTAAATAAAAAGCATGGGAGAGCACTCATGCGACTCACAGACATAAACGGCACTTCTCCGCCTGTCTGACTGATCACTCCCCTCGCCATGGACCCCAGTGATGGAGCAGCTGACCGTTGGTTACCCTAAAAATATACGCATTGAGTATTAAGGACGCAGTGTAAAATTCTATCTCACTGGTGGCGTTGGCGACATCACCCGTGATGAATAAACTCCGTCACTGCTATTCCACGCCGACGATAGACCTCGATTTAATGCCTAAATAAGTTTAAGATCAAATCATAGAAAAACCATCGAAGCCGATAAGCGACTACATGCGAAAATGAACTTTACGTGCCCGTTGAACACCATGACTTCGCAAAATGCCAGCGATGTCGACATTACTATCAGTACTGCAATGTAAAAGAGTCCTCATCAGCCGTTCATAGGGATTGGGAGAATCTTCCGCTGAAAAATGACAACATAAACATCCACGATTAGTCGTTGTTAGATCCTGTAATCTTTGTGCGCAAAAAAAAAATTAATTCTGAGCTAGCAACTTCCCAGCTAGACAGCTTCGCGATCGTCGAAGAAAGTAAGCTCCACTAGTAGTGCCAGGGTCTAAGGCTCAAATGCAACATAAATTCAAAGAAAGAGTAATGTGGTCCGTGTCAATCAGTTCCTTAAAGAAACGTCATTCTGATTCGTGCTCCATTCAAATTGTAGTGGTATGGTGACTGCGCATTTGGCCTCTACGATATCTTGCGGAAGTATACCAAGTCAATCTTTATCTTCGCAGAGAAGCCTGGCTTAGCTAGCTCGTGCGAGGGCTGATCGCTCAACAGTGAGAGTTTCAATAACGCAACGTACCACTGCACCACGTTAGTTCTATGCAACGACATGGTTCGAAAGCGTATAAAATAGTGTAATTACTCAATGTTTACTTGAATAAAAACCAATACCAGTTCGATCCCTTAATTACGATCAGGAATGATAGACAAAAAAAGGTAATTGAATTACGTACATGGAAGCCCTTGCTCGAGTGCTTGTACAATTGCCTGCTCAAGTGAAGGTCCTTCTTGATCACTATAAATATCAAGAAACTGGAAAATAAAAGAGCTAGAAATAAGAAAAATTACTCAAAAAAAAAAACAATGACCTATTCCAAGAAGCAAATTCTCACGAAAAACATACCCAGTCGGAGCCACTGTATCACTGGCGCCCTGATATGCAGGCACTTGCCGAGCGTTAACAGGCCCAGGTGAAGAGAACCTTTGATTCGGAGCACTGCCGAGGCGTATCTCCGGTCTGTTCGTTCCTCTGTTAGAAACGCCGCCACCTAAACAACACCAACGCTTACTAAAGCCGTACTAAACGTATTGAGCACAAGATAGACTAGTTACCTGGAAAAGGGGGTGGAGCGCTCATAGAGGCTGGCCCATTTCTGCGCGGAGGGAAAAACCGCCGTGGGGGCATCATCTGAGGAGGGTGACCTGTAGAAGGACCAGCGTGCACATTCACTTGACCCATAGCCGTATGCGTGTGGATAGGTATAGGAACAGCTATTCCCAACTGCTGCATTCTACGTACTGAAACATATGTGTACATTTGAAAATACAGTAGCAAAAAAAAAAACAAAAAACACACTTGTAGGATTCATGCCCATTATGCGCACCTCATCCGAAGTCAACTCTTGAACATCGGCACCTAAAACGCAAGCATAGATTCAGTTTAGCGCAGAAAACCTATAGGGTACCTGGTGGTGGGAATTCGAGAAACCTCCAAGATGGCTCATTAGTAGTGGCTTCACTAGGAGTACTTCCACGAAGGGCATGAAACTCCAGTATTATTTCACCCTAAACCGAATGGAAATGACGATGACAGGAGAAATAGCGAGGCGTAGTCTCACTTCTGTAGGTGCTAACAACTGGAACTGCTGATAATTGGGAAGCAGCCTTCTGGGAATTGGCGTGTGCAAATAAACACTAAGATCACTAGTAAGATGCCAAGCATGAGAGAGACGATGAAGGACCCTTTGCACGTGCTCCATATAGACAGTGAAGAAATTGGCACGATAGTCGGTGTCTGTATGCTGGAAAAATACAATTACGTGGCTGGTATGATCACTTTCAGAAGTAGAATAATAGCAATTGATAATTGCTTACTTCCTCGTCATCTATATTGTAAAGCACGCGCGAATTCAATATTCGTTCGTAGCGGATCAGATGAGGCCGAAGAGATTCTTGTTCATTCCGGAGACGTGTCAACAAATCGACCAAATCCTGAGTGATGGCGTGTCTGAAACGTCTAAATTTAAGTGAGATCAATTTTCGCAGCACACTGAGTTCCACCTCGAACAATTTTGAAAACAGCACTCAGATACGAACTCTAGATAGCTTAAAAGCAGCAAACACGGAGACAGCAATGCAGTACGCTTCGTCTTCCTTTCCAGTATCATTGAAATGCTTTGTTGGCAAAAAAAGAAATGCAAGGTATTCAACTTGAAATTTAATATGACGTCGTTACAGTATGAAAGAGTTATTTGACCAAAATTCAATTATCACAGCTTTGCCAATGAGCAAGGCTCTAAATGCCAACATTAAGTTTTCTTCCGCAACAGGTAGTCGAGACAACTGAAAAGAGAAAGGCAGTTTTTATGGAAAGCTATGGTGATTGTGCTCAATTTGTGCAGTGTTTTGGACCTAACAGAGCATGCCTTTGAAGCGCTTTATCACTTTTCTTCTTCCATACCATTCTCTCCATGGACACCTCTCCTATTTTTCAATAGTAGCTAGTCTTAGCGGCAGCTTAGCAGGATGTGACAATAAATGCGATGAAAACAGACAAAAGGAAAATGATTGCACTCATGACGGGAAACGCACGGTTACAGGCTGTTGAATAGAAAAGATAATCAGCAAACAAAAAGTGTGCAAGTTTATGTCAATATTTACCAACTTGAACGGATAAGGTCAAATTCTCGAAGTGAGGTACAGCAATGTCATTGGTGATGGAACAACGTAAGAGGCTGCATCCATGTAGCACGTTTTACTTCTGCTACAATAACGTTTCTTTAATGCACCCACCTCATCACAAATCCGGGACTCCCATTGGTTTCCTCAACACGTTGGTAACGAGCTGCGTGCTCATCCGATTCATCTTCTCCTGCCTGCTCACTGTTCACTGTTGCTACTGAAACAGCTATGATAACAATTAGAAATTTAATGAGAAGACCGACAAATTCATGGACCAAAAACATTTTGGCAAAGCAAATCATGGCAGCGACCAATCTAGTACCTTGCGAAAAAAAATTCCCGCAACTTCACCTATGACCGGCTGCACAGTGAGCAACGTTTTCACAGAATGAGTTAGAATGAGCTATTTTTATATGATTACAGAAATTCTTACTCAGACGTGACCGATGCAGAGGCTCGCTCTCCAGTGACAATGCGACTGCTCGAATCTGTTCATTCATAACGACAGTGTTTTCCTGATTGTACAAGTGAGTTCCTTCCAGGAACTCGTCTATTTTATCGACTATTCCATCATCACCCTAAAAAATCAAACTCTGGCAGATCATAGCAATAAATAAGCAAATGAACTATTTCGCTGTACGGAAACATCCAGGCATCGTAGAACACGGATAAATGCACCGTAAAGGCGTAAGAATCTTATATGCCATACAGTGTTTTCTTGGATGTCCGAAAGAGGGGCAACATTCTCAACAACACAATCAAAATTTCGAGCATAGTTCCATAAATGGTACTTCCGTAATAAATTCCGAAAGATGAGCAGATCGCAATTCACCTACGCGCCGCGGGGTATACTCAGGGTGTATTCGGATTTAATACGCCTGTACCACTTCGAAGCATCCAAATCCTCGGCACCACTATGCTTCCGTTAAAACACGCATGACAGATCAATAGGTTGGAACGAAAAATGATCTGTTGTACCTCAACGACGCGGTGGAAGTGAGCAATCTGATCAAGTAGGCCTTCGACTATTGCAACACGTTCTAGAGCTGGTGACGCCAAATGTGGATTTCTGCAATATTAGGAGGTGAAAATGAATAGAGATGGCCGCTTGAAAGAATTTTTGTTCTATTTCACTGCTGCTTAAAATCGCCGTCACATCTGTGTAACTTTCACGCCAAAAGATGAGAAATAAGTAAAAATGTACCGCTGTGCAGGGAGCACTATATGGAGGGAGTTCGGCGTTTCCCAACGAAGTGTGAGGTTGCCACGTTGATGCTCTGTCAGGTAAGGTATGTTGGCAATGGCAGAACGGACCAGTTCCTAAAATCATTTGAAGTGCCAATTACCGAAGGCGGTGAGGTACTAAACCAAACAGAGCGCTTACCTCGATTCGGGGGTTCTCAGCCACTGCGCCGCTTCTCTCGAAAGGAATTACATACACAACTCGTTCCCGTTCATTTGGGTTGTGACCGAACATGTTTTGAAAGAAGCGGCCATGATGGTGATGATTATTGTGCTGGTGGGCTTGAGCAGCAGCATCATTTGTCTCGCCTTCAGTGGGAAGAAAAGGCCTTCAAAGGTTCGAACATCCGAAACAAAAGATCACACAGCAAGGAATACAATTGATCGGTACTAGTTAAAAGTTCCAACCACACAGCGCCTATATCGATCAAAAACTTCGGAACATCTTTTTGGGTCTATTTGGCCGCTGAGCTCGAATCTGACATCAATTTTCAAGACTGCGGCAGCAATTCACCGATATCAACAACGAAGATGATTGGCTCCGAATAATCGATTTCGCTAAAACCTCGTCACGAGGATTACCTGAGGCGCTGATTACAAATTTATTTATTTATGGTTGTCCATGCAGACACAAAAAACAAATCGTACCCTCATTATCCCAACTTCACCCCCATTTCTGTTCTGTTAACAGCATCCTGTCCCGACCAGATTACTTAGCGATATGTCTGCATTTCGGCCTCGGGAAAATTGATGCCAGATTCGTGACCGTTGCCTCGGGTGGTCCGCAGCCGAAATTCCAAAAATCGATGACAAATACGATATCACCACTCCAAGTAACCCTATGCGCGGTTTCAGCGAGTTTTTTTGTAGAGACGGAACGTTGAACTAGTGCCAATAAATCTTTTAAGGAACGCACATATCTGCTGGACGTTCCACCAAATGAACAACGTGACCATCCTGCAAACCACAAGCAGAGAGAGTGCTGTTCTCATTCTTCAGAACGTGGCCCTGCAAAAAGCCTCATAAAATGGATATAAAAAAGAGCTCGTATTACGTCGGGTGACGTCATAAGAGACTGAGGTTAACGACCTAATCGATGTCACTTACCGCGAAGATTATACGTTGCCGATCTGGAGGAATATGAAGCCGTTCAGCAACTTGAAGACGAAAATCCGACAGCAGAGTCTATAAACACGAGACGGCTGTGCTCTAAAACTATAGTTTTGGATTTAAAAATCTACCTGGTCATCAACTTCGAACCGATGATCTGTTTGGTCCATTATCTTCAGTCGGATATTCATCTTCATCTTTCTAAAAATCTGGCTTGTAAGAAAAAACGATGCATCTAATGTAACATAATTTTCGAGCTCACGGAACATCAAATACGATGGAAAAATCTGAGATCTGCTTCTTATAGAGAAAAAGCTCGTGCTTCTTTAAGAGAAAAAGCTCGAGCAAGCGTCCACTAATCCATAATCCACAACAGTTCCCGGAGCTCACGTATCATTCTACTTCGTAAAAACGCGTTCTCCGCATTTACGAAGGAAAATCGATCTTCCATAGAGTTGATGGGGGAAGCGCCCGAATTTCTGGTTAGAAGATAGTACTCTGCACAGAAATGGTCATTTACAAAAACATCTGAACGAATAAGGATAGACAACTGTGCTCAACGATGTGTAGTTCCTTTCTAACTTCCTTTCTGAAACATCATATCAAAACTGCATATGAAAAATTGAAGCTGATTGAAAGGCAAGGTCTGGCTAGCGATGAGCATGTAAGTCAAATTTAGAACATTCCTCTTGAGAAGCTGAAAAGAATGTGAATGTAGCATTCAACCCAATATTTATGCAGACAATTGAAACATTGTATTTAACATAAGAAGATATGCACTATCCATTTCCAACCTGATTGGAATTCCACAGGTTTTCGATTAAACTGAGATAACCTCATTGCGTGCCCAGAGGGAACTCTACGTGGAACTATAAAATGTCACGAGATTTATACAGGTGATTGGAATTCAGACGTCCTACATGGTAAGATAGAAGAGACAGTCATTGCCACATCGACTGGAACTTCGCAAATTTATAAGCGATGAACATCACAAACGTTCTGGAACGTTTTGAATTCATCCTACAATGCGTCGGCGGATGAAAACGCCCTGCACTTAGCGAAGCGTTGTTCGGAAAAAGGCACAGGTCCGTGAATCTGCGTTCCACGGCTGCCAATTGTTTACTGATTCTTGCGCTAAAGCATAAGCTCAAGGTTCATTTATTTATTTTACCCATAAACTTTTCGATTACTTGTTCCATCCTCGTTACGAATGGTTGTTCCCGTAGGCTTTAGTGCAGCGGACGATAGACTTCCCTCGTTCTTGTACGACTGCGAGTTCACTTGAGCTAGAGTCCGATAGTCCTATCGAAGATTTTCCTTGTCCTGCGTGGCAGGCAGAGATCTTATCACTCGTAAGACACTAGCCGAACTCTTTTTTCATGGCATGGTAATAATGCAGGGATCGCAATGGATGACTGCCCACCCTGTTTATGCTCGGCGGCGGATCTTAACGGCCGAAGTCGACGGCTAAATTGCGCCGTGTGCAAATGCGTACACAACATGCAGATGACGCACATATGATGCAACTGCTGGGGCCGTATGCTCGTCTCACCCGAGATTGCTGGGGGATGGGACAAGGGGAGGAGCCAGCCAGTAAGAGCACATGAAACACGGGCCGACTCCAATCATACTAGCTGGCTCCTCCCCTCCCCCCATCCCCCAGCAATCTCGGATGAGACGAGCATACGGCCCCTGTTTGTAGTGGCCGCTCGCTCGTCGCTCGTTTGGGGTAGCACAGAAGACATTAAGAAATGGAGTGTAGAAGTGGAAATACAGAAGTCGCTTCGATGTTATCTCTTGTCACGAGCATATGCACCACCTGTTTGTCGTCGACATTGTCAATTGTGCTGCACTTGCGGGGAAAAACTTTGAAAGTTTATTCCTTGTCTAAAGCTATAGCAATGCGAACATTCCGCTGCCGAACGTGCGCATCGGAGCAAGTCCTTGATATTCACCTCAATGCGCATTTATACTTTCCAGCACTTGAGCAGTAGGCAAAGGGCGGTGCATTCGGGTGCGTGGTCATGTCAGTGTGTGAACACCCTTTTCGACTCCCCTGGCTTTGCGTGCACTTTGATGAGTCAGCTTATACCTGCCCGTGTTGGGCATTTTTCAGTATTGGTCACACTCTCTTATACAACAGTTTTATGCATAGTCGATAGCCCGTGATCGGTTCTTTTTTACGCCTAATACAATAAACATCATGGGAGAACTCCTTGCTTCTACAAGCGTGACATGGGGGTCCCGGGAAGATTTGAATTCCTGTCCCAAGATTCAGAGTTTTGAGTGCTAATTGCTACACCACGGAACTTCCATGCCGCGCTCCTATTGTATAGGGTGGTAAGAAAGTCTTGAGCCACTTTGCTTGGAAGATTCAGAACTTCCGACTTCTGAATTGTATCCATAACCTAACATGTGGTAGTTGTTAGTCATTCACGAAGCAGCGTTTCCATGGGTATAAATAACCAGACCCTCTTCTTTAACTTCAGATACGATGTCATTTCCACATGAGCATATTTGAGCCTTCATCTTTAACGGATGGTGGTACAGCACTGGAACGATGGAAACCATTCGCAACATCAGCGTTGTATTCGTAGAAGACACCACAATCTTCAGCATCGTCGAGCTCTGGTTACAACGTTTTACAGCTCGAGACTCCAGCTTCGAAGACAAGCCTTGGTTGGGATGGGCTCCTGTGGTAGAAAATTCTGCCTTTCTCGAAGCTCTTGCAGCGGATCCGGAAGAGAGCCCTCGTACTCTTGCAAGGGGACTATAACACAGTCATGCTACAGTTACCAGTTTGTTCCATTCCTTCGTTACAGAGAAACGCTGAGTGGACTGAGCTCGGGCGTCCAGACTGATAGCACGTGGTTTACCCAGGCATTCAATGGTCAGTCACCACTTCTCCGCTCCCTTTAAAACAACTTTGAAAACGCATATGTAGGTAATATGAGAGGTGGGAACCTTGTTCCTTTAAATCATGCAGTTTTGTTCCGCTACCCTTAGCAGAAGCGCTTCTACGGAGGCAAAACCGGAAGTACATGTTAAGAAGGTTCTCCAATGGTGCTTCTGGCACAGGGCAGGAATGATGCACAAGAAGAAGGTAACGAAGGAGGACATGGTCTCTACTGTCGTTATAGCAATTCCGCTTTGGAAACCCGCGGAAGCAGTTCGAAAAAACGGCCAAGAGTGCGTTCGGTGCACACTCGCAATGATGCAGCAGGACCCTATTTCGATAAAGAGACTAGTAAAAATTTAAAGAAATGTTGTTGGCACCCAATTTTGCAATCATCGTATTAAACTTAATACAGTCCCCTAGCTACCAATTATCATGCTGCCATGTTGCTTTTTAGCTGAGAAAAAGGTGACCAAAGTCGATAACGTCATGCGGGCAGTCAGCGAATTCTTTGGCTTCCAGCCTGCTCAGTTCTGCATGTAGAAGATGGCTGGCCTGCCCATCCGGGACAACATGGTTCTGACTAACAATGGTGATAAAACCGTGGAGTAAAATGCACTGGAAACTGAACAGGAAAACCAAGAAAAAGTAGGCGTCAAACGGCTCAAGACTTTCTTACCACCCTATAGAAGTAAGGAGTTTTTCCAAAACAGTCATATCAAACGTAAATAAAGACGGGATTATGAATTATACCAGCTGTGCACAGAACTGTTGTATTAAGGCCCCTTCACACTTCACTGTGTTTCTGCCGCGGTAATGTTGAACCATAGGGACCGGCGGCGCGCGACAGCTGCACAGTAGCGCAGTATCCGGTTTCTGATTTATTAACGAAAACCATCCATATCGCCAAGTATGAACTAAATAGTTTTTCGACCAACGACAGTCTAACGGAAAGCGCACAATTATTGCGGACATGAGCGCACCCCCTTTTTACTGCTCTACTTTGCTTTACTGCCGCGGTAGAGTCTGAAGGGGCCCTTAGTGGGCGTGGCCAATACTGGACCATGCCAAACGTAGGCGGGTACAAGCTGACCCATAACAGTCTCCGAACGGTGCCTCATCTTTATGGGATAGCTTTACTGTCAAATATGAATGGGCTCCTATTCCATAGTCACATTGTGCTGTGGCAGCAGAGCGGTACTGGTTAAGCATGCAGTGGGGTGTCCACCCTTGTCAGCGTGTCTGCACGACTTGGCGTATATTCACACTGAGCAGCGATCCGTTTTCGAATTTGTTTGCAAAAACTGCATTGTCATGTAAGTGTCAAACAGTTCTTCGCCCAACGTCAGTCCGGTGGACGGCCGCAAAGGGGCGCAGCCGCTGCGCAACTATGCCACCCCCTTTTTACTGCTTTACGTTGGTTTACTGCCGCAGTAGACTCTGAGGGGGCCCTTACACTAAATTATTGTCGATCCTGCTGCGGAGCTCGTTGTGAAACAAGGCGTTGGTGCTGACTGTTTGCTCTGCTACTGCTGCTGCTGACAGTGAACGGTCCTTTCCCCCACCGTTGCTGCTTGAGGTTGCTTCCACAATTGCAGCAGAGTTAAGACGGATCCTCTGATGGATGTTAGCTAGGCTCGCACAGCGCTGGTATAATCTCTTGATTGGCATACCTACGCTCTCTCATTGCATTTGATTCTACGGCGGTTAATGAGACAGTGCTAATAGAGCTACCAACTCTATAATAGCGCTCTCGTCAATTTTACTAAAGGGAGACCGTGACAAGTGTTGAAGGCGTTGCATATCATTCTGCAGGTCGCGTACTCTTAAGATCATGTCCACATGAATTCAACCGTGCCAGTAGAAGGTCATCCCATCTTATAATCTTGCTGGAACTAGCGGGAGTGAACCAAACGCGACTTGACAATGAGGAAATCCGTGAAAGAGCCAATGGCGAGAAAAGCCTCTCGTAGCCTCTAGCGGTCTTCGAGCCTTAAACTGTAACAAAAATACAATAAAATTCGATCCGAAAATTTTGGAGAGTGGATAGGAATGAAGGTCCTATGCCTACATCTTTTCCGTGGTCTTTCTTTTGTTGAGAAAAATGAACGTTACCGATAGATTCATGGAAACGACCACTAACACAACTTATGCCGAGATTTATCATGTAGTGATTGGTACCTTTACAACAACCTTGCGGTGTCACACATGCCACGCACGACTAAGCTACATATCTTCAAACTCAGATCCTCCAACAGCTCCGTTGCGTCATATCGTCGGCTGCAAAAAGGAACTAGATGTTGGCCAGCACCTGTAAAAATGGGTACGGAAATCGGCGGAAGGAGGTCGCTGTGTAAAGAGGTGTTAGTAATACTATTTTCGGTTCAACAACAGATGAGCTGGTCAAATACAGTAGCGGTTAAAGAGAGATGTCATTTCTCATTATTATGCACAAATAGCTCAACGCGAAAAGAATTTGATACCAATCGATACCACTCTCACGTACTAGAACCTACCATGAAAAAAACAAAACCAAGCGTCGAAATCTATTGATACCCAAGATAAGGATATCATATATGAGAAGATCTCACAATCAGGTAGCCATTCTAAACGAAGTTTAAGCCAAGCCAGTGATCCTAACTCGGCCAAGGTGGTTGATGGCAGGTGTTTGGTGGAAAGACAAATACAGTATCGTCGGTGTTTTTTCGTTGAAACGCGATTTAAACGATCTAGATCGTTTTTCTCGTTGAGTCGCCTCTCATTTCAAAATTATTTGTATTAAATAAAAACACATGGCCCTAATCAGAAGAGCGTTATCGATCCCACGGTAGAGAAAGTGTAGTGAAGTTATGAAGTTTTCGATTTGCACGTATGTGTTCCTTGACCTCATCAAGGCGACGACCAAACAAGTTCAACTATATGCAGTTATGTTACACCTAGAATTTGTATTGAAAGCTATACGAGACTGTTTCATTTTAAAATATAATACCATGTCTGAAGAGAGGAACTCGAGGCGATCATCTCAGTATACAACAAGCCTGAGAAAAGTTTACGCTCAAAAATGCGCGTAAGGAAAATTTGAAATATAGCTACATTTCATGAAGCGTTTCACTACGAGTTCCGAAATTTCGCTCTCGGTTACTTCAGCGTCCAGAACATCAACAAGTGGCCATCCATGAATTTATGAATTCTGCAGTTATAGTGGACAAATTTTGAGAGTTATTCACACCAGAAATGGACAACCCGTAACATTCCGGATTACAAATCGTTCATTATCGGCACCTTCATAACTGAAATAATAATAGCCATAACCATAACAACAAGATACGAAGTGGTGAGCTTTCGTGGGATAATTAGCTACATGTACATCTTACGTGATATAGGCGAATATCATATATAACAGGCTTGACAGAATGGAAAAGATAGATTAAAAAGCTATTTTCGTACTTTTTCATAAAATATAAAAACGGTTAAAATTTCTGGGATGTTGCACATGGGCCCATAGCAGTACTGTTTTCCAGATCATTCACGTTACATATTGTTCTGTCGAATAGCAGTTATGATTGGGTCTTCAATTCTCTTGTTCGCAGGATATCTGCCCGCGGTTGCTTCTTGCCCTTCGATATCATGTTGACTTATAGTTGACATATGCTGTCTGAAAAAAAGTACTTTCAGCCATGGTGTGCTCCCTAGCTGGCTTCCGGCAAATGGGTCGGAAGATAGTGTGCGTTGGCAGAAATTATAAAGACCATGCGCTAGAGCTTGGAAATCCCATTCCGACGAAACCGATGCTGTTTTTGAAGGTTTGTTCTGTGATGGGAATATGTATCTAAAAACGTGTTTTAGAACCCGAACACATTTTCCAAAAATGTTGGAAAAGGTGTTAGTTGATCGAAATGACAACTCTATTCGAAGGATGCAAGAGCTTGCTGCATTGTGTTTCTTTCGTGCTTCTCATTTAAAGAATGGAGAGCTTGGTTCGATTACTCAAGTCCGTTTAGTTGCCCTATATTTTCCAGGTCTTTTTCTTTCACTACTTTCTCCTGTTGTTTCACTATTGTCAGTTTCCGTATTCAATGTTTTCTCTACCAAAACTATGTTTCTTTGCAGTCGTCAAATGCGTTCGTGCAGGAAGGGCAACCAATCACCACTCCACCTGGGTGCAGCAATCTCCATCAAGAGGTGGAGCTCGGTGTTGTGATAGGCAAAACTGCAAAGGTTCATATTATTTACTCATTTACTTCTGCTCATCTATTCTCTGAATCGATTTATTTTTTGGAATGTTTCGAGGAGTGATGCGATGTCCTACGTCGGCGGCTATACTGTTGCTTTGGACATGACAGCAAGGGATTTTCAGGTGACTATTCTTCCGATAAATACGTTTTTATCTAACTGTAGCTGCGCTCTGATGACATGTTCGCGTCGCGCCCTCATTTTGGGTATTTTACCTCAGCTTTACTTTCAGCAAAAACTATAATGTAACCACGTCCCTCGTTGTCTACCCGCTATGTGTCCCTGTACTATCAATCATCATTATTGCGCCGCTTTACTGTCGGTTGTGAATTCGCCTTCAGAATCTTTTTTGTGATTATGAATGTACAACATTTGGTCACTAAACGCCATTCAGGATGAAGCCAAGAGGACAGGTGCGCCATGGTTTCTCGCAAAATCGTTCGACTCTTCATGTCCCGTGGCCAGCTTCATACCGAAGGATCAGGTCTGTTCAATTGTTCCTTGTTTATTGGGTCAGGCCCTTGGTATGCTCCCGCCGTCCGTCGTTCTAGGGCCGTGTTTGCTAACATTATGTTATTTTGAAGCTTTCTATTCGTGTTTCTTTTTCTTCCCGTCTTAGTTTTTAAAAATTGAGAAATTAATACAATTTACACTTAAATCATGTTGAATTTCGAATTTTCTCTAAACTGCAACTGCATTTAATTCAAATTTTCAAGATTGAATTGAAGAAAGAATTTCAACTGAAGTGAATTTCAATTTATTGCTCATTTGTTTTTTCAATTTAACTGACGTGAAAAAGAGAAGCTGGATCTCGAAACAACAAAAGAAAGCTTTGAAATAACACTATATTAGCGGACAATGACATAAAACAGGTGCAAATTCTGAAAAGTCACAATAGAATGATCAGACATATAAAAAATGAGAAATAAGCACAGCCTTGTGGGCTTTCTGGGGTGCGGATCACGAATTTGGCATTCGTCTTCTGAATTTCGACTGGAAACCAGCCATACTACTTGTAGAAGTCATCTACGTGATGCAGGTAGTATCACCGATTTGGTTAAAATTTCGTCTAGGGTGGTAATTGTACATGTGGATAACGATTCTGAAAGTCGTTTTCCGAATTTCGGCAAAGGACCACCCCCCGTATCCTCGGATTGGGTGGTCGAGACCTGGCAACTGTTCGATGCGCAAAAACGCGCCCCAATGTGATGGATCGCCGGTCGTCGCCCATCATCGCCGGCCATCACCGTCGCTGACCGTCGCCGCGCGTTTTCCCGTCGGCGACGGCCACCGTGAGTATAACGAGGGCCTTAGGAGAATAGGAGATGAAATTGAAATTATTTTCTGACGTTTAGAATATTCTGATTTTTTTTACCTTTCTTTCTAGTTTGGTGATGACCTCGATGTAGTCGTGAAGAGGGATGGGTGAGAGATCAAACGTTTGACATAAACAGCAGACGAGGATGAACCGGCTTTGAGTGAACTGAAGGATTCTGTAGAGTGTCTCATGAGGCCCTTTGCGGGGTTTCTAGTATAGTTTCTAGTAGAGTTGCGAGTATCAGAAAAAGAGCTTTAAAAAAAGCCCCTTCCATCTACTCAGCAACTGCTACCACTTGAATTTGTGGATTCAGTGGAAGCGAATTCCAAAGGCGAGGAAATGTGCTAAAACATGAGAAGCAAGGAATAGTATGGTCACCTTCCACTGTGGAAGTGACACACAGAAGGGTTAAGGTGGGGAGCGTCGTTGATCAGCGCATTCATGTTGCTCTCGAAATCATAGAGGTTTGGTGAATATGTTCTTGGCGTATACCTTTGACTTGGGCGTGGCAGCCGCTATATCATGTCAAGAGCCCAGATTCATAAACGGAACGGCCGGTTTCCGATACCTCGTCGGCGCTACACCCGCTCGATACCGCGAATAATTAGTTCTTCGTTTGATAGATATCGCGAATTCATGTTCAGCGTTGATCAGTTTTGAAGAAAAAGTACGCACGATAGCTAGGTGCATAACTCTAGTAGTAGCTGCTATTTTTCTTTCGACATTAATGAGCTCCAAGAATGCATTTCTTCGATAAGGTTCCGCTTTCCTCACAAATGCTCTTCGAAGAAGCATATTGAGATCCATTTACGAAGTCTCTGTACGTCAAAATTCATCAACTATCATTGTTCTCCCAAATCCCAGATTTCGTGCAGAATCTCATCTTGATGACAAAAGCAGCCGCACTTTGACTACACTACTCTACATTACAGAACAGATGAATTTCACTGTTTTCAAGACGCAGCCTGCACAAAAGGATGAATCATCACCCATTGTTTGGCAAATTGCCAGGGTAGAGCAGCAGAGTTTTGTGCGTTCATCTCAAATTCCCTATAATTTCCGCAATCTCTCATCACTCTGCTGCCTGGTTCTAGCAGGTCCCCAGTCGAGTTCTCCAAAACCGCCCCTCATCGCAAGGCGTAATAGACCCATGATAAGCCCCGTCTAACCCGGCGCGCGTTCACGAATACCGGCTTGCGCGCCGTTAGGGGTATATTTCAGGGTTAATAACGCCGATACCCGTCATGAATCTGGGCCAAGGTCTTTACCTTCCCTCAGAACTCTGGTACCAATTTACCCGACAAGAGCGGGATGGAAGGCTTAGTTAGCCTTGGGAACGGATCGATCACTTGGTCGCACTGGTGAAACTAGGAATTCCTACCGCTTCACTGTCCAGGTCCACGAAGTGAGTGAGGTAGAAGTAAATCGAAAATAGGTCAATTCCAATACGCCGGTTACGGAGTGATTTTTGTTCTTTTTTCAGATCGAAGATCCTCACAAAGAGGAATTGTTCTGCCTGATCAACGGTGTTGAAAAACAAAGGTGCCGCACGGATGTGATGATTTTTGACATCCCAACATTGATTGAGTACGCGACACGATTTGTTACGCTGGATGAAGGCGATTTACTTCTGACAGGGACGCCAGCAGGAGTATGTCGAGTGATGCCTGGAGACAGTATAGAGTTCGGACTCACCGGTCGCGTTACGGCCAAGTTTGTGATACAATAACATTATCACTAGATGTTATGAAATGATTACTGCACAGTATTGGTCCACAGTTGTGAAATGATTGTTCTGACAGGAATTGCTCTATAAGTCATCTAGGTGGAGGATTATGTTCCTATATTGAAGAGTTTTAATGAATCTGGTGTACTTCCTTCGAAGCTTTTACTTTGAGAAGTGTGAGTTGTCAACCAAAAATGAGCAGAATTTGAAAAGGTATAAAACCCTTGCACTCTCTGAGAGGCCTAACATTTTATCTTATGACTTGGCGGACATTAGATCTTGTTATTTAGAAGGAAAGATCTGTTTTCACTCCAAAAGTGCCGCACGGTTGTTGTGATCTGTGAATGCACCCATAAATACACCAGCTGATCTTATTAATCATGTTTTTTGCCCATTCATTTCGACCAAATATTTTTTACATTCTGCGTGAGAGGACTTCTCTCATGTTTTTTTTTCTGTTGGCTGAACGTCTTTGTGCATGTAATAGGAAGATACAGTACCGATCAAGATGATAGGTCTTATTACATGTTGGAATACAAGTGGTCGAAATCAAGAGGAATCCTACTCTAATTGGTAGTGGTAACTTTACTTAAAAATACGTTGGACTGTGCACTTGCTGGAAAACCTTGAAAAAAATTAATGCGTTTTATATGCATTTTCACGCGACTATGTCTCACGAGCCCTTGTATCCCCGTACATAAAATCAAAGGTGATTCGATAGAGCATTATTGATTTGTCATAAAAGGCTACAAATGAGTAGTTCAGTTCACCAACGAACTATAGATTTTTTGATCGAAAATTTTTATGGCCAAAAATTTCAAAATTTTGAGAACTCATTTCAAATAAAAAGCTCTACATCAGTAAAGGGCTTACGAAATTGCACCAAACCTGAGGCTTTTATGGAGTAAGATTTTGTCTTTCCAATACATGTCGAAGTTTTATACTCTGCTCACAAATCTTCGAGAAAATGGCTCATAATATTGTGCTTACATAAACTGCAATATTCACTGCATCAATTTTTTCCATTGCGTAGGAGGCGTTTTATCCTCCAAACAGTGGGTCAGAAAGAAAATGAGTCCGACTCCTTTGTAGAGAAATTTCATCTGATTTGAATACGTTGAAAATGCCACACCCACCAGCGCACTGTTCGGTGGCGGGGAAAGCTGTTAATACCTAGGCGAAAGACAGAAAATCATTATGTCAAGAAACTATTAACTGTAAACTGGACGTTGATCATCATGTTAGGTTTGTATATATTCGGCTATGAACGAGAAAAGTGGAGATGAAAGTATGAAATCTTAATGTACATAGAGTGCTTCTCGCTACCATTCACTGCGCTGTTGGGGTGAGGGGTGGCAATTTCAACATGTGTGAATAAGAAGAAATTTTACTACGAAGGAGTTGGACTCATTTTCTTCTAACTCACGGTTTGAAAGATAGATGGTCTCTTACGCAGTGTAAAGAGAATGAAGCCGATTCCTCAGATTCTTCGACCATGACAGTTTATGTACGTATAAGTTTATAAGCCATTATCTTAAAAACTTGGCGATGTATGAAACTCAAACATGACCTAGAAAGAGAAAATTTTGCCCTATCAAAGCCTTCAGTTTGGTGCAATTTCGTCAATGCACTACTGATATAGAAATTTCTATTTGATGGGAGGTCTCAAAATTTTGCCATTTTTTGGCCATAAAAATTTTCGATCAAAAAATCTATAGTTTATAGGCAATCTGAACTACTCATTTCTAGCATTTCATGCTCTATCAAAAACATCACTCTAGATCAATTTCTCGTGCAGCAAGTGCATAGATCAATGCATTTTTGAGTAAAGTTACTGCGTGTTCCATTAAGAATCGTAGAAGCATGGTGAATGCGTATTTGGCCTAAACAATGACTTGCGGGGGCAGCGGCTATACCAAGTCAGTGTCCTTACCTTCCCAGGCAAGCCTACCACCAGTTAACCCGTCTCGAAGGAATGGATGGCTTGGTTAACCGGGTCCAGGATCGTTCGACCACGCGTGTGTCACAGACCACTACCATTGCACCACTCGCGCCCTCATCGAGGGAAGATACATTAAAACGGTGTTTCAGATCGTGAAGAAGTAAGTCAAAGAACGCAGCTTGGTACAACATCTCTTCTTATAGAGCTATTCTGGTGTAGTATCTTGTAGAACGTGTTTGGCAGAACAAAAGTGAGGGACGAAAACATACATGTCTGTCGAGTAGACTCATTTTCATAAGTTTTTCACCAAACGCTGTCGTTCATTTTTATGGAGGTACGTGAGAAGCCCAGTGAGGAATCGTGTTAATTCAGACACCGTGGGGCCAGACACGTTTGTACGAGTTATCATGGTGACGCTGGCGTGGTGAACTCGTACAGGGTGTGTCAAAAGTCTTTGGACTCATCGTCAGATGATTGGCCGCCTTAACGGCTATTTCGAAGCAAATGAAATGAAACCTATAACGTACATCACTTCAGACATTGTACACATAAAAACCTAGTTAGGCTTCGAAACAGCCTCATTTAGCACGAACACAGGCCTTAAGTCTGTTAGGGAAACCCATCTACAGCGGTGTGCAAGACTTCTTCATCTATTTCTTTCCAGGCTTTCTTCAAAGCTCGTTTAAGCGACTCGATGTCCGTGTGTGGTGTTGAGCAGGCCTTGCTCTTTAATATAGACCAAGCTGTCGTACACCGTGAACTTTGGGATACGTAGAGTTCTGGCAATATCCGCGCCTGACATTCCCTCCTTGTGCATTTTCGCCATAGCAGTGCGCTGACCTTTTACTCCAGACATTTCAAACAGGCCAACGATCAGCCAGGAAAATGTACTGTACTGCAGGGCAAGATTAGTATAATAGTAACGCATAAAAGTTTGGATGGCTGCAGGGCGCTCTCCATATATAATGATCCACAAACAGCGAGTCCAAACTTTTGACGTACCCTGTACAAACGTGTCTGGGCCCACGGTGTCTGATACTGAATGGACGAGTTACGCTGGGGGGGGGGGGCGAGCGAACGTATAAAGGGGCTTGCAGACTCGACGACGCGACGTCGAGCATTCTCGTCCAACGCGGTGCCGTCGTGCAATGCAGTGTGTTGACTGTAGAGTACACGACACCGCTTGGACGAGAATGCTCGTTCAAGCGTATTTTGCTCAAGTGCACTTATAACGGGGAATTCGACGCGCAAACTGCTCGTCGTCGAGTCTGCAAGCCCCTTAACAAGGACCTATGGAGGTGCGTGAGAAGCCCAGTGAGGAATCGTGTTAATTCATGCACGTGGCGTGAGCTAGGACGACTATGGAAGCAGCTGACTCAAAAATTTTGCCGTTGAGGATAGAACACCATTATATGAATCGTTCCGCTTTTCTGATGCCTTTGATACGTAGGTTTAATGGTTACTGGAGGATTCGCAGATCCGTAGGCTGTTGAAGTACATATATTACTATACATTTTCAAAATCAGCAGTCCCAGCAACTGTTCTCCTCGATAATGCTAATTGTTGAGCACTATAATAATTGCTCAATTTCTCCTATCACAATCCTAGAATGTTGACGTGCTGCAGTTGAAAACTAAAATGGACAGACGTTGCTGTGGAAGATTACCAATTTGCAAATTCTGTGGGAATTTTGTAGCAGTTTGTGCATCTCGTTAGTCAGGATTAGGAAAATTTGCGCTGAATCTTAATTTGCTGAGCAAGTGTCATTTTCAAAATCAAAGGCATGGAAACACAAAGACTTGCTGCATTTTAGATCAAACGTTTGCGCCAAAACGTCTCGTTCTCCAGAGTGCCTATCCACAGTTTTGCTTTTATTGTATAATTTGCAGAACAGTTGTTCCTCTTTTGACCCCTGGGCTTTTAGATGGAGGAGGACCTTGTCCGAATGGGATATGTGCGGTCACAAGAAGGGGTGAGCAGAAGCGACCCTCCAAGCAACCCCTACTTCAATCCTATTGCTCTCCACATTAAACAGAAGAACTACGTCGGATCTTGTGAATGTCAAGTGTAAGCGTCTTGGTGTCTTCTCTAGCAGTGATATTAACGAACATAGGGCGATTTCAAAGAGAAGAGTATCTAATAGACAGCTTTCCTCGTTTTACAAAATGTTTTACAAAAGTAAAGATAAAGGCCAGGAGGCGAGGGCCTGGGTGAGGGGGCGCACTCTGCTACTAGACTGACTAATAAACAGTCGTGACTACTTGTGTCTGCTACTCACATCAACATTCACTGAACCACCCGTACAGTTGTTCCAATTCTATTGCTTTGTTACTCAGCTGAGGAAACCTCTTGACCAGGAATGGGTGAAGTATTAGGCAATAGTTCAGATTTGCAAGTCGATACGCAATTTGGTATCGCTTTTTCATATGCCAAGAGAAATTCGATCTAGCGGAAACTACCTGCATGTCTGTGAACGGACTTCTGTAAGGGTGTGTCTGGGGTAGGATAAAATTCCCTTCTTTTTCCCGATGCTCTGAGAACGCAGATTCGGTCATCATTACGTACGTACGATCTAGATGACGTGGTCAGGCTGGTAGAAATACCACCTAGAAATCTTCGACATCGGCTAATCCGCAACCGCCTTTATGATATTGCGCCACTCCGGGGTGCATTATCAGCCCATATGGGCGCGTGGGCGATTGCTTGGTGTCGAGCGCCATCTACGCCATCACCGCCAACGTGTGCGGCGAGGAGTACGTAGGGGAAACTGGGCGGCCCCTAGTGGTCAGGGTGAAGGAACGCATCGATTAGGCTCTTTCAGACGACGCGTCGATAAAGTGACGCGTGACGCGTGTGTGATGAAGGATAGGTAGGTCAGCGTCATCGGTTGATCGGGTTATCACGCGTCATTACGAGTAACTCGTCCGATCGACGTCGCGTTGGCCATGGGACGCGCCGGACATTACGAGCAGTTCGCGCGCGGCGAACCGAGCGGCGAAACCCCAGCGCACGACGCTTGACGGATGACGTCTTCCTTGAAAGAGCCTATTGGCTGAAGAGGGTGAGAGACGTTTGGACCGGTTGGCAGTTAGGGGTCCGGCGCCTGACCGTGTGACCTTACCTACGGATACGGAGTCGTGGCTTACCGTATCAGCTCGAGCCACTGCACCCGCCGCGCCACCCACCGGACGCGACGAGCTGGGCCAAGCAAAGACGCAGGGTAATAACAGTGACCCGAGAAACCAGAGTGCTCCACTGAGCCACCAATGACCCGAGAAACCAGTTTGTTTAGCCGAAGCAGCACGTTTGCAATTAGTGTTCATAACAGCCGATTCCGACGGCTTCTGAGACTACTTCAGAGGAATTTTAAGGCATTCAACCCCATACGTTTCTGGATCAGAATTTAATGCTCTTTCTAATGAGCGTAACTAGAACGTGATCAAAACAAACATTAAAATAGAATTTCCTGACTTAGGAAATGAAACTGAGCTCTGTGAATACAAGTTCGAAGGAAGTTCAATTAGTAAGTCTAGAAACGATGGCTGAACTATGTGAATTCCTGCAAGTGTCCTGAAGATTTTATGACATTTTGAGCACAACTTCACTTCATAATGATTAATTGTACTTCGTTTCGATTTTTATTCTCAGCGTTCGATTATATTTCTAGAGTTGGAGAAGTCTTGGGAGGATCTCTACAGATTTGTGATGTTTTGAACACAATTTCACCTTATACTAACTAATTGTGCTTTATTTTCAACTTGTATTCACAGCGACCAGTTTCACTTCTTAAGTCAGGAAATTCTATTTCAATGTTTGTTCTGATCACGTTCTAGTTATGCTCATTAGAAAGAGCATAAAATTCTGATCCAGAAACATATGGGGTTCAACGCCTTAAAGTTTCTCTGAAGTAGTCTCAGAAGTCGTCGAAATCGAAATCGAAAATGTTGTGAACACTAATTCCAAACTTGCTCCTTCAGTGGAGGGCTCTGGTTTCTCGGGTCACTGTTATAAACCATGCGTCTATGCTTGGCCCAGCTCGTCGCGTCCGGTGGGTGGCGCGGCGGGTGCGGTGGCTCGAGCTGATACGGTAAGCCACACCTCCGTATCCGTAGGTAAGGTCACCCGGTCAGGCGGCGGACCCCTAACTGCCAACCGGTCCAAACGTCCCCCCCCCGGCTGAAGAGATCAGTCCCCTCCATACCTCTCGGTACGCATCGTCTGGTAGAGCACAACAACGCAGAGGTAAAGGTGTCCGTAGGAGTACTAGCGCTAGAGAAACAGACATCCGCGCGAAAGACCTTGGAGGCAATGCAGATCCGCGCCAAATGTCCTAAAATTGGCAGAAAGGATGAATGCCTAGCGATTACCGGCGAGCTCCCTCCCTTCCTCGATCTTTGTGGATTCTGATCTACAGCATCTGCACGTCAGGGCGGCGGCACGTCTTCAGGGTCAGCGACCTGTCAGAAGGTCTGAGGGCGATCCCCGCGAGCTGTTCTCTTGTCTTATAGGTAAGCCTGCTTACCTCGGTTGAATTGTCTCTCCCTTTCTGATCACAACGATACATTGAAGTTAACTTGTAGTTTGAAATAGTATTTGATGGGGTAATCTCACACGTTTCTGGCTTTCCAAGCTTCGATGAAGACGGAAGTAGGCCGAAATGTCACCTCATCATGGCCAAATTTACAACACAAACTAAAACAGTACCGTCACAATGCAAAGATTAATAGAGAGTCGAACGTGGATGGTTATCAAGCCTATTCGCTTCCATTGCCACGCTCTCTTGGTTCGCATGCGGCTATTTCTTCATTAAAAGGGTTTTATCGCGGTTGAGAAACTACATAGCAGCCGTACCTAGGTGCTCGAATTACTCCGATAATGCTTGCCCTGATGACAGCAAACAACAATAATTAGGAGAGAGCTACAGGAGGCGGTTTATTAAAAAATTGTAGTTTGCCGTTAAACTGTGCTTAATTTGCATATGTTCACGCAATACGATGAATATTCCAGACATCTGTGGTCCGAACAGTTTTACAACACTGCAAGCATATTATTCATCGCTGTGATAATCGGAACACTCGCAATGCTTTACTGCTGGGCGGGAATCATATATGAAAAGAAAAGTGAAGTTCTATTATATACTGATTTTATTAGAACCTCGCGTAATCACTTTTAGAACCAAAAAACAGGGAGGAACTACCGGGTCACCATTACTGTCAGTACTGGTGATTACCACCGAAGATCTTTAGATAACCTCCCGGTAGAAAACGTCCAGGATGTGAAGGTGAAAGTGTCATAGGATGGATAAATGCATGTTCTCGAAAACGGTTTTCATTAAAGCGAAAACAGTGACATGCATTTCCACCAACACCTATGTAGAACCAACGTGCGGCATGGGGAAATGCGACCGTGGCAAAGAGCATGGAATAAAAATTGGAAACGATCAACGGAGCAGATATCGTGTCTGTTACTAACGCGAGGACGAATAGTTCCAAGGAAGAAAAGACAGTTGACTTTAACATCAAACTTTTAAAATGACGGATCCAAGCACTTTGAAGCCGCCAGTAAATATAAACTTTTTAGGATGGCGTATTCAGAATCCACCGAAATGACAATGATTTCCTGCGACAGAGAAACGGATCTTGCTCTCCTTGAGATTTTATTAAAATGCCTGTAACGGAAATAAACCCTCACATTGTGAATAAACATTAAACTTACGACGTAATATACCGAACCGTAAAAAAATTTGGAACGCGTTTGAGGAACCCTCAATTTGCACCCAACATAGAGTATTCGTCCAAGTTTTTGAGAGTGCAAATTCATATATATTTTGGGCAATATTCCACCTTTGGACCCATATGTCCCAATCCCTATGTTGTACGTAAAATTACACCAGAGCACTGCAGATTTTGGATTTCAGTATCATCTGGTGGCAGTTATTTTCAAGCTCCGCCTGAGGGGAATCATTACGTCAAAAACGTCATCTAGAAACCATGTACGATCACGACAGGTTTTTGTAAACATGGGTCAGCAATTTCGCACAAGATGATCACAGTCTGCTTTTCATGTGGTCCCACCCACATTGTTCACACTAGGGTAGTTCAGCCGTGGCTCGCCTATATACAACACTGCAGCTGGTATTTTTGGATGCTGCTGTGCGAAACTTTATCTCGAAGTAAGGTAACTTTACGCGGTAAACGCGATTCTGATGCTTGTTTTCGAAACCCGTCAATCAATAAAGGGCATTGCACACTCTGCGATGCCTTGTACGGCACCGGCGGCGACTATGATGAAACATAGGGCCGCGCTGGCTCGACGGCGCCGGCGCCGCACCAGGGAATGGCGCCGGGCATTTTTCGTGCGGCGCCGGCGGGCGCAGCGCAGGCAGCGGCGGGTGGTGGGAGGAGCGCCGGTCCTATGGTGGGAGGAGCGCCGGGCCGCAGACGACGCCGCACAGGGTATCGCAGAGTGTGCAATGCCCTTAAGGACTACCGTATACTGTCGAACAGGGACTGCTTATTACCGAGCGCGTGTTCAACCGAGCCCCGCCCACTTCGCGCGGGAGTAGTCCGTCGACGCCGTCGGCTCAGAAAGCGCGTTTTGTGAGTAAAGAGCGCTCCAACCCTTAGAATATGCGCGAACCCCGCTTACTCCAGTCATGAACCAAAGGTTCGAAGGATGATTATCTCACCATCGACGTTACTCGTGTTTCGTCGTCGTTTGAAGACGATTCACTTCCTCCACTAGAGAATTCGAAGAAGAACCACTTATTAATACTGCCTTTATTTTGTTGCCACATACGTTACTTGTAATTTGTCGTTACGTCTCACATTTCATTATTGTTACCGTTAAATTGTTTGCTTAACGTGAAGGTTTAATTCCCTAAGAAAACAAATCGGAGATTGAAAAAAGAAGTGGAAAGGTAAAGAATTCAGAGGAGTTCGAGTAAGTTAATCTTCTGTGAATCTTCAACAGAATCCTCTAGTGCTGCTTAAGTCAACAGAGAAAGTCTTCTAGAGGAGAAATCAACTGCCTCAAGTATGGCTCCTAGAGAGTTCTGCTGTCAGCAGTAAAAGTGCACTGAAGAAAGTCTCCAGTGAAAGTAAAAAGGCAGTTGTTGGCAAAATTGGACTAAAAGATTTGAGCTGTTTGCCCACATTTGAAATACTCGTGTGTCTCATAAGTTTTGAAAAAAATTGGATCTCTTAGTTTGAAACAACATAACTTCCCACGCGTTTCGTGTTTTATCATGTTGCTCTGCTGACGTGTCCCCAGCGTCACCTAGATCAAAACCCCAATCGATCCATTCGATCAGCTTTCAGATGCCCATGCAGCGTCATTATTATCATGTCTAAGCGAACCGGCTACCGTGTGATTTTGCCACGATTCTTCCGTTTCGGCTTCGGCGCAAGCGAGTCGCATGAGGAGCTTATGAAGCTGATGGGGCTCGACGCTCCTTCCACTGCTACGGTTTACTACTGATTTGGTTCGCTAAAGAACACTTTTTTGTCGCAGATAGCGGCTCAACACGAATTGTGAAAGCTAGAGTATGGAGACTGTTATACTGGTATGATCTAAAGTGTTAAAATAAAACAATGTGTGTTTCCTTTCTTTTCCATTCCGCATGTGCTCCACACGTCGTATATTGTAACCAGGTCGACTATAATAAAGTTCCACTTGTTCAGCAGTGTATGAACATACTTTTCCACATTATAGCTAAGCATCTCCACGGATTTGGAAAGGCGCGAAAGCATTGCAGATGGATACCACACTCATCGTCGTCTACCCAACTCGGAGCGAGAACCACTGCCTGTGTGAAGTTACTCAGTTACAAAAGGAGTTTCAACTGGCTGAAAAACTTGGCTACACCAGACGATAAGTGGATAATGTACACTAACCCTAGGAGGAGACGCCGATGGCTCGGTCCTCATCAACAAGGAGAACCAATTCCGAAGCCTGAACTCCACCCGAAGAAAGATATGCTCTCTCTTGGACTCTGTTCCCGCATCCAGCCTGTTCTCAGGACATGGCTCCTACAAATTACCATTTGTTTCGTGTCCTGTAGAATCACATGGAAGGGGAAACTTTGGAAATTTGGACGATCTCAAAAGGGTAGTATCGTCGCCAGCGACGATGACCGCACGCCGACCTCGCTCCGCTCTCCTACAGGGAGGTCCGGAGCGCAACTATGTTCTCATCAGTCTCATGTGATACGTCCACCCAATAAAGACGTTATTACTGAGTCTCCTCTGCACAAACCACAAAATACTACCATATATTTTGGTGCATCGGCTAAAATAAGCCGAAATATCCCACTGCTCAAGACCAGTTTGTTGACACTGTCTGCGCTCAACCGAGCACAAGTGCTAAGGACCAGTTCCTCACACTACCATCTACGCTCAACCGAGCACCAGTGTTAAGGACCAGCTCCTCACACTAACTATCTTCGCTCAACCGAGCACCAGTGTTAAGGACCAGCTCCTTACACTAACTATCTTTGCTCAACCGAGCACAGGTGTTAAGGACCAGCTCCTTACACCGCCGCCATCGCTCAATCGAGCTAATTAGGCAGCCTAATAGCCTACCAATCAAACGGTTGCCCATTTAACCGTACTCTTAACCCACCAGCTGGGAACAAAATAATTTCCAGTACAACAGTACGGAACACGCTCTGAACTTCAACCAAAGCTCAGAACAACAACTAAGTACAATGGCACTCCACTTTTACAAAACTCCCATTGTACTGAGCGCATCTTCGCTCAAAACCCTAACCGACAGGTACAACGAATACACTGTTAGGGTGGACTTCTCAGTCATCGACGACGAGTCCTACGACAAATGCAGGTCGACTATAGCCCTGCTACAGAGCAGCGTGAAGCAACTCGCAGAAAGCGGAAGCAATCTGCAAAACCTTTGCGCCGAAATACGAGACGAGTACAGAAACTGCAAAACAAAGTCCGATAAAAAGGACATACTGCTCGAAATAGAGCAAATCGAGCAAGAATCAAACATACACTCGATTTTAGCGGAATCCCGCGACCTCCGCTTCATGCTGACAGCCCGCCTTGATGAAGCAAAATCCATTCGTGACAAAATGGAAATCAGGCTAGGCTACGCGACTCCACGGTCCCAGAGAGCGGAACGGGTCGAGCCGGAAGGCGAAGAATCTTCTAACTCTCTGAACAACACTGAAGAAAATGGAGAAACCGAAGAAGTGATGGGCCCACAAGACTCAAACCAAGTTGAGCCCACATATCGACCAGCTAGAAATACATGTCGATCAATAAAACCTCCGCAAGCAACATTACCCAAATTTAGTGGTAACGCAGAGGAATTTCCAGAATTCTGGGCAATTTTTCAGACGCTTGTTCACGAAAGTCAAGAGCTAGCCGTCATCGAAAAAATACTTTTGCTCAAAGAAAGCCTCACTGGCCGAGCAAAAACCATTATCCAAGGCATACAACCGTTGCCACAAAACTATGAATGGATGATAAGGACATTGAAAGACTCCTACAGCGACTACACCGCAAACAGATCGCAAATCGTCCGAAAATTAATGAATATGAAATCGGCCGCCAGCTTTGCCGATAGTTGCTCACTAGCGTTGGAGCAAATACAAGTCCTAGTGAACCGAATGGTATCAGCTGGATACGACGTGAGAGCCACTCATGATCCAATTTGGTGCGAAACAATTCTCGCCAAATTTCCTCACGATATTGTGAAACCCGTGCTCATAGCAACGCAATCAAAGCACAATCAAACGGTGGGAGACTTACTGATCCACCTGAAGAAAGAGATCGCCGCAAAAATCTATGTCGAAAAGCGATTAGGTCACTCAACAAACAATCAAACAACAGAGTACCGACCTCATCGTTCTGGCGCCACTCACGCCTGGCACCCTGCTGGCGTTGGCGGGCGCTCTAGCGACCAGACATATATCACCTCCGAAAGGCAACTCGGTGAACAGCAGCATGCCTCTTACCGGTCGTATACCAACGACCTATGTCTGTTCTGCCAGAAGGGCAATCACGGCTCGATGACATGTCGATCGGTTACCGATCAAAGACTCCGTAGAAAGCTACTAACAGACGAGCGCAGATGCTGGAAATGCTGCTCTGCGAAACATACCAGCTCTAACTGCTCAAAACCTAACTGTCACAAATGTGGACAAAAGCATCATATCAGCCTCTGTTTCAAAAGAGAAAGTGGTCCGCCAAACACTCGACCACCAAACTCTTATCAGAGAAACAAAACTGGTCAAAGCAACACAAGACCAGGTCGCTCCCGAAGGGAACACATAAATTCCCCCAATCGAACTAGATTGAATATCAGCAATTTGAAAATGTGCTCGAAACCAGTACAAGATAGCACATCTTCGCAGCTAGTATTATTGACAGCTGAGGGCAGCGTTTGGAACCACAACAGTGGACAATACGAGAAAGTCCTCTTTTTCTTTGATTCGGGAGCACAAAAAACCGTCATAGAAGAATCACTGGCTGCCCAACTGGGCGTGCCGAGGCAGACCGCAGAAATTTGCACCATGTCAGGTATTGGTGGACATATCGAAACCTTCAAGAGCCACACAGTAAAGCTCCAAATAAGCACCGGTTATGGTGAAGAGCTCAGTCTGGAAATGCAAACCAAACCTACTATTACTAGTGGTTTTCCAGCCGTCAATCTCAGCCCAATTGACGTGGCCTACCTGAAGGCAAACAGCATTTGCCTGGCCAACTCAAAAACTCGCGGCGAATATCAAAAACCGCTCATTCTCGTGGGATTGGACCACTACCACGAACTTATTACTGGTCCAATTGATGTCGTAAAGACTCCCACAGGCCTACAAATCGTCAAATCAGTATTTGGGCCTACCGTATACGGTAAAGGATCACTTCCACAAAGGAGCCCTGAAGGTGTCTCCTTTGAAATGACAGCTATATGGAAATCAAAAGAAATCCCTACAAACGAACTCATTTCTGGAGCTAGCCAACGGCAACTGTCGGAGGAACCAGTGCCTGGTGCTTATCACAAACTTGTGAAAAAGAAGGTAAAAGAAGTCGTGGCGGCTAAGCGGGTCCGATTCAAAGGCGAAAGTGCTAGTCGCCCAAATCGTGATTCCATGACTGAGCCAGTACTACCGCAGCGTTACAATCATGACAACGGATATCTTGATACGCTCAGAAGAGATATCTTTGTGTAGTACGACTTGACGTGGAATTGCAGAGCAAATGAAGAAATACTGGTCGGTTTACTGTCTCTTATTTCGCAAACGTGCAGAGTATTCTATTTATTTTATTTGTTAAATTATCTACCATAGATTCCCCACTGAACCACCTATGGACAAGTTCGTCATTGCCCGGCCGCAGTATCGTCGATAGCGACGATGTCTTCGTGCTCTTCATCGTCGGGCCGGTCGCAGTATCGTCGCCAGCGACGATGACCGCACGCCGACCTCGCTCCGCCCTCCTACAGGGAGGTCCGGAGCGCAACTATGTTCTCATCAGTCTCATGTGATACGTCCACCCAATAAAGACGTTATTACTGAGTCTCCTCTGCACAAACCACAAAATACTACCACAGGTAGTGAAAGAGTTTTTTAAGAGTAAACCGGCAGAATTCACACGCGTGAAATCAATCTGCTACAAACAAGATAGCGATGCGTACTCGAGACGACAACTGTTCATATACTTCTCGATTGTACCCCGTTTGAGACTAATAAACTTGAAGAATGAAACTACGTGAAAGACTCTCATTGAAGGGTTTATAACCTAATATATGCTAAGCATATATTGGAGGCAGCTTGTTAATGATGTGCAGCGGCTTTTGCTGCAAAGGAAAGCTGAAGCTCAGCTTTCCATCTTGTCGAATGGACAGTCTGGAGTACCGAAGTGTGCTGGAGTGCAGCCTTCTTCCCTTTCTGGGAGATAGAAGAAGGCAGACACATGTTCTGCAGTAAAATAACGATGCGGTGCAGGTGTCTGATCGACTTCTGACTGGTTTCAGCGCAACCGCATCCGAACAATGGACCGGCCAACGCGTTCTTCTGGCTATAACCCTTCAGAGAACATGTAAGGAATTGTTGCCTAGTAGTTCTACGCGGACAACAAGCAGTAGCGTAACGAGCTGAAGAGGGCAGTGTTCCTGGTTGGTAGCATGTGTAATAGAGTGTTCGATGTTACAGAAAAAAATGGTGGTCCAATAAAGCATTTAAATTGAATAAAAACTGTATTTTCTTCAAGTGGATATATATTTTGAAACAAATAAAAATTACAAAAACGGTCTGTTTTTGCGGGGGGGGGAGGACGTTTGGGCCGAATCGTAAAACGACGCCATGCAGGTGACAATACCTGCGGCGCTTCTCCGTCTGCGGACCATGTGGGGTCAGGTTGGCCCGCCCACCATGGCACCGCCGCCGCAATGCGGCGGACCATGCCGCGCTCCGTGACGGCGCTGAGATGACCCGACGTCGTGAAGTGAGCCACGCGGGTCGGCCAGGCTCGATGCCAATAACAAAAACGCTATGAACGCTCGAACCAGCACAAATGCAACACAATTCAGGGACAAAATTTTGAGCTTTATCTAATGAGCACATCTGCAGGTTTGCTTGAGGAACTGTTCAGAAGAAAATCTCAGGTTTAGAAAGCAAAAGTGTAGATCTCCGGAAGTCTGTCATCAAGCGGTGAATCTTGGTTATTTTCGACATCATATCACCTGCATGTTGACTTATTTCAGCTTCTCAGAATAAGAATTTGGTCTTGACGTATTGCTACTGTTACGGCAGTCTTTTACTTTTGCACAACGTGAAACGCCTCATATGAAATTGACTACGGATTAAACTCCATGAAAAATATACATTGCTTTGGGCTATACAAGAATACATCTACATTTTCAAACGGTCTTACTTGTTATATGCCACAACAGCTTGGAACAAAACTTTCAATTTTCTCTGGTTGCTACCCTTCTAGTCCGGTAACGGTCAGCGAGTCTACGAAATTCATTTAATTTTAGGTCTCTAAAAATTGCAATTCATGTAAAACCTCAAGATTTCCCCATTAATAACGAGTCTTCTCTCCGCGTCTCGCCTTCTAAGGCGTTTCATTTCATCAGGTCTCTAGAAGCAGATCGATCTATTCAAATATTTTACAGGATGACACGCTACGTTGCAATCTGTTGTCACTGGTTGCCAGCGTTAGCGAGAAATCATGTTCCAGATCTAAATACCGAAGTGGCGTTATTGAAGTAGCTAGCCCAGGATGACTACAAGGAGACCCTTCAGCATGCTGTAGTTATTGCGTGAAATAATGTTCTCGCTTTAGTGTAAAAAAAGAAGACTTGAACCTAAATAAAGTTCTCGCTCTAGTGTGAAAAACGAGACGTAACCTACACTTTCGCTTTCGAAACCTGAGATTTTCTTCTTAACAGTGCCTTAAGCGAACGTACGAAGGTGCTCATCAAATAGAGCTCCAAATTCTGTTGTGGAATCATGTTGCGCTTGTGCTGGTTCGAACGTTCATATCGTTTTTGTTGTTGCTCTAACAAGAAGGTAAGAAATCAATGACCGAGGCATCGAGCCTGGTCGACCTGCGTGACTCACTCCACGGCGTCGGGTCATCTCAGAGCCGTCACGGAGCGCGGCATGGTCCGCCGCATCGCGGCGAAGCCATAGTGGGCGGGCCAACCTGGGCCCATATGGTCCGCAGACGGAGGTATTGTCACCTGCATGGCGTCGTTTTACGATTCGGCCCAAACGTCCCTCACCCGTTTTTGCGGGAGGTGATTCTTTTGCTGGGAAGAGCAACCCAGATATTTTCGACAACGAAGAATCTAGTGCAGTTCGTAAAACGAACGCGAAGCGTGAAACTGCTGAACATACTTCTGAAACGCACTGTAGCGATAAGAACCAAGTGATAAACGGTCACATTATTTCAAGATGAGCCTCGCCGATATCGACGGAGATACAAGCTGTCTGGCGCGTATGATAGCTGATACGGAACGTCCTCAAACAATTGCAAGAGGAATTACAAGAAGGCGTTCGATACACCATGGAGACACATAAGAGAAGAGGACTGTTTCAAACTCGCGGGAGCTGCAGAACAATTTCTGCGTGCGTCAAACAGCGTGCATAGCGCAGAGGTCGCTAAATAGAAGATAACGCGCAGTGGATGCCGATTCGTGCTCACCAGCGTCCTGTTTCGGAAGACAAAATTCGAAAGAGAAGAAACGCTAATACGCGATGATAAACTCCACCAGATATGCCACGAAATTGTGTCAAAGATGAACGAGCTGAGGAAGGAGTTGGACGACGACATAGCCGATATAGCCGATAAGCACATTCGCGCGACTGCGTTCGTTTTGAACGGTCGTATCTCCAAGTCGCTCCCGCATTTATTGTCTCCGCATCCACTGACTGACTTCTACCTGCGCACCGTCGGATTCTGTCACCTCCGCTGGTCTTTTTCTACTGCTGTGCCTTCGAAAGCCGAGGATTTTCCTCTGCACATGGTACTCAGGGAGACGACTTCGTTGTTGAAGTGCATGTTACATTTTGTCGACAATGGCGAAGCTGATACATCTTCATGATTGTATAAGATACTCCCAATTATGGAATAGCTCGACAAGTCGTTCGGCAATACATACCATCGAACTCGGTGATTATGGAACTGATGGAAGAATGTTTACATCAAGGCCACGACCTCTGTACGGATGATTGGTGTACAAGTTTACCGCTGGCGAGGCATTTGATTGCAAGAAAGACTAACCTGATCGGGACCCCTAGAAAGAATCGCATGGGAATTTCTCTGGAAGTTAAGAAACGAAGTTAAAACCTGAAAAAAGCAGTTTTCAACAAGACGGCAGTGGATTTATGGTGCTGATATGGAAGGATAAAGGCGAGATCTCCACGCTTTCAACATTTCATGATGGAAGTGCTAACGAAAAGAAGAAACCACTGCTTTGGAGAACTACATCCAGATGAGAACATTGGTTGATCTTACAATTAGTGACCAAATGGCGGCGTATACACCGGTTGTACGAAAAGCTACGAGATGGTATATAAGGGTTTTCTATCATCTTTTAACTCAAACAGCGGTCATCGACTCCTGGTTTCCATACTGCGAGACAAAGTCAACGAAATCGCGGTTGAATGAGTTCAAACTCGAGCTCGTCGAATTTTTTGATGGACTCCAATTGGACCTTCACGAGCAGCACCACTACAAGGCTTGAGGAATTACGTGGTGCCAAAACAAACCATCGTAGGCGATGTGGAGGCTGCTACGAAAATTTATGCAAGAACCAAGGACGCAACTACGCGTCAACACACTAGAAGAGTTCGTACTCGCTGCAGTAATTATCATCAGTATTTCTGTCGATTGTTTCTTTTCTAAACACAAAAAATGTTCCTAGTAACACGTATGTGGTAGTATTGTCGTTGATATCTGCGGTTTATTTGTGTCCATTGTCATCTTTGCAAACACAAAAAACTGTTCTCGGGAATCAATATGTTTGTATTGCAGAAGTGTTTTACAGTATATTTTTGTCGATGTATGCTGCTATGTGCGGGGACTCGGATAGTTTAGGAGGATAGGACAAAAAGGGTGGTGTAGATCCATCCCTTCAGGAGGGAAGCCATGTATTTTTAGCTCCGCTGCGATGGACCCGTTGCCGGAGTATACCATAGGCCTTATTGTTAGTCGTGCCGAGAGAATTTACGAGCGATCTGTCAGGCGAACTGTGAAAATGAAGCTTGGAATACGTACTGCAACATTCGTGAAGCACACCTTTTTAGATAGCCTGCGAGGACCGCGAGACTGAAGAGATGCAAAACGCTCTTGAAGCGTTTTGACGTGGCAAGCCACCTCAGCTTCCTGTTCACAGACGAGTCCATATTCACCATCGAACAGTTTGCAAACCAACAGAACGACAGAATAACCGCAGAGTTTCTCAGCACTTCGAAAACACCGCTTGGACATATCAGCAAGACTCTGCACCTGCCCATAGGGCCAATGCCGCACAGAAGTGGTACGCCGACAATTTCCCTGCTTTCATCTCAGCAAGTGTGGCCACCGAATATCCCGGAACTTAATCCGCTGGATTGTTCAATCTGGTCTAGATTGAAGAGCAAAGCCTGTGCATCATCACACGTGGGCATTGATTCACTGCATGAAGCCTCAAAGAAAGCCCGGGAGGAAATTGATGGGGAGGTCCTGCGTTGACGCTTAGAGCTTGTATTCGTGCGAAAGGTAATTTCAAACTTAGATGTTTCTTTATATGTGTGTGGTCAAGGACAACGAATGGAATGAATTTCATCTCATCTGCTTGAGACCTGTCGTTTGAGCGGCCAAGTACCTTTGTCTAAGAATTTATGCAGACCAATTCTCCCATTGGACAACAAATTTGCGCTAAACTTCCAGTTTGCACCCCTTCAGTCCCACTGTTTCGAACTCTTACCTGAGGGGAATGCGAAAATTCTTGCTTCAGAGAGAAGGGCGACTGAAGAAGAAGCCAATCCTAATTCTGGTGGGGAAAGTGTTGCCAAACTCCTAGGCCCACTTCGGCTAAGGCACCGGCGCCCATATGAAGCTTCTGGCAGAGCACTCACAAATCAAATTCGCTGTGATTGCGAAGAAAAACTGCAGTGCCATTGTCGTCGGAGAACTTATGAATGACTGTCTTATTCGCGTTACAACATACAATCAGTTGTCCCTAGTTTACTCGAGTTTAATAAAAGGGTGTGTCACAAGTGGTTTTACAGTGGTCAATGTCACTTACTTGAAAGGACCACTCTATTTGACACTTCGGATGACTTTCGGCTGAAATTTGAAAAACGATAGAGGGATACTGCTCATCAAGCAAAATAATCCACAGTCTCGAGGTTTTAGGCGAATCGGTGAATCTGGCATGGCCTCGACTATTGAATATTGTGGGCGTTATTCGCATGAAGGTAAGCCACCTGTCTTTTCAACTGCGTTCGACCAACTGATATCTGCTGCTTAGCGACGGCAACTCAAACAAACAAGCCAACCTACTGTAACCGTTCAGTAACAACAACGATAGGAGCAAGCATGTTTATTACGGTAACATTGCCAATAACAAAAAACATAAGAACAATTTTTACATTGAGTAAACTTTACTGGAATCGTTTCACGTGATTTCTGAACGATATCCATGTACGAATCTCCTCTTGAGCGCGGTGAATTGGCTGGGAAGAGCGAGATAATTAATAAATTAGGAGAATAAAACATTTTTCTCTTATAGAAACTCCATCTAACCGTCCTTGATCTCGCTTCCCCCAATTTCGAATCCTTTGCTCTTTCGTTCTCGAACTTCTGGGAAACTTCATCAACCTTCAACGCCTTCAACCGTTCCTTTACGTTAATCATCTCCCTTTCAAGCGTCTGTTTTTCCATCAACAGAGCTTTCACCTAAATCATAACAGTAGTTTAGCATAATTTTAATCACTGCGAAAAAAAGTAATATCTGACGATCCACAAGTACGTCTTTACTACACAGCTGTGAGGCCGATATGTTTTTTTCGCTCTTAAAACCCGTTCCCATTAGAAATTAGTAAAATTATTTAATCATTGAGGACAAGTGTAGAACAACTATCAGACTAGATAAATCAGGAGTCGCCATTGACGAAATCAGAAACTATGCGAACATTAATGTTTATTTAGAGACAAAAACAGCCATTGTTTTCAAGTGACTTTAACTATCGACATCATATTCTTCTACTTCCTGTTCTTCTTCCTCATAATTTTCTTCTGGGTGGCGATTCATATTCCTGAACCATTCCTTGTAGTCCTCGACACTCTTCGTTGTGCTCAATTCATACTGAATCTCGTGCACAATCTTTAGAATGCGATTCCTTTCCTTAAAAAATTCAAAATCGTTCTTCTTCGTTTCGTTCTCCAACCACATTAAAAACTTACCGAACCATTGTTTCTTATTGTAAGGAATGAGGATTTGTAGGAATTGTTGGGAACGTAAAGATAAGCAATCTGTCCGATTCTCTACGGGATTATTTACAATCCATGACCCAGCTCGCCGTTTAGGACAACAGCGTAATATTAAGGTCAGCGCGATCACTTATCAAAGCAGATCACCATCTGGCCTCGAACCATCATGTTGGGCGTGCCTTAACGACCAGACCCGGTAGTTGGTAAGCTAGTCTCTGGTGCGTACATGGGATAGGCCGAGAGAACTCTGGCTCCGGGCATCTACGTGGACCATAATTCTCAATCACCCTCTTCCATCTGGGTATGGGCTTCATCTCTGTTTCTCTTCATGATGTGATCCCGATGTATGTGTAACTATTCCGCATAACTCTGTTATATAAATAATTTAAGAAGTGTATTTTGTTGATTTCTCGGAGTGCACAGACAAGGTAACGAGACTTATACCATGTACCACCGAGCCGCTACACTCAAATAACAAGTAAGAAGTCTCGGTGGTCTTGGATATAACATTATCGACTCAACTGCTTCCTTCCAGATATACAGCGCTGCTTCCATATCTGCTTCAATCGTTGTTTTCTTAAAATATATTCGTTCTCAAGCCTAAACAGCATATTTTTCAGCGCTCGGATTTCAATATTCAGAGAGTGAACATCACTATCCATACTTCTAAAACGTAAAACACTATATATGATACTATTGAAATGAAAAGCAACCATTTTCTATGATCTAAAACAGAGAAATTTTGTTTTTTTTTCTGTTCTCTCAGTTATCAAAATATACTACAAGTTTATTCACAAAGTATCAACCAAAAAAATGAAAACACGCATAGTAGTCGGTCAGCTTGGAAAATCAAACCGCAGAATCCGCGGTTAGAGCTCTCGTCAGCGACGTGATCTCTAGGCACGGCATTCCCAATGAGTTCGTATCTGATCGTGGTTCGAACTACACTAGTGAAGTGTTTGCCAGAGTGAGTTCCACTTTGGGTATTCTTAACCATATTTCTACGAGTTAGAACCACAAAGCAAACGGATAGGCTGAGCGAATCGTTAAGGTCCTCAACGATTCACTCGCGGCACACTGCTCGGAAGCGAGGGCAATATGGCCGGACTTTTTGCAGCCCGTTGTATTCGCATACAACGGCAATGTAAATAAATACAACAACAGGCTACAGTCCGTATTGTGTCGTGCACGGTCGTCATCCAATTAAGTGGACGGACGTTCTCCAACGACTTCTACCTACACCTGTCTTCGTCACCGATGACATTTCTCAGCGACTCGCAGCCGGCCTAACCAACACAATCGTCGACGTCAACAACGCAATAGCTGAGACGGTGAGGTACAAATTGGGATACGATACCAAAAATAAGGTATCTAACACGGACATTTCTATTGATAAATTAGTTCTTTTGCACGACGACACAGTTCGTCCAAGACTTACATACCAGTGGAACTTAAATTGTATTCTTCTCGTTGCAAATTAGCCAATGCTTCACCACCAAATCCTACCACAGTTCCCTCAAACAATGAAGCATCGGACAATTCGGAACACCATAGACGTTCGCGTCGATTGCAAGAAAAATACAATTCCAGAGTAGCAGCATGACCATTCGCAATTGTCATGCTAGTCCCGACAGTAGTAAGAGTTTCCGTATAATTTATTATAATTTATCTAACAAGCATAAAGACACAACCATTCGTTAAGAGTGCAGTAAGCAAGACTACCTCCACCAGAGGTCGAAGGGGGGCGTGGTCTTCTGAGGTAACCATGATGCAGTGATACCGTGACATGCCACTCCTTCCAAGTTTGCCGGCCTCGACAAACACGCGAAATTGTGAAACAAGGAACTATTAAGCAGTACTAGCAACGGAATTGGGGTGCTGACGTAGCGTCAAATGTCTGGACAATTTAGGACACTTCAAAGCAATACACGGCACATTTCTACGCTGACGTGTCGTATCGAGCTAATCGTCCTCAATAAGCAATCACAAATCGGTGTGAGCAATTTTGTTATTGACGTGGACAGAGCTATCCTCGTTGCTGACGATTGATCCACTTCTGCTTTTGAACAATTGTGCAGGGAATAATGGTTGACAGAGCTGCATTCGTTGATAGGGCAGCTTCAGACGCCATAGCCTGGTTGCACTCCTATCCTGAGTGTTCTGGTTATCGTGGAGAACTGCTTGGTGACTGTAGTGGCTTTCATTGACGTGGTGAAGAGTTCGAGATGTCCTGTTCACATAAGAAAGAAGAATGCCGTTTACTCGTTCGGAAGGAAAAGGACTCCCCGTCCCTTCAACGTTAAGGTTGTCGTTATTCCGCTCGGAAGAAGTTGATCTTCAGCGACTCACGTTATTGGGTAGCGTTATCATGACTCGGGATCAGTGAAGCACTGATCTACTCTTCATTCGTTATCGTTGTAATCAAATCACAATCGTGATCGTTATTTGTAGAAGAACGGCGTTGCTGGATTCGTTACATTTTTAAAAACTTCCTACAGCAAGAGTTTTCTACGTTTTCGTAATATAGAGCGAAAAAGAAGCTGTATAGCTATCTGCAGCATCAGAGTCCAAAGAAAGTTTCCAGTATAACATTTGGATTTCTGCTTGATAAGCTATTGTTGGTTGAAACAAATTTAAAACAAATTGCTAATTTTTTTTTCCATTTCAGCATATGGTGAAGACTTAGAAACATTTTAGTCTTATTATTTATCCCTGGCCCGTAATTCGAAAGCCTACCTCGTACAAAGCTTAGTTTGTAAGGTCTACGGATTTGTAGTCGCTCGCTAATACATTTTTCTTTCGCCATTAAACACCATTTTTCTCACGCTGTCTCATTGCCATGTCTTCAACAATCAGACTCAATAATCATAATCCATTCCGATGTGGTGACACATTTCTTCTGGAGGAACGTTATTTACTCATTTACGTTATTTACTTATTTACGTTATTTACTTTTACGTTACTTACGTTTCAACTGAGCTTTGTGAGACCTTTTTTCCCCACATCGCTAATACCGACAGGAGTAAGAGTTTCCATATAATTTATTATAATCCATTTAACAAGCTAAAGACACAACCATTCGTTAAGAGTACAGTAAGGAAGACTACTTCCATCAGAGGTCGGAGAGGGGCGTGGCCCTCTGAGGTGACTTCGATACCGCATAAAGACACAACCATTCGTTAAGAGTACAGTAAGAAAGACTACCTCCACCAGAGGTCGGAGAGGGGCGTGGTCTTCTGAGGTAACCATGATGCAGTGATACCGTGACACAATGGAGTGCGATGGAAAATTGCATTCATACTGCAATTTTGTTTCTCCCTTTTTCGCTGCTGCGCGCTACCATTTGATAAAAAAACCATCATGGGAAAGAATTTTCTTTGGATTGGCGGCTCAAAGAAATAATTAGAAAGGAAATTGCGTAACTAAAAGGCACATTTGCAAAACATCAAAATCTCTATTGTTTTGTTCTTAGTCTTAACAAACGTCTAAAGGTCGAATGCAATTCCATTGCATTGGGTCCTTTTCCTCCTCACCTTCAATGCTGCGATCGCGCATTTTTTTTATACACACTACATAAAGAATCTTTGAGTTAGCGTTTTGGAGAATTATACTCTAGATACGCGAACTAAAACGCACTTTTGAATACATTAAAAACCATGTTTGAATTTTTTCAAAAATCACTTAGACGCTCGTTTATTGATGGATATGAATGACGATTCAGATCAATAATCGTATTTTTCACTTCTCACTTCGTTTGCAACAAGTAAGAAAGCATTTTACCTTATGCTAATGTTAATGCATCCAAATTCTGTTCTAATCGTGCAAAAATCAATACTGTTGAGGAATACAATGTTTTCGTACTAGTTGTAGAATTTAATATATTTATCGCGACTCTTTCCGCGATCAAAGTAGATCAACTCCAGTCAAAGACTGCCGTTCCCGCGTGATCAATGGAGCGTATAAAAGGCCCCAGAGCCGCCGCAGTGCCGATGCTGTTCACATTTATTTTAGGTTATGTTTTGCTTTGTTAGGTTATGTTTTGCTGATGTTCTAGGTTGCTTTCGATCATTCTACTAAGCTATTGTTGAGATTGTTTATGTTAATGTGTCCGAAATTGTCGGTTTATCTTATTCGTGTTTGTTTGTTACTTATCTGGCTATATCTGACTACTTATGACTACTTATCTGGCTATATCTGACTTATCTAGACATTGTGGTTACGCTGACGCCGACCGGCTGCTATCCGCTCTCGTCTGTCCGATATTTGAAATCAGCGTTTCTAATTACCTTCAACGGCGCACTTCTACTCATTCCGACGTTCGCGGTTTCCCTAGTGGCAGGAGAAAGGAAAAGTCTTCAAATTGCCACCAGGAAAGGTGATTTTGATTGGTTTCATCACACTTTGTTTGTTACGCCTGTCGCTCCTCGTCATTGAATCGATCATGGTCAAAAGGGATTCTGCTGTGGTCTCTTCTTCTGTTAAGGAAATTAGCTACGCTGGAGAGCTTCCACAATGCCTGAAGGCGATCGAGGAAATGGCAGTACAACTTCGGCTTCTGCTTCAGGAGAACAACAAACTTCGACAGGAAAATGCCCGGATATTGGATCTAGAACGGGAAAATGCGAAACTTCGGGAGCAGGTTGACCTCTTACAAAATCAACTGCACTCAGGTAATATTACCGTTGGTAATTCCTGTCACGCAGATCGTAGTTCATCTGTTCCTCCCGAGTCTGATCCTTTCCATGAGCAAAAACGTCTGCGTTCTGTTGTCATAAGCGGTGTTATGGAGTTGCGAGACCACGTCAATCGTATCGATCACGACTGTCGTTGTGTGATGAAAATATTGGCATTTCTCGGTGTGGAGTGTTATCCCACCGCTATTTACCGCTTAGGTAGACCAACACCTCGTTACCCACGCAAGATTAAGGTGGTGCTGCCGTCGAAATTCTTTAGAACATTAGCTGTGAAGAGATCGCCTTTGCTTCGATCTTTTCCTGTCAGAGGAGTGTCTCTTAGGGAGTCACTTCCTTTGTCGGAGAGGATAGGAAGAAGGGAACTCAGGACGCTGCGCGGCAGTGTGGAAACCTCTCAAACGTGCGGTGGTCCACCGATCCAAAATTCGGCGGTCCACCTGCCAATACTGAGGTTGGCCGCGCTGAAACGCAACGACCAGCAGTTTGCAACCGTTTAAACTGATTAATGTTCCTCAGCCTTTTTTCGTGAAGTCGGTTTCGTGTTCAGTCAAGTTTAATCAGGCTAATAGCGGTTTATAGATCTCCCTCATGCTTAACACCCGCCTCGGAGCAGTTAAGTGAAGTGCTTAGTGATCTTACTAGCTCTAGTAATTCGACCATAATCGTTGGCGATTTTAACATGCCAGGTATTGAATGGCAGGATGGAGACCTTCAGGATCAGTCCCAGGATTCTACCTTCGTCGAGTTTATAAAATCCAATGAGTTGGTACAGCATGTTAAATCTCCAACGAGAGGAAATAATTTTCTTGACCTCTTGTTTTCCAGCGACGATGAAAAAGTCAGCGATGTGAGGGTTCTAGCACCAGTAGGTAACAGTGACCATTCCAGTATTTCTTTTCGCATAAATGAGATTTTTTCTACTCCTTTGACAGTTTGTAAACGGGTTTATTCAAAGGGAAATTACGACAAAATCTGTGAGTATTTATCTACAATTATGTGGAGAGAGTCGTTTGAGAGATCAGATTCGGTCAGTGGAAGGTATGAGATGTTTCTGGATATCCTTTTTCATGTGATCGACATGTTCATCCCTATACGTAAAGTAGTTGTAGGCAGGGGCTCCTTACCTCACTATCTGCAGAACATGCTTGATCACCGATCTTGTCTATTTAACGCTGCTAGGAAATCAAACACACCCCATGACTGGGAAAAATGTAGGGCATACTCGAAAGTGTTTTCACAAAAAATGGAAAAATATAATTCCCAGCTGGAAAAACGTGTAGTTGAGTCGGGACAGAAAGCAGCATTATATAAGCTACTGAACAAAAAGCTTGAAGTAAACAGCCACTTAGGTGTTCTGGTGAAGGGTGGAACTAGAGCGGTTACTGATGTCGACAGAGCAAACCTCCTAGCAGAAGAGTTTGCAGAGAATTTCCTGGTAGACGATGGTAATCTACCACCTTTCGAAATATCCTGCCAGCACCCTATGGAAACTGTCCCATTGTTCCAAGAAAAAGATATATACGATACAATAAACAGCTGAAAAATGTCCTACTCCAATACACCGGATGGTATCCCACTTCTCTTTATAAAACGGGTAGTTCACGTTATCGCACAACCATTAGCTTATCTATATAATCACTCGATCATGTTCTCGGAAGTGCCTAGACAATGGAAACATTCATACGTAACCCCAATCTTGAAAAAAGAGCCGAGCGAAAACCCTGAAAACTATAGGCCGGTCAGTGTGACATCCCTTTTTAGCAGAGATTTGAAAAATTAATTAGAAAACATGTAGTACAACATCTTGAGACTAATGCTCTAATCCCGGAAAGTCAACACGGATTTGTCAGAGGGAAGTCAGACAGTATAAACTTACTTGAATGCATAAATGACTGGACAAAGTTGATAGATGAAAAAAAGTGTTGTGATGTTATATTCTTTGATTTTGCGAAAGCTTTTGACAGAGTGAGCCATAAAAAATTAATGCACAAAACAAGCAAAATGGGTTTTCATCCGCTTCCGGTGAAATGGCTTGAAGAGTTCTTGGATAACAGAACTTTCCAGGTAAAAGTAAGGAACTCAATGTCTTCAATGAAAACAGTAACAAGTGGAGTTCCTCAAGGTGTTTTATCACCTTTTCTTTTTAACATGTACTGTGCAGATCTTCCAGCTTTTCTTCAAAGTACAAGAGTGGTGATCAAGCAGTCTGTAGATGATTTAAAAATTTACTGTGAGATTGTGGAAGATGACCAGCAGTGCCTTCAGGATGCGGTCAAGCGCATCATGGAGTGGTCAAATGTCTGGCAGCTTCCTCTATCTCCTGAAAAAACTAAAGTGATGCGAATTGGGCTCTCAACTTCACTGCCGAGATACATTTTGAGTGGTACTCCTATCACCGTAGTAAGCAAAGTAAAAGACTTGGGTTTCCACTACAATAACGAAGTTGACTTTTCAGAGCACTATAGGGTAATAAGCAGACGCGCACAGCATAGGACCTACCAAATATTCAAAGCACTTTCCACCAAAAATAAAGCTGTGTTGATACGTGCATATAAAACTTATATTAGACCTTTAGTGGAGAGCGGTACCTCAGTTTTTTCCCCACACAAGAGAAAAGACATTGTTTTGCTAGAAAAGGTACAAAATAACTATACCAGGAAACTTGCCAAAAGGTATAATGGGTTTTTTCACCCTACGGTTCCAAATTCAACAGTTCGTAATAAATTTTTTGGCGTTCACAAAAATGATTGATGTGGTTTGTGTATTCAAATTATTATCAGGTCGCCTCTGTACAAACCCGTTGGCATTTTATAAACTCGTCCCCTCAAAAACCAGAGGAATGCCCTTTAAAATATGGTATCCAAGACCGAGAATAGGAGCCAGGGCGCATTCTTTCACGGTAAGGGCCGGGTCATTGTACCTGACACTAAAGAGCAACATTGTCCCTTCTCCTGAGACTCTTGGATCCTTCCAGCGTTTTGTAAAGAATGCTCTCCTCCAGTATTAAATCACGTTGCAATCTTTATATAAGTGTTCAAAAGATTTAATTCCTCGTTCCTTCTTGTCTAACGACTGTCTTTCATAGTCGTAATAAATTGATTGATTGATTGATCTTGTGGTTTGATTACCCAAGTTTGAGGTTTTCTTGGAGAGTTGGAGAAGAATAAAAGGAAATTGTTGGCCGACACAACACACAACTACACTGAACCACCCCGCAGATAGCACAATATTGTTGAGTAACGTGAATGTCCCACCTTCGTTCGAGGGCGAGCTTGTTTAATGGGTAGAGAATAGGAATAGAAATTGTATCAGCCTACAACGTTATGTAAGATTGCCAGTTATCAACGATAGCAGTTTCGATACCACACAAAGTCACCTGATGTAAGCGACGTTAGCATTGCTTATTATCCGTGTATCACCGTTGCCGTCCACAATAAGAGTATATACACATGTTGAAAACCAGTCGTGATCAGTTCCACCGATTCATTGGATTTTCCACAACGAGGAGAACACTTCATCAACTCATGGTCCACTATATTTCTTTCTAAGGATTGGTAATGGCGACGACGATGCTCTTGGTATTGACTCGTGTGTTCATGGCATGGATCCGCTTGTTCATGTTATGGACTCCTATGCTCATGGTATGGACAATGCTGACTCATGATATCGATATCTGACAAGCTCGAGGACGATCTCACTTTGAAATGGGAGATGTCGTGAGGCAGCTCCGCTGATAAGCCTCACCCGCCGTGACCGCCCACTGGCCGGGCAATCGAGGTTCTATCCCCATGTAAGGCAGCCTGCTGCCTTTCCCCTCTCATGTACCCTTTATGCTTGTATAATAAATATTATATTATTTAGTACACTAGCACGATAACGCCACGGAGGAACGGATTCCCATTGCGCGGCAAATGATGCGCCTTGCGTGTGGCTGCACGATGTTTCTGCGTGTGTGCCGCATTTTACGACAATACATTATTCTAAACGCGTACTGGAGTGAAATGATGATGTGGATGAGGGGGTGAAATGCACTCATTGTGGTATGTGGGAACACGAAGCATGTGCACCGGTCAGATCTTCCTGTCCATACGATGAGGGCGTCTACGAGTACTCCGAAATAGAAAATTGAGCACTTCGCCAAATTTAAAATTTTTGCACCCCACTGCCAAACATCAAATCACACCTGTGAAAACGTGTCTATTGTCATTTCCACTATGGTCACTTATTCCTGTATACCGTATTTCTGTAATAAATATAATAAACAAATAAATATAGTAATTATAATAAATTTTTTCTACTATTGTCACTTATTTCTGTATTTGTTTATATAATAAATTTTGGTCTGATTTCTGATTCTGATTTGGCGACGAAATAATGTACACAGAGAAGGGTGACCGAGACCGCGTGGCTTCGCCACGCGGTCAGGCTAGGGGAGGAAATCCGGGGTGCTTGAACCATTACTTCGCTGAAGATGGAGGGTCTAAAACCAGAACGCAGCACGACGATAATTCATAAGCCTATAGTACTGAAACCGCGTGGCTTCGCCACGCGGTTCAGGCTAGGGGAGGAAATCCGGGGTGGGTGAACCACTACTTAGCAGCAGATGGAGGGTCTAAAACCAAAACGCAGCACGACGATAATTCATAAGCCTATAGTATTGAAACCGCGGGGCTTCGCCACGCGGTCAGGCTAACTAGCACGAAAATTCGACAGCCAAACGGATTTCCATTGCGCGTTGAATAATGCCCAGTTGCTGATTTGGCGACGAAATAATGTGCACAGAGAGGGGTGACCGAGACCGCGTGGCTTCGCCACGCGGTTCAGGCTAGGGGAGGAAATCCGGGGTGGGTGAACGACTGGTTCCCAACACATGGAGGGTCTAAAACCAGAACGCAGCACGATGATAATTCATAAGCCTGTAGTATTAAAACCGCGTGGCTTCGCCACGCGGTCAGGCTAGGGGAGGAAATCCGGGGTGCTTGAACCATTACTTCGCTGAAGATGGAGGGTCTAAAGCATAAAAATAGAAAGCAGAACGATGGTTGAACATTGATCTAAACATTGCAAAACTATGACGCAGAAGGGGATCGAACCCCCAAGTCGTAGACAACAATCACCCTCGATATCCACTCGGCCATCCAGACCACAATGAAGCCCGTTCTTGGATCTCTTATGTCAATCCCACAATGTTATACGTCGCCGTGGGCGTGAAATCCGATGAGCGCTGTGCAGCCACACACAAGGCGCATCATTTGCCGCGTAATGGGAATCCGTTCCTCCGTGGCAAAAACGTTTCACTTGGATTTAGTACGACTTGCCCTAACAGAAGCTTCCAGTACTCCCCACGTACATCAAACAAGGCCCGATCATCCTTATTTCGTAAGTCTTAGCGATAAGTAATTTTTCGAACATGATCAGATCCTTGGAGCTGGAACGTTTAACTAGTGCCGTGGACATTTTCGTGCTTTGCACAACCATTTCACTTTCCTTTGTCGTTCAGCCAATCAAAGAATGCGACAGGAGCGTCTTCTAATCACACACCATTTCACAACCAAATCAATCACATACCTCATACCATACATACATCTTCTAATCACATACCTTGAGGGAGAGCTGGCAGGAAGCCTCGAGGGTCCCGCTGCGATCAGGGCGCGCGAGCGTGGCGCGGACGCGGTCGAGGCCGAGGGAACTCGTCGCTACCTTGTATGCTTAGGCGCGAGTGAAAAAAAGTGGGGCCCCAAAAGTACAATAGTACCCTAGAATCAATTAGCATGCAAAAGAAGGCTCCAAACGAGATCTTAGCCAAGTGATGATGCCCACTCTAAACAGCAATGCAAAATAACCGTCCTAACCAAGGTCCACAATGAAGTTCGAACAACGGTCAATGAAAAACTCCATTCCATACAGGAGCACAGTAAGTGGAACAAGCTTGGGTGGTCCAGTTACGATCACCTATTCTGCTGAAACTTTGTCTATGGGGGTTCTTTAGTGTCCTGAACATGATGGTGAAGTCCGTTTTCCTAATGGCGGCCGAATAAGGTAGTTAAAGGTGAGTACCTACCGACCCTACCTGGTGAGGCTCACCTATAACTACCGTATTCGACCGCCATCTGGAAAACGGACTGCACCATCGTGTTCAGGACCCCAAATAACCCTCCTATGCAAAGTTTCAGTGAAATCGGTGATCCTAACTGGACCAACAAGTTTTCGATATGGGTGGTCCCCGACCACCATGGTGAAAAATGGACACCAGGGCCCACATTCATCATTGGTAGACCCCGATAAACCAAGAGATATAGCCTGTGAACGGCGCGCACCTTTCACTACGTATCCTAAACTTCCAATGTTAAACGCAATCTCTCGTCGACTCTGCCGTCTGGCTCTGGCTGCGCCGCGGTTTCGGAGACCGCTGGTCCGTTCGTGAATTTGGGCCCAGATTTGTGATCAGCGCCCCGGATTACCCCCGGTACCAAATTTGGGCGAAATCTGACGAAGGAAAAATTGTTATGACTGGTGTCCAACAAGTGGAATAGTGCCCAGTCCTCCCTTGGGTATCACACAATAAGCCGAATTGTAATGTTCACATGGAACACTACCACGTTCAATGATTTTGATGAACAGAAATGTCATGCTGTATTCAAGGCTCACTCGGCGTCGCGAACCAGAAAATGGCGTGGTTTTCGATGCTTTTTCCGTAGCGTGCGGAGTTACGCATTTTCTGGCGTCAAAGTGACAAGCGGCTGATTTTATTTTCAACTACGCGTGCGTTCTATTGTTGTCTTAATTACTGCGATAATCTTATTTGATGAAAATGTGCGTCAGTACCAATCTACTAAGAGAACTAGTGTATGCGGAGGCAGAAGTACTGGTGCTGACGTGAATGTTATTGAGCTATGATGGCAGGCCGAGTGGCAATCGGTTTAATTCATGCGAATCATCCTCTGTCTGTAGTTCTGTGTATAATCGTTGTGGTGCAGCCGATCGATTTCGTTTCTACGCAAACGTCAAACGGACATCTACTTAGCTGTGTGACTCACAAATTTTCGTCATAATTATCGTGTCATTTTGAGAAAAAGTTGTTTTGTGGTGATTCATTACTGTTATTACTTGCTTCACCTTCGTCGTTTTATTTGCCGTTAATAGGTTATCATGCGACTGGCTGTTTTGTGACTATATATTCTTCGCAGTACCCTCTCTATTTTTTAAGACCTCATCCGCCATGGGAAAGCTTCTTTCTAAAATTTTCGGCAAGAAAGAAATGAGGATTTTGATGCTTGGACTAGACGCCGCAGGAAAAACTAGTGAGTGTTGTTTTTGAAATTTAAATTTACTGCGTGAAATGCTCGGTCTATTTTTCCTTTTTAGCTATCTTATACAAATTAAAGCTGGGACAGTCTGTAACTACAATTCCCACGGTTGGATTCAATGTTGAAACAGTAACATATAAAAACGTCAAGTTCAATGTTTGGGTAAGTATGCTTTGTACGATTGTATTTTTGCTAAGTTGAAGTCTTTGTAACGCTGAATGGTTTTATTGTTATTTTGTTCAGGATGTTGGAGGTCAAGACAAAATCCGGCCATTATGGAGGCATTACTACACTGGTACACAAGCACTTATTTTTGTCCTGGATGCCGCAGACAGAGATAGGTACTGTTCAAATTAGTTAACTATCTTCCTTATTTTTCATATATTCGCACCTTATTTGTTTGTCTATATATTCACTACACTAATCGACACGGTGCCAAAAAAGAAAAAAACATTGTAACACCACAAACGAGGTGCACAGAGAGGAAATCTATACATTTACATTCACATTTATTACATGTTAATAGGACATGTATAATAATCAAATCATGTAAGACTGAAACCAATAACCACAATAACAAATACATGAAGAATGGTTCAAAGAATAACACTCATGAAAGGATTATCGCTACTTCGTTTCCATAATCCGTGGATCGTAAAACGATCAGTCTTGTTCTAACAAGGGAGGTCAGTGAACTTCCCCCGACGATTCTTAACAAGACCTATGTGGTCTTATAGAGCTTGGAGCGTAGATCACAGATATGTTATTTATTTTTGCTGAATGGCAGTGGGTGGTCCGAAAATTGCAAAAAAAAAGTAAGCACTGCTCTGACTACACTGCTGAGGGGCGCTGAATAGCGAATGAGGTGAGAAGTCCACGCAAGTGTGCTTCGGTGGCGCAGCGGTACCGCAGTGGACTGTTGTTCAGACGGCGAAGGGTTTGGATCCTGTGATTGTGTTTTCGTTTTGCTTCAATCGCATTGATACCAAATGGTGCTCATTTTGCGATTTTGTCATGGGGATTGAAGAAAATCATGTTTGGAGCACCCTGAACCGCACAAATTTTAGTAAATGACAACATTAATATGGATAGCCAATATCTACCGTAACTTACCTTAAACAGACGCAAATTCAGAAACTAATGTTGGATTCGTGATCAGCGATCCAAATAACCCTTACACACGAAGTTTGGACGAAATCGGGGATTTTGACCCACGCACCTCACTTACCAACCCTTGCCATAGCAAGCGCTCACCAGTCAGAAATCCAGAAGCAAAAGTAAAATTCGTGATCAGCAGTCCAGGTGAGACTCCTACGCAATTTCTGGAACGATGGTAGTCGATGCTGACAATTTTCTGACAGCTAGAATCTGAATGGTGCCATAATAATACCAGTAATTCATCAGAGACTCAACCTTGGGCAACTCTACCGACACCTGACATGAGGCTCGAGACGTCATAGTCACCCATTTCGCCCACACTTTGCTAATGAGACTATTTGAGACGCTGGTCACGAATATAGCGCTAGTTTTGTGATTTGAAGTAAGTGAGGGTATCTAATGACTGGTGTGGGCTGGTGAGCCCTAGCAATGGTAAGGTGGGTAAGTGAGGTGCCAAGGTCAAAATAACCGATTTCCTCCAAACTTCGTATGTGGGGGTTATTTGGGTCGGTGATCACGAATCCAACATTAGTTTCTGAATTTGCGTCTGTTTAAGGTAAGTTACGGTAGATATTGGCTATCCATATTAATGTTGTCATTTACTAAAATTTGTGCGGTTCAGGGTGCTCCAAACATGATTTTCTTCAATCCCCATGACAAAATCGCAAAATGAGCACCATTTGGTATCAATGCGATTGAAGCAAAACGAAAACACAACCACAGGATCCAAACCCTTGACCGTCTGAGCAACAGTCCACTGCGGTACCGCTGCGCCACCGAAGCACACTTGCGTGGACTTCTCACCTCAGGCGCTATTTAGCGCCCCTCAGCAGTGTAGTCAGAGCAGTGCTTACTTTTTTTGCAATTTTCGGACCACCCACTGCCATTCAGCAAAAATAAATTACATATCTGTGATCTACGCTTCAAGCTCTATAAGACCATATAGGTCTTGTTAAGAATCGTCGGGGGAAGTTCACTGACCTCCCTTGTAAGAGAAGTCATTCAAGAAACTGATCACGGTTGTTTCATTCGTCTGCGGATGTCACTTTGGATGATTTGAACTGCAACCATATAGTTAACTTGTGTGATCGGGCTAGGATTGACTTGTTTCTTTTACGTTCAATAGGGAAGTTATTCGATGTGAGATCGTTTTCTGAACTCGTCAGAACGGATATCAGATTTGTAATTTGTTCCTCCACCAAACGTTTGGAGATTTTGGGGAAAATGGAGTGAAATCTGGCTCGCAGAGTTGGAGAATTTAACCAGCATTTTTTTGAAAGGTGTCATTAGTGTCATTCCTATTTTTTCTTACTTTTCCAAGTTCTAGCTTTTTTGAGAAGCGGTTATTCCATGGCATAGTTAAGCGAACTATCGACATTATTTTTGAATGTCATAGAGAGCGGAGCGTTCTGCGTTTGAAACTTTGGGATTTATTCCCTTCACCTTCTCACGGTGATTCTCGACAAATTATTGTGCCGTCAAGTAGCTGAATGGGAGTTTTGCATTTTAGCGTGTAATTGTAGTCAATGTATTTGCTATTTGTTGTACCTTGTACTCGAATTGAAAGGTAAAGCAGGACATTAGACAAATATGTTATCTCAGTATGGTAATTCTCGTATTTAACGCCACGGCATCATTGCTAAAACGCACCATTACCAAGTGTTATTATTTAAGCAGGGTGAGTAATCAGGGTTACACAATGTAGAGCTTTGGCAATCATTCTTTGCTACCAACATGGTTTGATTTTTTCTTTTGTCACATTAGAATTTACGCTCATCTTCGGTGTGAAATTTCTTCCACCCCGTACTTGTAGTTTACTAATACACTTGTTGTCTTCTCTTCAGATATACTTTTATTTATTCAGAGTTGATGAGGCTCGAGTGGAACTCCACCGCATCATAAACGACAGAGAAATGAAGGATGCCATTATCCTCGTCTTTGCAAACAAACAAGATCTTGCTGATGGTAAGTTCTGCTATTCACTGTTTGTTTTCATTCGTTTTTTCACTACATGATAGGAGGTCTACGCCATATATCGCCCAACTTCGTGACCTCAAAAAATCCTTGTAGGGACGGAAGCTCTGATTTTTTCTTTTGGCATCATTTCATTTACTTCCGTTCTGTTTGTTTTCCTTTTTCTCGACAGTACTTGCTTTGCGTTGGCTTTGTTGTTCTATTTTCTTGCATAGATGCTTCGCGCTTAAGCTTTTTTTAAAGGGTAACAACGTTCCAGTGCTTCCCTTTCGAGTCTTCAGCTTTCATTCCCGGTATATAACCTGTTTCGTATTTTGATTGGTTTTACCTACCCTTTGTATGGGTGCATTAGCAAATCATTTATTTATTTATTACGCCGTAAAATTGTGGTGTCGCTGTTGGTAACAAACAGATCATGTCATAATGTAAAGAGGATCAGTAAAATAAATCAAACCATTGAAACTATTAGAAAACTAAAGGTTAAGAGGATATGAAAGGGCGGACAAGGAAACTGTCTACAGGCATATAATTCGTCTTCGTGCTCCTGGTATCTCTCCTTTGGAGTTAAGAACTTGTTTTCGGTTTTTTTTTAATATGACATTCATTCAGTGCAAGTGTATCTTAATCAAAGTGAATGCTGTGACTTTTTCACTCTGCTTACTTACGCACTTCTGAGCAGTTTGTGGATTTGAGTTTGGGCACTGGGTCAATCAGAGTTTTCGATGTGTTCGATGTTAATGATCCCCTAAAGCACTGATTCACACTGCGTGTTCTGTGTGTTCGACGTTAATGCTCCCCTCAAGATGATTTCGTGCAGAAATCTCCAGAATTGTATCTGTGATGCGTATTCGAAAGCTAATACCTGAACAATCACCAGGTTCAGCCTCTGCAAAGTAGAATGACGAGATTTCCCGCTTGGTGTACGAAATTTAATGCTAGATGAATGAGACACGTAACAATGGATATTCTATTGTAATTTTTTCTTTTGAAATCATTTCATGTTATCCGTTTAACCCTTTGACGACAATATGAGCTACCAGTGGCTCATACGTGTCCGTTCGCGTGGGACATTATGAGGCACCGGTGGCTCATAACATTCAAATCCGTGTTTCTGGTTGTTGCAAGCCTTTTTTGCTAAACCTTTTTTGTTTTGTAATCTCCTAGTATATTCAACATGAGTGAGCGAAAAAGGCTGTTTGTCTTATTTTGAGATATTTCGAGATCTGAGATATTTATATGTTCTTTTCATTTGAATAACACCTATGTTCTACACCAAAGCATTGGGTGCAAAATGTTCTCGGGCCTTTTGCTGCCCTCCACCTCAAAATCTTGAACTTCATCTGAGTCACTCTCTAGCAATAACCTTCTCGTGAGTTACCTTCCCATTTGTTTGTTTTCGCGTTCGAATTGATTATCCGATTGTAAAGTCATCTTACTTCTGGCTTATTATTTTCTTCAATGCTCTCCATTTTTGGGGTTTATCAATACGTCTTTACAAATTTGAACTTAAATTTGGAAGTTTTACGTTATATAGTAGCTGGAAACAATGCGCTGACACCATTATTCATGTCTTCAATTTCAGCCATGAAGCCACACGAAATCCAAGATAAGTTGGGACTCACACGAATCCGCGACAGGAACTGGTATGTGCAGCCCACCTGTGCGGCGGCTGGGGACGGGCTCCATGAAGGACTCTCCTGGCTAAGCAGTAACTGTAAGCCATAACTCGATGTGCCTATTCATAGGTTCTGTCCTAGCGTCTTGTCATAGTTCGCGTATAATAATTTCTTTATCTACGGTCTATGTTGTTGCGCTGAATTATCCTCAAAAGGAAAATGCCGCGAAAACGACCTACGGCTGTGCCGATTGTATATGTGTAATGAATGTAGTGCCAATCAGCCCATTTGCATGCTACCTGCCGTTGTTAACCTTGAACTGATATGTTCACCTGAACAGGTCAGCTGGGATGTTGTTTTCATGATATCCGTTGATGTTATATTATTTATTGCAATTTGTTGGTGTCCGCATCTTGGCAATATTCATCAGAAAGTTTAGTTTCATTTTTGTGTTTCATATTTAAATTGTAACGTGATTGAGTTTATCATTACTCATTACGAACTTCAATTGTCGTTTTGACGCTTACCTTGGACGATCATGCTTCCTTGTCAACTACTCGACAGTTTTCATGAGAGTGAAAGCGCCATGTACTGTGCTGTTTGTGGCAAAATGATGGAAGCTTGGTGATGAGTGCACTCCTACCGGACGTACGCTGTCCCTAGAGCACTCTTTCGTGCTGTCATGGGTGGTATTCCTTCTGTGATACTCTATATCTTTAGTTATAATTTTGCTCGTAGCTTCCCTTATGTCATCGATGCATGATTCATGATTTACTAGCCGAAAATGTGAAGTATTCAATTAAAACGTTTCCATTGTGCTGCTCCATACGGTATCGGTTGATTTTTTAGCCAGCTATTCTGTAATACACGTCGCGTCTTCATGATCTGAAACAGATATAAATATATTGCGTAATTGTGTGCATTTCAATTTTGTTCTACTCATCGTGATATTTCGAGAGGTGAGAGAGAGTGTGTGCCCTCATTATAACACTGCTCAGTATGCGTGACTGATGGGCTATCATTCCCATAATATTTGCCTCGAACGCACTGGGTAGCCTTGATTCTTCTTCATATTTTTCCGTATAACAACTGAAACCTTTCAACTTTTGAGTGATGCAACTGAAGTCCCGCCACCCGTCGACAGTAGGAGCTTGTCTCTGCTGAGAGGCGCCGCGCAGCCTATTTAACCTCTTCAAATATACTGTAGATGTTTTATGCAAGTTCAAAGAAACTAGAACCACTGAGTGTTTGCGGTCTGATGTAGTAGGAGCAGTGTTCAAACACCATTTTCAGGTGATTTCGTCTGGTTTCGTTTCCCATGTATAAGGCGTTTGGTCATGATGTTTCCTATAGATCACTTTCTACTTCATAGTTGAAAACACTGTTTTTATCAATTTTAGAATAGCAGTTTGACGTTGTTACGTATATCTGAAGCTTGTTTCCAAAACTGCTTTCAATTAAGGTTTTCATGCAGAACGTATGGATAAAGGTACTATTGTACTTTTGGGGCCCACTTTTTTCCTTTAAAATAGGCCTTTTGGGGTAATCGGCCATGAAAAGAACGATTCTGATACTCGTTAAGTGCGGAAATGCCTTATAAGCCCGTTATATTAGGTTTTAGAAGCGAGAAAACCTACGAGATAGCACGCGGCGGCGGAAGACGCAGACAGTGCACTCTCCCCGTGCACATTTCGAAGCGCTTCCACTGCTGATTCCGCGTTCAGCTCGTTCCGACTGGTCGGAGAGTTTCCTGTGGTCCCACGTGGAGGCTCGGACAACACAACCAAGGGTTATATCGGCGCGGTTGCCGTAGAATTCGTCCCCGTCCCCCACGATTCCCAGACAGCACCATGGTAGTACTGTCTGGGTGTTGGCCGAGCCTGCCGCCCGCGCTATCTCGCAGGTTTTCTCGCCTCTAAAACCTGAGATCACGGGCTTATAAGGCATTTCCGCACTTAACGAGTATCAGTATCGTTCTTCTCATGGCCGATTACCCCCAATAAGCCTATTTTAAACGAAAAAAGTGGGCCCCAAAAGTACAGTAGTACCTGGGTGAATAGGAGTAACTGGCTTAGGATAGGGCACATGTGCAAAATTCAACGTAAAGGCTACTTCAGACTTTACTGCGTTACTGCCGCAGTAATGAATATAGGGCCCAGTGCCCAGTGATGTGGGTAGTTTTCAGATTTGTTTGCCAAAACCACCCATACCGTCAAACGAATACTAAATAGTTTTTTGACAAACGTCAGTTCGGGGACGGCTGTAAAGATGCGCAGCTATTGCGGAAATTTGCACACCACCCTTTTTATTGTCTTACATTGGTCTACTGCCGCGGAAGAGTCTGAAGGAACCCTAAAGATGTAGGATACCTTTAATGTCCCTTCAGACTCTACTGCCATAGTAAACCAATGTAAAACAGTAAAAAAGGGGTGCGCATAGTGCCGTAATCGCCTCTATATAGCACTGCAGCTGGGATTTTGTATGGTGCTATGTGCGGGGACTCGGAGCAGTGCTGCCGACCGTCGCAGCCAGCTGCGACAGGCGCTGCAACTTGCTGCGACGCCTGTCACAGTACTGTCCTGAGAGGATCTGAACCATCCTTTTTGCCCTTGCGGTAAGCAATCCGAGTCCCCGCACACAGCAGCATACAAAAAACCCAGCTGCAGTGCTGTATAGAGGGGAGCCATGCATTTTTAGCTCCACTGCGACGGGTTCGTTGCCGGAGTATACCATAGGCCTAAATCGGTTATTTTGGCTGGACTGGCTGGATCAGTCTCAAATACAATCATCTCGTATATGTTGACGATAGCGGACACGTCAGGCAAAAAAGAGAAACTTATGAAAAAGGGTACTGAGATACTGTCTACCACGTGAGACATTAGGCCCCGTTCACTCGCAGCAAAAGTGTGAATGGTGCTTAGCTGGTCCTCGTTGACTCATAGGGCATGGGCACGTATGACCAGAACAATACGGTGACAATATAAAAAAAACGTTCTGCGTCATCGCTGCCATTTTATCTCTCTTCGAAAAGTCTGCTGGAACTCTTTCAACATAGCAGTCTTAAGTATCAGTATACCGAAAAGTGTGGAACTGGAATGCAGTGAAGGTACGAAAAAGTGGAGCAGCGAGCCGTAAGTAGCGATATGATTCGCTTAGGAATAAATTTTGCTTGGTGCCCATGTGTGTTTGCTCAACAGGCATTTTTCGGGTCTTTACCACTTGAATTCCAAAATTCCAACGAAACTTTTCCGCGCCGTATTTCTTGAAGCGTAGCAACCGTGGCGACCTATACAGCTCTTTCACGGTGCGAGTGCGGAAAAGAAAGATGTACTTCGGTTTTAAAACGAGCTAAACGAACAATCTAGGCTTTTGCCGGTATACCTTGTTTGAAATTATGAACCCCTTCCCACCCCTACTTCCCCCAACAGCTTTCGCTGACTACTAAAAAGATTGCCGGATCATGGAGCTGCCTCATTTAGGTGCCAAGCGCAGCGATGATCGTAAAACAACAACTTTGTTTTAAAAATTGTCCTACAATGTTGAGGAACAATCGAAATAAATATCTGCAAATTGTCACGCAGTTATCACATATACTTACTATTAAACTAACCGATTACGGCGGAACCGTCAGTGTTGAAATGAAAATAGGAACAACTGTGTAAACGCTGCAAAATAAAAGAAGTTGGGACCCGCTCAAGTTGCTGAGCAACGGCTAGCACGTCTTGCAAGTAAGTAAGTAGGGTAAATTACGTGATTTCAGGGTCATCTGGTAAAGCAAAATGCAAGTTTATGAATATGAGAACACTGGCACGAATAGCTTGGATCTTGACGGTGGTATGTTGTTAGTCCTCTTCTTTTCTTCAACAGTAATCCAACTTTTACGCCGATATTGAACAGGTCGTGAGCGAGCACGGTTCTCGGTGCTGTATACGCGTTATTCGACAAGGAAGCACAAGAAGTGGGAAGGGGATGGAGTTCTCATCTGCTACGAAAATCTAGCCCTTCTTAAGTCGGAGGACGAGAGGGATGTCATCAGCAGGTAGATCCCTTTCCTTCGACATGATTATCTGAAATGCTCCATTTTCCGCAAATAAATCCCGGTATTTACGAAGGATGAATCCAGGAACCAAATTCATTAGTGAATTACACTCCGCAATCCTGAAATATACCCTGAATGCATGTAAAGCTGATTCATCAACACGCGAGGTGGGATTCATGAAAGATTCATACGGGATCTAGCAGATCTCACTGACGCGGTCGGTGTTTGGAGACCTTGAAGGCGTATGAGCCCTAAATAGACCCCGATTAAACACCAGCTTGATGAATCAAGGCTTACGCAACATTCTGAGATTATGATGGGTGTTTCAGGTGTTTCATTTATGAATTTGGTCCCCGATGACTGATGGGAAGATACATAATAATAATAGTAGCGGGACCATTCCAGGACTGGACTGAACTGATTTCTCAAAGCCTCTGATTTCGGCGCTGAGTGGCTCTTTTAACAGTGCTTCGTTCCGAATTTCAATAACAGAAAAAAGAGAAAAAGGCGCGTAGATTTTCGTGCAAATTCCAGATTGTAGCAATTCCAGTCTGGTATTTGTCCCGAGGTAGAGGAAATTGATGATCCAAGGTTGTTGCCAATACTATTTCATCTATGGTCATCATTTTTCGAACGTTCACTGCTGTTGCTCGTTCGCCGAAAGCCTTCATGCACGAGTTCTAATCTTGTTTGTCAGCGAGATCGATGTGCAATGGCTTAACTGGCAAAAAGCTGCGAAGCCAGCTGTCATCATCGTCCAATCGACAACTTGGCAGGGTTTACGAACGAAATTTTCCCGCCACTTTGATCTACAACAAGTTAACGGCCTTTCTCGGAGCTCTCCACACCTGAATACCGTGAGAATCACCTTCATGCAATTGAGAGAAGGTTGACTGCATCCTGGATGACCGAAGGGAAAATTATAACAATAAGGTGCATCTTGTACGATCGGAGATGTGGATGTACACACGCACACAGTATCTATCTCCGGAGTTTATCGAAACTCACTGGCTGTAGTCGTTGTAATTTTTCATAACGTTCTATGACATGGTTGAGAGGCGTCCCATTAAGTGCACAAATAAAGTCCTTCTGGAAATAAGTTCCAAACTGCTAGTGTTCCGAAATGCGTTTCCTATTGATATACTTAGATGCATAGATCAGCAGGCCTCAATGAACCTTGCCTCGTGACTTTTATCTAGCTCGTTGGACGAAACAAAAAGATAAAGGGTTCGGGTTAGATCAGTCTTCTAATTGTAAGGACGCGCCGCCGCATTCATATTCCATTCAAAATCGTAGAGGCACGATGAATGCGCATTTGGCCAATACAAGGACTTGCCAGGGCCAGTCGTTTTACCAACTCAGTTTTTTACCTTCCCGAACAAGTTTGGTATCGGTTTGCCCGACCATGGAACTGTGTACTGCTTGGTTAGCTAGGGCCAGGTTTGATCGCTCGACCGTGTCGTCTGTAGAGTCTCTTACCTCTGTACTACGCGTGCCAATGAAATAGCCGGGGTCAAGTTTACTCATGAGTTCACATCAGACTATACGTAGCAGGTAATCTTCAGCGAAGGGGTGAATAATACTTGAAGCCCACCGTTCTTCTCGTCGATCGGTCTTCCATCAATATTTAGGCTTTAGTTGGCGTTTGTGGGTAGTTACAAACACCAAAAACATAGTCATTAGGCAGTTCCAAAGTGGATGACAGATCAATGGATGCCCAGCGGCTGTTAAGGCCCATTACAAGCCTATAGGTCACTCCCTCTTTGTTCATTGGTCGTAGTCAAAAATTTGAGTCAAAAATTTCAAGTCAACGTTAGTTTTGACGGCCTCCTTATGGAATACAATAAACAGAGTTTAGCATTTCAGTGAGAACTGAAGGCAGGAAGTTTGTCTTCTCAAGAAGTGATGCTATCAGTCGATCGTCTGAAGAACGGTCTAATAGCCCCGTATAAAATCCCTCACTCTTTGAAGTCGTTCCGTATGATCCAAGAAGGAAGGGTTTCAGGCAAGAGCTTCTCGAGGAGCAGTGAGAACGTGCGTCTCGATTGTGTAGCGATCTACATATCTATCTCATTACGGTGTCCTTAAGGCTTGAGATGACGGATCGAATCCCGCTCGAGTGGCGATTTTTGCGATGAACCTTGCATCATCAGCAAAACATTTTCCCGCTACGCACAGTCGTATCCCGCAGGAATAATTGTAAGAGCATAATATCATTATCAAGTTGTGTTCCAGGTCCACTTCAGTTAAGCGTGTGGACGACCTCGAGGACGGCAGAGAGTTCAGAATGGGTGGCTGGGAAGTGCAGATTCAAAATCGCATTTCTTCCCCATATTCGAATGGTTGGTGGTTTTACCTATTTTTATATGAACTCCTTCAGCTAAACCGTTTCAGAGTCGAAATCTTCTATCCAAGAGGCCTCAAATCCTGTACCAGCGACGAAACGGTGTCCTAGTTTCTCTCCTTCATTTACGCCTCCCCAGCACAAGGTTCCTGCCTATACTAGGGAGGCAAGTGAGGGAGCTTCTCGGAATCAGGAACGAAGTACTGGTAACACTGTCCGGCCAAAATTCAAGTGTCCTCTAATGGAGGATCCAGATGCAGTGCCTGAAGCAAGTGTTTAGAATTCATCCTGACATTGTGCTCTAATTCTCTCGAACCACTTTTTTATTTCGAGAATTCCTAATTTGAGGTGCCTTTCATTGTCAATGAAGATGAGGTCGAGAAAAATGGAGAGCAAGCGGTGGTTGCGGATCCCCTAGTGAGCAGATATCTCCGAGACCACCAGAAGGACGGTGTACGCTTCATGTTTTCTCGCCTGAGGGTGAGTACTAAGGTAGAGCTCAGCGCTTGGTTGTAAATGTTATCCGGTGCTCCATTTATTTTTTGGATCGAGAACTGTAAAGGCTTTCGTTTCAGACAGGATTCAGCTTCTGAATGTTGATCTTTACCTTTCAGGAGCGCAAGGGCGTTATTCTGGCTGATGAAATGGGACTTGGGAAAAGCATCCAGGCGATCGTTACTGCGATGGCTCTAATGAAGCAGTCGAAGGTTTGCTTTCGATTTTTCTCCTGTCATCTTCTTCCGACATCGATTTCAATTCGCTTCATTCTTACCAGCCAGATTGAGCTTATTTATATACCCCCGGTACTGCAACTATCAGACACTGATTCGATTCCTGATCTCATACTTTGTCTGTGTCGCATGGGTCAACGCTGAGAGTAGAGGAACCCAAAGAAACTTGCCAGGTGGATTCTGAATAAATGATATTTTCAGACGCTAACTGAAAATACTGTCAAGAAGTGTCTTGTGGTCGTTCCATCATCTCTCGTCAACAACTGGAAAAGCGAATTTGCGAAGTGGTTCAAAACGGGCAGAATACCTGTGAGCTACTGCTCTTGTATTTTCATCTGATTAATGTGTTCAAATCCTATTCGAACCAAACAATAGAACGAATAGACCATAGCGGCTTTGAAAGGATCATTTACCGGGTAGCTCCAATTCTATTTATTTTTTCATCTGTCCAGCGGGTTTGTAGGAAGGAGGGCTTTTTGTCAGCACTATTCAAACTCAGTGAGCGTCGCAGTGCTCTGGATAAGTCGTTGACGCAGGTTCGAGTCCTGCCTTAGTGGCAATTTTTGCGATGGTCCACTTTAGTTGGACGTCGCAAAACATTCATTTTTGTGGCACGTGGGATTTTTTGTTCGATAAGGCATTTGCGACTTTCAAGCGGCTGATTGATGAGCTCATCATAGGTGTTCAACTGGTTGAGAACTCATGTATTCGGCTGGGCTCAGCACTGTTACGCTAGAAAAATACACTGAGATATACAATTTACCACTGTTTATGAAGGAGGGCTTTTTGTCAGCACTATTCAAACTCAGTGAGCGTCGCAGTGCTCTGGATAAGTCGTTGACGCAGGTTCGAGTCCTGCCTTAGTGGCAATTTTTGCTACGTCGCCATTTGCGACTTTCAAGCGGCTGATTGATGAGCTCATCATAGGTGTTCAACTGGTTGAGAACTCATGTATTCGGCTGGGCTCAGCACTGGACTGAAGCAATACGCTAGAAAAATACACTGAGATATACAATTTACCACTGTTTATGACCTACCATTGTTTATTATGGACCCACTTGAACGATGCTATCTATTTGTGCAGACAACTCTGCGGCGTATATTATGGTGTGTGTTGTGTACTCCCACACATCCACGTCATGGTACCGTAATCCATAAATGATTGAAGTGCTCGTGACGACGCTTCATACCACACAAAAAGGGTGTTCGGATTGGTTCTATCGGCTTGTGCAGCGCACGTTCTAGATTTGAACCCACAAGGAATATGGGGTGTCGGAAAATAGGGAGAGAATTGAGCGTAGGGTTCGCTATGGTGGGATTGAATAGGTGGAGAGGAATAAGCAGAATCGTGAGTATCTATTCAGTATTTCTATGAGTACTTCTAGGATAGTCAGGAAAGAACAGCGCACCGGGTGGAGCAGTAAGAGGCTTCACCAGCTTTACTGGTCTACCATTTTACTTTTATCCTTCTACCATAATACCGAGCTCCTTGTCTTATATCCAAAAACATGGAAAAAATTTTCGGCAGTGGGTAAGCGGTTGGGCTCTCGTTCAGATGGTCGTGGGTTCAGATCCTGTTGATGCAATTTCGTTTTGCTCAATACTAATATCGCATTGATACCAAATCATGCTCATTTTGCGATTTTGTCATGGAGGTGGAAGAAGATCCTGTTTGGAGCAGCGGAAAATGCACAAATTTCGGCAAATGGCAACATTAATAAGGGTAACCAATACCCACCGTAGTTAACCGTAAACGGACGCAAATTCAGAAACTAATGGTAGATTCGTGATCAGCGCTCCAAATAACCCCCACAGACGAAGTTTGGAGGAAATCGGCTATTTTGACCTTGGCACCTCACTTACCCATTCTTACCATAGATAACGGTCATCAGTCGGAATTCCAGAAGCAAAAGCAAAACTCGGGGTCAGCAGTTCAAGTGAGACTCCCATGTAATTTCTGGATTGAAGGTAGTGGATGCTGAAGATCATCTGACAGCTAGAGTCTGAATGGAGGCATAATATTACCAGTAATTCATCAGAGACTGAACCTTGGGCAACTCTACCGACACCTGACATGAGGCTCAAGGCATCATGGCCACCCATTTCGCCCAAACCTTGCTAGTGAGACTATTTAAGGCGCTGGTCACGAATGTAACACTAGTTTCGTGATTTGCAACAAGTGAAGGTATCTAATGGTGGGTTTCGTTGTGTGGGGGCTGGGAAGCGCCGAGGGTGAGTAAGTGACGTGCCTTGGTCAAAATGTCCGATTTCGTCCAAACTTCATATGTGGGGGTTATTCGGGTCGCTGATCACGAATCTATCACTAGTGTCCCAATTTGCATCCGTTTAAGGTAAGTTACGGTCTCACTAGGGAGGTTTCCGAGCGTGACCCGAGGATTCCGAACGAGACCTACATAGCTTTGTAGAGCGTCGAGCGGGGATTACAGCAATGTAGTTCATTTTTGCTGTGCGCCAGTGGGTGGTCCAAAAAAGGCAAAAAACCATCTCATCAGTTGTTGCGTAGGGACTCAGCTGTTGCGAAAGGGCTAACGGGTGTCACCCAACGCTATCAGTGGTGCTGTGGCGCAGCGGCTAAGGCAGCGGATTTGCAGATGACGGTGCGGGGTTCGGATCCCCGATGATGCAGTTGCTGTAGGCAGTTTTGCCTTGACCTCTTTTAACTGGAGCTGTGCAATGTTTTGCGATTTGAGCAAAATTTTGCGTTATAACCATCCTAACAACGAAGCAAAACATAGGGATTCGGCACAGCGCATTAAATCCACTTCCTGCAGCAGCATTATATGGCTTGTTCCCGCCCATGATCTTCCGATCAATACGCGAGAACGTTCCATTATAATTTTGAAAGACAGTCTTTCCACGCATTTTGTTGATAAATGTTTTCGCCATCACGCGTTATCGCTCGTCTTGCGGGATATTTTCCTCCGGATCATTCCCCACCAACTCGACGGGAAATTGCGATTGCAGATGCCTTCAAGGGCATTCTGTAGGAAGCACTCTACGGCGACATTGACTTCGAGGAAGTAGAAGAATTCCAGGTAGGCTCTGTTCTGAAAAAGCGCATTGGCATAAGGCATAACATAAGAGAACCCTTTGCCTACTTTGTTGGGATGGTTATAACGCAAAATTTTGCTCAAATCGCAAAACATTGCACAGTTCCAGTTAAAAGAGGTCGAGGCAAAATCGCCCCCAGCAACTGCATCATCGGGGATCCGAACCCAGGACGATCATCTGCAAATCCGCTGCCTTAGCCGCTGCGCCACCGCACCACCGACAGGTCTGGGTGACACCCGGTAGCCCTTTCGCAACAGCTGAGTCCCTACGCAACAACTGATGAGATGGTTTTTTGCCTTTTTTGGACCACCCACTGGCGCACAGCAAAAATGAACTACATTGCTGTAATCCCCGCTCGACGCTCTACAAAGCTATGTAGGTCTCGTTCGGAATCCTCGGGTCACGCTCGGAAACCTCCCTAGTCAGGGGCGAGATGAGCGCTTTGACGCGTGCTCCCCTCCCTCGTTTTCGCAGGCCTTTTTCAGTACCATACAAAGCGATGCCGATTTTTTTTCTATTTCTGGATATCCGATGAGGAGCCCTACATCCCATAGAAATTGCATCGCTGGAGCTCACCATCACTTCGACGACCCTCCTTGCTAGCCGTCCTCAGTTCACCATGACTCATTTGTTGTTGTGGATTACGGTGCGATGTGTGTGGGTACACAACTCACACCATAATATACGCCGCAGAGTTGTCTGCACAAATAGATAGCATCCACTTGAACTCTTTGGTCTCGAAATGCTCTATTCCTGATGGTAAGCTGGGTGTGATGGAATTTCTGGGTGGGTGTGATGGAATTTCTCGAATATTTGGAAGATAGCATTCTTTACAGGTAATCACGGTTAAGTGTCCGTCAGATGTGGTCTGCTACTCCAGCTCGTATTCCACCTATCCATTTCTTGTCATTAGCTACGAGCTGGCGTTGAGGTTTGTTTCTTGTGATCAAGACATTCAATCTGACGCGACCTCAGGGATCAGACCATCTATTCGTCTCCTACGAACGAATTTACCTTTACCTTTTCCACCGTTCATGAACCTGTTACGATCTCAATTTTCGATTCTTCTGCTCTTCTCCCACGGTTGCACTTTGCTGTATTGATGAACTACCACTTCTGTATACGCAGCAACATTCATCGAACTGATTGATCTCCTCATCGCCAGCTTTGAAAATCCTAAATTTATTGGTGGAACCTGTGAAAACTACTCAGACATTCGAGGGTTGCAGGAAAGAAGATATTTCACTTGCGGTTGAGAAAAGTTGTTGAGGTCTTCAAGTACGACTTTCAACTTTGGTATAGTGCAGCTACAGTAGTGGCCAAAAAACAATCAACACGCGACGGAGCTGCGATTTTCCCTCCACTTTGACAACTTCGCAATCAATAGCTGGGAATCCTTAAGCGAAGCGAAACACGTTGTTCGATAGAGCAAATCTTTCTCTTTCACGCAGTGCATTAAATTGCCTTAAATATGCTGAATTGGAGGAAAAAGAAGAAATTTTACGAGACATACATTTTTCGTCATGAAAAATTTCACTTTAATGACGTGTAGCTTTTCAACATGTGTACGCTCAGAGAATATGGACATAGCGTTTAATAGAGAAAACAATTTTCTTTCGAATGTTATATCAAGCTTTGCAAATATTCACTATGGTAGGAAATTACCGTTTATTTTCTAATTTCTTTCATAGCACACTACTAATCCTCTGTTGAAGCTATCCGGTATCACCGTTATGTTCCAAGCGTCCAGTACTATTAACACTGTAAATTAGATTAAGAAGCGTTATAAACACAAAGTGATATGAATTTTCAAATAAATTTCTAACGTGTGTTGCGGCGCGAAATTCAGGTCAACAGTCGAAAAACCTCACTTCGTTTTTAAATAAAGAAGACTGACAAATCATTTTTTGTTGTTTGCATTGCCTTTGGTGTGAGCATTTTTTAGAATTTTATTGGATCCTCTGCTGATTGATTACAATGTGAGATTGCTATAAATTAGCTGGTACACCAGAACAGATGTTCCTGAGATCAGAAAGTGAACTGACATGAGGAAAAAACAGGAGTAAGCCTATATTTTTGTACCAGGGTTTAGAACAAGTCCAGCTGTAACACATTCTGTACTCGACAGGTTTGGCGCAGTGGAGAAAGCCGCCATTATCGCCTGTACGTCAAGTCTGGCGATCGTTCCCACTTAAGACCAACCGAGCTTTCTACTCTTATGGAGTCTCGCGGTTAATGACAGACTTGTCCAGGAAAGTGAAAGCACTGGTTTGCTTATTTGAGGGCTCCCGCACATTATTACATGAGCTCAGTAGGCGATCAAGTGATCATATGAAGCTATTTTGCTAAACGAAAACTTCGACAACAATTACTAAAAGCAAAATACCGTAACAACATTAGATCAGCAACTATAAAACATAATTTAAAACATCTCCTAATACAGTAACAATAATTAAACACCGATCGGGCTGATCGTCAAACCTGATACAAACGGTGATACCAGCTAGCCCCAACCATGCACTATTAGTGCGCTATGAGAGAAATTAGAAATCAAACTATAATTTTTTACTGCAGTGAACGTTTGCAAAAATTAAAGTACCGTTTGAAAGAAAATTATTTTCTTTGTTAAAGGCAATGTCCTGATTCTCTGAGCGTTCGCCAGTTGAAAAGTTACGCGTCATTAAAGTGAAATTTTTCATGACGAAAAATGTATGTCTCCTAAAACTTCTTCTTTTTCCTCCAGTTCAACACACTCAAGATCGTTTAATACACTGCGTGAAAGAGAAAGACTTGTCCTATCGAACAGTGTGTTTCGCTTCGCTTGAGGATCCCCAGCTATTGATTGCGAAGTTGTCAAAGTGGAGGGAAAATCGCAGCTCTGTCGCGTGTTGATTGTTTTTTGGCCGCTACTGTATGTCTTCATTCTTATTGTATCTCGACGCAGTGTCGATTAATCACCTTATTGATTGATGTTTGAGCAGATTCGTCTCCTTACCTTCTTCGGAACCTCACCCTGATCCACAGATCAGCAGCGAAAAACTATTAAACTACGACAGGAGGGGTAACCTTGAATCAGTGGTGGTACCCTGTCTGACGTTTCCTATTTTTTCGCTGATCTGTAGATCAGGCTGAGGCTGCGAAGAAGACGAATCCTCCCAAATGTCAACCGGCAAAGTCGTTTATCGACCTTTCATCGAGCTGTAGTACAGAAAAAGACAGTTGTAGTGGTCGGATACTATACAGTGGGAATTGGTGGAAAGGATTGTGGTTCTCGCTATGATGCTTTGCATAATGCGCCTAGAGCTCATGTCGCATTTGGTGGCTGGTACTCATCAAATCGAAAGCGTGATGTGCATGGTAGGGAACTGGTGTTCCATGCCACCTGTGTACTTTCCTTCTCACGTAATTGCGCAAAATATAATTTTCACACGTACATACATCTGCAGAAAAGGGGTCTACTATGTATCAAGTAGGAAGGAAGCATGGGGAAAGTAGTTCAATCAAAAATATGAAAAGTACACAGCAGCATTTGCGTAATTGACTGTTGACAAACATCTGAGTAGAGGCCCTCAAAGGCGGAAAACTGCACAAGAGAACGTTTGAAATCGCAGTTTCCTAGCTCAGAAACAGGAGAGTACAGCAACGGACGTGCCGCAACGAGAAAACAGTGGATGCGGCGCATTCTTGGCAAAAAGCGCTATTATTCGGGTCCACCCGTGGTGACCTGGACGGAGTCTTCCTAGCTACTGTACCACTCGTCATATGAACATAATCGAAGAACTCTTCCCATTTTTTTGTATGGCGTGCAGGACAATACAGGTAGGAGAAGATGAAAAGTTGATACCTATTCGCTATCTTACATGGAAAGGACTCAATGACCCTGTGCAATACCATATCGATTTTCTAATACACATTTTTCGTTTAGTTTTACACTGATACCCTTGGCGAATGTCATTGTTCAAATTGTGAATTGCAGTTATGTTGAAAAGTTGATACCTATTCGCTTCGATTTGTTGATATGCGATGAAGGTCATCGACTGAAGAATATCAATGGGAAACTGAGGAGCGCTGTGAGTTTTCATTTCAGGCTATATTCTGAACGGGCATGTACTCTGAAGGGACTTACGTAGTCGATGCCTAATCTGTGGATGTCCGACATCTGCATGGATTCAAGCATATGATCTCAAATGTCGTCGTCTACATCTTTTCAAGCAGACCATCTACTATACTTGGCAGCACCCTTGAATCACTTGAAAAATTTCCACTCCCTCTACCTTCTTCGACGCGCTTTTAGTTTAGTTTTTAGTTTCAAATTGTTGAGAGCAAGCGATAATCCTTATTGGTTAACTTTCGGCCGTCGCTGCAACATCAAAGCTCTATTCGTTCACGTCGGTCTCAGCAGGACAACAACAAACTCTTGGAAATACAAAATTTCTAGGAGTGCTGTCTCATCCTCGGTATTTATAACGGATGAAGAGTTATGTAGAATAGATCCTCTCTCCGGCGTGTTTTTTCCTGCGTTCTAATTTCTATCGCCTGTACAATTTCTTGTTTGATTTCTCCTTTTTAGCTCGACTCTCTGACTATTCCTCGCCGTCTGCTGCTCACTGGGACTCCTATTCAGAACGACATTGAAGAGCTGTTTTCACTTCTTGATTTTGTCCGTCCAACTCAGTTCGGTTCCATTTCGCATTTCAAGGCGCTTCAGAAAAAAGAGGTACCGAATAATTCGTTTCGGTTTTCTCACCTTCTTCAGAGCTGAAATAAGACGAGTTTGACCTAATAAGCTACCCTCTCCACACCATCTCAGATTCTCCTAAAAGGTGAGTGACAGACAGGGAAAGGACCTTTGAACAGGTGAACAAAGTTCAAGAAGAGCTGACCATCTCTGACCATCATGAAGTGAACTATTGAGGACCACCAAATACCAGTAGCCGATAGGAAACGTGGATGACCGAGGTATCGCGCCTAGGAACCACCCACTGGAGGGCTTCTGGGTTCTGAACTTGAAGATCAAGGCCACACGTGTCATTACACAGTGTCAGCTCCTGAGTGAGAGCCTTTCACCTGTTCCTCTTATTGATTCTAAGAGACCTGATCACAATCCAGTTATAATGTACATTCTAGGTGTGATCGTTCAGAGGGAAAACCGAACCTAAATTTCTCGAGCTACCAAGGTGTTCCTTTACCCTTATCTTAAGTAGCCCTAGGTGACTCCCCTACACATGACTGCTCGCAAAGGACATGAAGCATAGGATACTTGCGAGATTTAGCTCGGCGAGACATTTTAGGATGGAGAGCTCGACGCCCTGATTGAGGACTGCTTGCTAAGGAGGACCGCTGAAGTGAACAACTCTCATTTACCCATGAAAAGTAGGTCCACCTTTCAGAATCAATCATGTGAAGCTCTAAAATGAGTGGAGGATCACAATGAGTTACTAACAATTTTCGATAGTAGAAATAATTTTGCCGGCAACTATTCAACATCGCAAGTGACCTGCGCAGATGAGGAGGTGAGCTGTAGGTTTGATGAAGTAGGGGGTCCAACGTCGCCCGGACAAGCCGGAGACGAGTGTCCAAATCCCGTTTGTGCAGCGATTTTAGCGATGGGTCTAGCACCATCACCATACGGAGAAATTCCGACTCTATGTCAATCAAGAACAACCTTTGAATTATAAAAATGTCATATGGAGTCGGGGAAAATCAACGCAGATGTTCCAATAAATACAAATCATAAACCATCCCAACCAAACCATCTATCCCAAATAAGTTATCCTTGGCCGACACATCAAAAAGTTTGATGAGCCGTGTCGCTAGTGAGCGTTCAACTTTCTTCGGCTTCAACGATTTGCGACATTTGCACAAGTATTGTCTTTTTTACTGAAACATGAATTGCCAACGTTCATGCGTTGTATAGCATCATAGTCTCAACCTTTGGTGATTAAACCTCTCTCGAAATGATACCTGTAATATGTGAAGAGATGGCGAATTTCAAAACATCGTCTCTAGGTTGTTGTAGAAATCACTCAGATTGTGGTGCTGAGCAAGCGTTGTTGTTTTGTTCCAGTTCCCAATTCGCCTTGCTTACAGATAACTATGTGCTATTCTGTGCGGCCTCCCCCTTACAAAGGAGAGTCTTGACGGCAATCGCTGATCACATCCAGGGAGATCCTCTTGTGCTTATCGGCTTTATGAGAAAAGCTGCGAATCATCCGGCACTTCTCTTCAAAGCATTGTCCGAAACCAAAAATGAGGCAAGTTTTCTATGCTTTCGATTTCCTGGAGTATACCATCGTCGACCACATGTTTAAGGCTACAAGAGTTGGTTATTCATCACTGCTTTTCTCGTATCCGAAAGACTTCGGCAGCGCTGCTGTGAGAATAGAAGACTCAGGTGGGTGTCATTTATGACGACAAACATGGTCGGGAACGGCGAGGAAAGGGGAAGGTTTATCGCAAAGTTTAGGAGTAGAAATGCAATTAATGCCATTTTTGAACTCAGCGCAGACTTACGAATCGACTGATGTATTCAAAAGCAAATCACCCTCTGTTTAAGAAAAATCGCAAAAACACTTTTCGGAAGTCATGGGTGGAATTGTGCTTCCTCTCGTGACTTTTGGAAGGAGGGGCAAAAATCGTCTTCGCCAACGTCGTCGCTCTTAAAAGCTCGGATTTTGGAGCTACTGGAGAAATCAACATTTGCTTTGTTGACAACGTCTGCTTTAGTGCTTCTTTCTGCGTTTGAAAAAGTTGACATTGAAGAATTACGGTCTTTCAAATTTGATGGTCTAAAAACAATACTTTTTGCGCCGGCATAAGACCTATTTTCGACTCCGCATAGTTAGATCGCCAGTAAATCCTCAGTAAACAAGCAGTGGTTAGTGGACAAGTAAAACCACGCTTTGGAAGTTCCAGAAAAACTGAAGATTCAAAAGTTGCACAGCGTAGTTGAACATTTCAAATTCTTCTCAACTTATCTCGTTCAAATTTTGATTACTAGCAACGAGAGGTTCTTTAAATTAACCTGAGCATTACAGGCAAACTGAGTGTGTTTGTGGAAATGATGACGGCATTTCAACAATTGGGCGAGTGCACTGTAGTCGTTTCGAACTCCACAAAGGTTTTAATTCGAATTTTGTATTTCATTTAAGTACCCAAGTTTTAAAGTGTTTTGTTAGCCTAGTAGACTCTATCTCTTGCAGACATTAGACATGCTATCCGCACTTTGCACTTCTCTTGGTCTCCATGTGCTAAGGCTGGACGGCAGCACTCCAGTTGTAGACCGCCAGAAATTGGTCAATCACTTCAATACTACCAAAGATCCCAAGAATGTGTTTCTTCTCAGCACAAAAGCAGGTATTTCTTGTATTTTCATCAAACATCGTTTTTCGATGCTTATAATACCCCATCTTAGGAGGTGTTGGTTTAAACCTGATCGGCGCGTCGAGGTTGGTGCTCTTCGATTCTGATTGGAATCCAGCATTGGACCAGCAAGCAATGGCCAGGATATGGAGAGATGGACAAACGAGACCATGCCATATATACAGACTCGTGACAGCGGTGAGAAGACTTGATTAAAATGGTTGGGTGTGATTTGTCTCGCTGATTTGGAATCTGTTCTGGTACGTCTCAATGATTCCTCGGCATGAGGCCTGCGGTCAGTGCTAAGAGGCGCCACTGACCCTTCCGGGTTGGCTAAATTGTTACCAGCTAAACCTTAGTTTGTGTCTCGCCAATCTATAGGCCAAATTGACACCCGCGCGGTCAAGCGACCATACCCGTCTGGGAATGTAACGACATTGACTTGGCATAGCACCTAGCCCTCTTGGCAGTATGGACCAAATATGCATTCATAATGAATCTACAATTTGAATGAAACCCGAGTGCAGCGGTGCGGCCTTGTGGGACCGATCAACACCGACCACTTTACTTTTACCTTTACTCTTCGCTGCGTCTTCGTTCTCGTTATGAACAACAGGGTATATGTTAACACGTTGACGACAGTGTGGCGCAATGGTGCGCCACGCTCAAGCGGCCGCGTGGGACCGTGTGGCGCAATGCCGCGCCACAGTCTTGTATCGTATTTTTCTCGATTCATTTCAGAATTTTGAAGGATGTTTTTGTGCCATTTTTTAGTAGACCTTTGCATTTTGTTATAGGAAACATGGTCCATGAAAATGATTTTTAGTTTCTGATTTACTGGAATTTTTGATTGTGCACTAGTTTTCTTTACAAGTAAAAACAAATAATGGTTATTGCAAGAAACAAATAAGTGCAAACAAATACTGGTTACTGAAACAAACACATAAATACAAACAAATATTGATTATTAGAATAAACAAATAATGAACAATCAACAAACAACAATCTCCTTTTAACCTGGACAGAGAAAAAGGACATTCTAAAAGCTTCCAGCTGTTATTTTTCTTTTTTCATTGCAAAAAAGGAATAGTCGCAATCTCCGATGGTACAGGACTGTATATGTAGTCTTCGAGATTTACTATTCACTTCCATTTTGAAAAAAATCCGCCGTATGCTAGCATCATGCCACAGCCTCGGCGCGCTAGAAAATCCGTTGATCCCACGCGCCAGACACGTGAAAAAGGCGCTGTCGTCAACGTGTTAATGTAGTACATAAATGACTAAGATTTTAGCAGCTCATCGATGCCGGATACTTTAAACCGTTCCGTTACAGCAGGTAGAATTAACTTTGAATCGAAAATTCTCCGCGAAACTATGTAGTGCTTGGATTTCTTAGTTTCCCTAGTTATGTCGCACTTGATAATATTCCTTCATCGTTTCTTGCACTCACTTGTGGTCGTTGAACCGAGCATATGGAGCGCCTATTTTCCACTACTGCTAATTATTTTTCTAGTTATGCTTGCTGAAATGATCAACTGTTTTGGGTAGCGTTTTTAACGTATTTAGGGAACTATAGACGAGAAGATGCTTCATCGCCAAATTAAGAAAAATGGACTGACCTCAATAATCAACTTCAACGATCAGTCGTGTTAGTTTTTATTCCTCTTCCTTTTTTCATGAGAGAGAAACTTTCATGGGCCTACTCTTTTACGTTCCCAGAGCGTTGCTTCAAAGAAATTAGCGTAGTAAGTAGAGAACGAATAAGCTCTGAAATGGGTAGACAGTGAGGAAGAGGTGGGAGAGATTCCTCCAACTCATCCGTGGTTGTCTAACTTTCCTTTTTCAAGAGTTGATTCATCCACAGAATTGACGACGCGATTTGCAAGTACAGTACCTAACGTGCCGCAACGATAAAATGGCGCCAGCGGCGCTTTCTTGCGCTGAAGCCGCCGTTTTTCTGTATGTACCTTGAAAATAATTAATTCGTAGGTATAAGTACATATGTTTCTGAACTTAACAGTTTGCGCGCTATCTTTCCATATAGAAATTTGCCGTAGTCGTGGAACTTTTTAACAAGCGATTTTTTGATACCTCAATTTTCGGTCCCTTGTCCTTAAGATTCCTCGTCTGGTGACTCGTCGCTCGACGAGGCTCCGCCTCCGGCCAGGCTACCACGCGGGACTCCCGTTAGGCATGCGGCGTAAATGAAGTGAGGTAGGCCATGTCCGGGTCCTCACGCGTGGACTCCAAAACGTCACTTTTCGACGCAAAAAAGCGCCGCTGCCGCCATTTCATCGCTGCGGCACGTCCGATACTGTAGTCGTTTAGTCAGGCCTACATTTGTCGACGAAGAGCTTGAGAGCATATTCACTGTTTGCCGGTCTGAATGCGAAATACATGACTTACTGGGCTGTTCTTGTGATGGAACCGGATTGTTGCCGAACGAAGCGGAGGATGAACCAGGTGGAAGTCTCCTACTTTTTCTCATTCAGTAAAATTGTCAGTTTTGATTTAGATGAGTCTTCTGACGATGATTATTCTACGTCCGACAAGGTGGAAGTTGAGGACGATCCGATCAAATCAACTGACACAGTTATTGATGAGAGCGTTCCCAACGAAGAAGACGTGGTGACTGATGTTTTTCAATTGCTTCGAAAAAATAAAACTGACAGTGTCGTCGTCTAAGTGGATTTGTAATATTTTCGACTAATTTGATTTCAGTTTTTGTCCATTCTTTCCATACGTCCCTGTAGTTTTCTTCTCACAGAGTCATTTGCTACATACATTTTCAATAATCTTCTGACTGGGTCATTTACTTTTTACGTTTTTTTATCTTGTCAATTTCCAGAGCGCTTCGATGGCCGAGCTTTTCCGATGGCGCCATTATTCACCACGACACGAGGATACGTGGGAATTCTTCAAGGCCGTCGCCGGTTTCAAAAACTTCGCAACCACTGATCTCACATTCGCATTTCATTTGGAGGGGAAATTCTAGGCATTTTCCAATCGATAGCTTGTTTTGGAATTTTTTTGAGCTTTCTTTGTAAACCGGGTAAACACGAAGCATACAGCATGGGTTACCAAATCCACTAGGTGTGCTTCTTTGCTTCATTAAGTTGCATTCTGTATTATTGCTTTTGAACTGCTTAGTTCGAGCCCTTATCTTCGAGGTGTTCCGTGTACAAATTTTAGTGTCTCTTTAGCGAACGAAGCTCCCTCACACTCCGGTTTTCCTCGATCTGTAATATTTGCATAAGTAATAAATGTCGACAAAAAGTAGGGAAATTCCAAAGTACGACGTTCATACACATAACATGAGGCCCCAAATTGTTCAAAACATTCCAGGAGGTGCTTTGTGCTTGATTTCTCCAGTTATTCGTGAATATTCACTTATCAGCTGATTCGTCTGCCTGCAGATTTCAAGTTGTCCTCAATTTTTTATTATAATTCTTTTGTTAGCGGAAACCTACAACGCCCTTCATTAATGGGCAGAGAAGTATATATTTTTCGAATCATATGTATTTCTTCCAGCAGTTCAAAATTCTGATAAAATTTGTGGGTATTGAATGATGCTGGATAATTCCTATTAAACGAACTGAAAAGGATATGCACCCCCTAATTTCATGGAAGTAGAATGCCAAAGGTGGTCTCTTTAACTAGGTATTGATGTGTTTCAATGCTGAATCCTTTTTATCTTGGAGATGTAGCGGGTGTTTCGATTAGATCTGCTGACACGCTTGTAAACTTCGGTGGTCAAACTTCATCGCTGAAAAGGGTCGTGCACAGTCGACGACCAATACGACACGGCAATGATAAGGCCCTTGGTATACTCCCGTTATCTGTCGCGGGGGGCGCTGCGCAACTGTTACTCGTCGCAGTGAATGGCGGTCGGCGTGGCAGCTGTCCGCTGCCACGCCTCCCGTCTGCGATCGACAACGACGGCCGGCGACGAGGCTATGTTATAGTCCCGTCATCGATCGCCGACGGCCGGCGATGGCCGGCGACGGCCTGCGATAAGATCCCATCGCCGGCCGTCGCAGGCCGTCGCAGGCAGTCGCAGCGCAGAGCGCTGCGATGGCCGGCGACGGCCATCGACGGGCATGGACCATTGATGGGTTTTATAAGTTTTTTGTGTTTGTCTCCCACTTTTTTGTATGTTTGATTCTTCTATTGCACTTTTCTGTCTTTGTTCTTGTTTTAGGTCAGTGTCTGCTACAATTGTGTTATTTTGAAGCTTTCTTTTGCTGGTTCTTTTTCTCCTCAACTTATTGTTAGTTTTTCAAAAATTAAGAAATAAATAGAAGATCGAGTACAGTCTAAATTAAATTTTTTATATCCAATTCAAATTTAAATTATGTTAAATTTAAAATTTTCTCTGAATTTGAATTCAAAAAAATTGCATTTAATTCAAATTTGTAAATTTAGAATTGAATCAAAAGAGTGAAGTGAATCTAAATTTATTACTCATTTATTTTTTTTCCAGTTTATCTGCAGACAAAAAAAGAAACAGAATCCCGAATCAACGAAAGAAAGCTTCGAAGTACCACTATGCTAGTAGCGACATCGACATAAAACAGGGGAAAGTCCGAAAAATCACAATAGAAAGATCAGACATACAAATAAAATCAGAAATAAGCACAGCCTTGCAGGCTTTCTGAGGTGCGGACCACGAAATCGGCATCCGTCTTCTGAATTCTGACTGGACACCCCTGCTACTTGCAGAAGCAATCTGGGTGATGCAGGTAGTATCACCGATTTGGTTGAAATCTCGTCTAGGGCGGTATTTGTACATGGTGATAACGATTCTGAAGGTGGTTTTTCGAATTTCGGCCAAGGATCACCGATATTCTCAAATTGGCTGGTCGGGTCCTGGCAACGGTTCGCGCTCTAATGTGAAGGATCGCCAGTCGTCGTTGGCCATTGCCGGCCATCGCTGGTCATCGCCGGCCATCGCGGGCCCTTGGTATACTTCCGTCGGCCATCGCCGTCGGTAGCCGTCGATCGCGGTCGCCGCGCATGCGACCGACGACGATCGACGGCGATGGCCAACGGGAGTATACCAAGGGCCTAAGAGATAGCGGCCGGTGTCGCATTGGTCGCGTCCAACTTCGGCACTTGCGTTGCCGAAGTTGCCGCATGCGGCGAGTAGGACACCGCGTGTGCGGCGTCGTCTCGTACAGGGATGTGTGCTCATTCGCGCGCGGCGAACAGTGCGGCGATTTGTCGTGTCGCGTTAGTCGTCGACTGTGCACGACCCTAAAACGTTCAAGTGTGTTTGATCTATGCAATGGTCGATCAGTTGACATAAAATTCGTTTTGTCATACGAGATAGAAAAAATAGGTGATAGTGCGATTGTGGGGTTTATGACAACTGATTACAGCCAAAGGCGTACGGTACACGAAGCTGAGATGCTACAGGGAACTCCAGACAAAGAAATGAGTCAGGCCGTGTATAGCTTGGAGTTTGCGAAAAACCGTTCGCGAGCACCGATGCTGTTTGGACAAAGAGGGTTCTCATGAAAAAGTCGGAGAACCGCCGATTGATTGGCGCTGGGGACAGTTACAAGATCATTCACGTCTGGAGCGAGAATAGAAACGATTGAGGTCTATTTTGATAATGAACTAATAGATCTCAGTAGCGTTAAGATTTGCTATAAGAATAAGGAGAAGACCAGGATGACAAAGCTCGGTGGGTGGACCAGGGAATGCGACCCTTCCACCACAAACACTAACGCGTACATATGTAGGTTGCTGACCGAAGAGAGCCAGCGTTCATTCCAGGTTGGAGAAATAAAAGCTGCACGAATGCGATCGGCACCAACGTCGACACCGTTGTGTGACTGCTACATACCTACGATGTTTGCGATACTTGCGACTCGTTCCTCAGCGAGCACGAGTCATCTTACGCGGGTCCCAACTTCTTTTCCACTTCGCTCTCTTCCGAGCCAGCGTTGTTCATTGATTTGGGCGGTTATTCGGAGCTCGGACGTTGTTGTGGTGAGCTTCTACCGTAACGGAGGTCGGCCAACAGGGCGGTTCTTATTCAGCAGTTCCCAGCGCAGTGTGGTTGAACTCCAGCGTCGATCAGTACGTGTCCCGCAAAGTGGTACTTCATCTGCGTGAAGGATGATGTCCCGGATTCTGGACATAGCTCTTAACTGGTCGTTTTGCAATCCAGACATCGGCAGCTGGTGTAAAGAAATGCCAACCATATTCGGTGACTTCCTTCAAAGAAAAATCTTCTACTAATATAGTGTCTTCGTCGGCAAACTCACTCCTCATGAATTTGGTCTTCGACATGCTGATTGTCATCGAGAAATCAGCTCCTTCATATGAGGCGTCCAACATATGTGACGATTGTTCCGAAGATCCGAAGAGCACATTGTCATCAGTGAACCTTACGTGATTTAACTTTCTTCCGTTGTTGTTAATACGGTCACTCCCTCCAACTGTAGCGACAGATATTAGATTCGAGGCAGGCTGAGAATAGATTAGGCGAAATCGGGTCTTCTTGTCGCACCCCTCTTCCTACGGCTATCTCTACATCGCCATAGAAAGGGTTCAAGACAGTGAGACATCAGCATTTACTCAGGATTTCTGTATAGCGTGGTTCGACACCATGTTCTTCATTTTCGAGATTAAACAGATGAGAATGCTGAATACTAAGGTCTATGGTGTACTCCGGCAACGGGCCCGTCGCAGCGGAGCTAAAAATGCATGGTTCCCCTCTATACAGCACTGCAGCTGGGTTTTTTGTATGCTGCCGTGTGCGGGGACTCGGATAGTTTACCGCAAGGGCAAAAACGATGATGCAGATCCTCTCAGGACAGTACTGTGGCTTTTGTCGCAGCGAGCTGCGACCAGCCGGCGTCAGCTACGGTGGCCGTGCAGCGCTGCTCCGACAGTACGCAGTTGGCGTCGAAGATGGAATAGTGCGCTCCAATGCCAATGGTTGACGCAGCCGCCGGAGTGGAACTACGATTCTACTATTCATACGTGGTATCGGATGGAACCCGATATTGCTTGACATTTCAGGATCTCTTTACCCTTGCTCTTTGTTTACTTCGTGGCCCTGCTGAAAAATTGCCGGAATCTCCGCTTCGCCGCTTTTCAGAAGACCAGCGTAGTAGGAAAGGTGCGGACCTTCTGGTGTCCTCTTCTTCTTTTATTTTTCAACTATGCCACAGTGTAAGCTTATAGTCGTCATTGTAAGTCGCGACAGTGTTCTGCGGCAGGGATTCATTTCCGTCAAGCGGGACCATTCTAGTGATTCGAATTCAAAGCCTGTGAGTTAGGGCCCATCAATATTCATCTACAGCAATAACATCGGAGTTGCGTTGGGGAGAGTGGTCTACAGGTGATCCCTTTGTGGCAGTGCTTCTGGGAAACAGTATCGTTTTCATTGGGACCAGTAACCAGCAATTCCTGTTGGGGCCATTGTGAAATGAAATGTGGGTGCGCCAAAACCCGCTTGTGTGATTACCAGGGGTGTGCGAAACTTCTGTTTCCGTGTTCCGAATTCCGCTTTCCGGCCGTTTTTGGCCCTTCCGTTCCGTTTCGTGTTCCGATTTATTTGTGGGCGGAACACGGAAACGGAAGAAGAAATCGAAGACCACTACTGTGCAAGCTAACAAAATGGAGACTGAAGTTATTGTGCTGACGTCGATGCGATCCATTCGAATTCTAGTAGAATGAAACCAATGAAGCGAAGTACACACCCCCTCCCTCCAATTGTTTTCTTTTGCTGGTTTCATTGTAAACGATCTTAGAAAAGCCCGTCTCCAAAAAATCAAGAAAACGTTGCTGTTTCTCCACCAAAACGTGCTCGTTTTAGGCTTTTGATTCTATTTTAAAGGCATTATTGTCTATCACGCCGAAAAGTCTGTTCTTCTCAACGTACTTGCCCTCGACTTATAATGAAGTTTATAAAGATGAATTTCCGCCGTTTACTTTGAAACAAACACCAAACGTTGAATCCTTCACCAAAATAATAGACATATTCTAGTGGAAACAAAACGAGCACTCTGTGGATACTTTAAAAACAGAAATGAAAACTTTTTGTGGTCCATTTTTGGCTAAATTCCAATAATTTAGTGATTTTTGCACAATTTCCGGCTTCCGTGTTCCGCATTCCGGTTTCCGGCCATTTTTGGGCATTTTCGTTCCGTCTTCCGCTTCCGCTTTTTTGAAAAAAATTTCCGCACACCCCTGGTGATTACCGATCCAGTCAATATTCTGCAGCACTAGCAAGGAATATGCGCTGTTTTCCCGCAGGTAGGCAATGCAGCGTTTGCACTGCAAGAGTAGGAGAGTGATGGGCCCCGAACAATGATGATGTCGAATTTTTGTAGTTGGAAAGCACGGTTTGAGGGATTTGCTTATGAGAGTTCCGATCCCCCAAATACGACCTTGACCAAGTTATTATTTCTTGGAACAGCTTCAACTGGAAATATTTGGGATACTGATCACGAACTAACATCCATTTTTAAGACTTCTGCGGCTCAACTTGATCCTGGCATACAAAATTTCTCTCGGGCGTTACGGGTCTTCATTCGCATGAATCCTTTCAATCCGTTCGGTATCGCACAAGAGGTGAACCATTCAGACTTAAGCGTTCGCTGGTAAATTCTAGGCTTCGCTCACAGTTTTTCTCGCAACGGATTATTCCCCTTCTCACTCCATACCTGACTAAAGGTGGGCTGCAATTTAATCTCAGGTCATTCGAAAATCCGCTTTTCCGTGATGTACTCAGTACTGCACTAGAGTAGCGCCAGTTATAGCATGTTGTACCATCGCGTTCGTTTGTGTAGTATTTTTCATACGTCTTCTCAGAGTACTCCTCTTTCGAATTCTTCTTTTTTTCATCGTATTTTTTCTGTTCACTATTTTTAATGAATTGTAATTTTTTAAGCTATTTTCCGCCTGTTGAAAGGGCAGCACTCGTACGTGGTTGTCCTTGTCTAGGCCGGTTATTAGGGTGTTGACGGCAAATCTGGTATGTATTCGGTGGAGTTCTGCCGGGACCCGACCTTGGGCAAATGTTATTTAGCGCTCCAGATGCTACGTAGATGAAGTCTCGAGTTTCTTCTGAGCTTATACTTTTGTCTAGCGCTCTGATACATATTGGACTGCTACTTATAGGTGCATAGTAATGTTTCTGATTTTTGCTTACAACCTTTGTGATGGCGTTCTCGATCCGACTGGTCGGGTTCCACATTAGTTCTCGCTGTCGAGATGTCGGCAGTTTGTGTTTTCAGGTGGTTTCCCATGTTCCCAGCTTATGCTACTGGGACTGCGAACGAAAAGGAAGATGGTGAGATCGTGGATGATAACCAGAAGTTCTCGTCGTTCGATGAGGAGAAGATATTGGAAGCTCGTGCAAGGGTAAGAACGATGTTTAATTACCATCTTGCATTCACAGTGACATTTGAATGCTGCAGTTCTCGTTCATTTTGTTGAATGGGTGGGTATTTATTTACCTATCTACTTATTTTTTGTTCATGACCATGAAAAACGGTCACAAGATTAACCTTAAAAAGATTTTCAAACAAAATGTTGCTGTTATCCGACCTTTCTAGTGTTATAGCTTAGTTTGTTTGCTTTCGCGTTGGAATTATGATTTGCAGTTCATTTCAATCGTGACTGAGCAATTATAGTAGTGGTAGGAGGAGGTACTTGGCCCGAGAGCACCGTTGCGGTTGAATTGGCTGGAAAAGTCGGCATGACCGACAGTTATTTTGGTGTTCGGATTATTTGAGCCGTGTTTATTTGGGACAATGTTTCTCCTTGAGAAGTATAGTTGCAGTGAGTTCAGACCCAAGTAAAGGTGGGGAAATTAGTCAATAATACTTCTTTGTGTGCCCCCCCCCCACCCCGGTGTGGCGAGGAGAACATCTTCCAATGTTTGCAGCAATGAATTCCACAAACATTAACTAGTCGATTTTTCCACCTCAGCGGAAAGATAAAATTGCGAACAAGTCTCTAACAAAAATTTCTGCACGATGTACCACTTTTACGGCAAATAAACACATCGAGTTATTCAATCTTGAAGTTGCATCACATTGTCTCAAGCTTATTTAATCAAAAGCTGCATTTGTATATTCGAAGAATTGCTGCTCTTAATGGTATGAGGAAGTCCGTGACAAAATCACTGTGAAACATAGAGTCGAGGTCATGCGACCAATCAAAATTAATAGACAATTTAATTATAGAAGGAGAAAAGAGCCAAAGAGGCAAAAATGAGGGAAAGGATGGAACACCAAATGGCTCCACGATATATTTACTCCGACGATGACGAAGTGGAAGTTCATGTAAGTCGTCTACAACCTCTTTGATTTTGTTTTTTCGTTTTTTTGTTCTTTATACTTTTCGCGTAGAATCGATTCAGAAAATGGGACGTATTTGGTTGGCTTCATTCGCTTAGTTGTTCTGAGAGTTTTCGCTTCTCTCTCGTATTACAACACCCGTACAATAGCTTGCCTTAATTGTCTTTGGTGTGTCGGGGAGGACATTCAATCTTTACCTAAAACCACACAACGCTCGGAAAGTGCTCCATCGACAGAGTGGCGGTTTACACTTAAATGCGAGAGCATTTCCTTTTCTGGAGGTAGTTTAAAAGTTGTTTTGAATGGGGTCTAGGAATGGAGAGGTTCAACGCACGAAAAACACCGGTTGAGTCTCTAGAGCTCGACATTATATTTCTCGTGGTTTTTATAATTCATAAGCCTATGAAAAACTCAGAGTCTCAATTGTTTCGTTGCGTCCACTTCATGGTTATGGGTTCTGCTAGTGAAAGAGTAAGAGTTTTCAAATTTAATTACACACTTCCCGCTTAGCAAGTACTTTTTAAGTGTGGCCATCGGTCAGCTAGTAGTTCTTTGAAATGTCTGATGATGAAAATCGAGCAAGGAGAGGGCGCTGGCCTCGCTTCTATTTCAGAGTTCACTTCAGGTGCCTATGGCAATTCCTGCTCATCATGTCCCATTCAGCGAACCGCGGGTTGATCTTCCAAGTTCGAAAAAGAAAAAGAAGAAGAAGTCGAAAGCTTCGAAAAAACACAAGAACAAGAAAAAGCGAAGGCGACATACCACGTGGGTTCTCCCTTATCTCCGTCATGTGTAGTTTTATAATTTATCTGATTATTTTATAATTTTCTTTTCCTTCTTCATGCTTTCACTTTGCTCTACCTCTGCGGTGCTATAGAAATCTTACTCTAACACGTGCTCATGTTAGTAAACAACTATTTCATATATTAGAAAGTTAACCTGGTTTCATATTTTCTGTAGTACTCTGCTATACGACCCTTTGTTCAAGCGGTTAGGAGCCGCTGATTCGTAGAATAATTTTCAGGCTTCGTGTAGGGGAGCCAGTGAAGTTGCTAGACAATATCCATGTAGTACAATACAAGAACATGTTATTAATTCTTGATACTGTTAGGGTTAGCGAACTATGCCTAGTGGCCTACAGGATACTATGTACTTCGATTGATTTGGTCAACCAATTAGGCTCCCTGATAATGTGTCATAAGAATACCTTTGTTTCATTGTCCAGTTGAGCGCTGCAAACCCAATCACAATTGTTTCCATTATTACAAAAAGGGATCTGGAGTGAGGCCGAAGTCAAATAAATGGTTCTGTTTCCGAACCTGGACGCATGCATAGTATAACTTTAGCGCTCATTATGTGGGTAGCTTACCACTTCGCCACTGTGGCGGATCCGAAAAGCTTTCTGTCTTAAAGAATTGTTTATCTGGCAACCACAAAAATACGCACTACGCTTCGAATAGCGGTTTTGCAGTTAGTTCCATACTTTTCCTTAATGCACACCTTAGTTCCATACTTTTCTTTAATGCACACCTCACCTTTAATGCACGTATAATAATTCTGCACAAATACGTCAGAATTTCCAGATGAAAGGTGTGATTACAGTGGATTCTGGATTTTAATCGTCTTGAATTCAATGTAGTGACCGAAGCGCGTGTGAATATTTTTGTTTGAGGCTCTCCTCTTCTTCGTCCAGCTCTGACTCAGATGAGCCATCGGGAAGTCGACGTAGGTAATGTTCAGCTCTGCTGATCACAGTGCAATTTTATGCCAAGTCTTAAACATTTCAGGAATCGTGGTAGCAGTTCTTCATCATCGTCATCTGACGACTCTTCCAGAGAACGAAGGAAGAGAAAGGTTGTGGTACCTCCAAGTATCGTGAGTTTTAGAGCATTTTTCGTTTTGTAAAAACAACTAAATGGGCCGTGTCCGGGTCAAATTACGGAACCTCCTTTATAACGATTGTGGAGGATTCGAGAAGGTTTCCGTGCAACCACAAAATATGCTTCAGGAAAAAGAGAAATGGAGTTTCCTTGGTCATGGAGAAGAACGTTCACGCGAAGGCTCTTTTATCGGTAGATTTTCTGTTCGAATCACCTTGAACTTGATCACGCTCGCTCATTTCAGTGTACGATAGGCAATACGACCATCTATTGTTTGGAATGGATTCTATACCAAAAGGTCACACTACCGTGAATAGGACCGAGTTCTATAGCATTCTGAACGGGAACAAGAAAATGGATCAGGCACGCTCAAGTTCTTTGATATTATCGTCCATTTGCTCTAATGGTTCGAATGAACAAATGTATCCGTTTTCTCAAAAGCTAGCGAATTTAGGGAACTGAAATGACCGTGGAGGTTTTTTTCGTCAATGTTTTGGGTGTTTTCCCACCCTCGATAGTAGATCATTGCAAAGTCAGCATGTAATGGAGTATCCGGAATGATGAAGGATATGCTCATATTCTTCCATTCGCTTTTTTTGAATGGAAGCCGTATGGAGCGTACAAGTTGCAAGCGGGAAGCGATGGCAACAACTCATAGCTCGTTTTCAGTTGTTCTTCCCCGCACCGCCTCACAGTACGAAAGACAGGTCATATCGATATTACGGAGGTGCTCTGCGTAATCTGAACGAGGCCGACGTGGAGAACAGATTTCGAAAGAAAGCTCCTCCCCAAGGTTGCGAAGCTGACTTCATTCCTCTCTCCCATGTAAAACTGAAGGACTTCCAGTTTCTGGTGAGTTCACGTATCGTTATGTCCAGTGTTGTTCACTAGAAGTTAATCAGCAAATCATGGATGTGAGAAAACGGGATTATTTCAGTATGATATTGAAAAGCAGAATGAGGAAAACAAGGCTAGAGAAGAGCTCGAGGCCGAGGTTTCTGTGGGTTTTCGCGTCCTGGTTGAAGCTTTCTCTTCTGTATGATGCTAAATGTGAAGGTGTCTCCATTCCAGCTTTCAACGTCACCTGATATGGTCCCATTGGAAGTCCGAAGACGCCTCATCACCACGCGATTTGGCAATGATCCGAAAAATTTGGAGACTCTTGAGGAATACCTGCGAATCAATGTGCGTAAAAATGGAAAGAAATGCTGCCTTATTCACATTGCATGAGTTCAATCATGTCTTCCATTATTTTGGGGGAGCTGTATTGCATTGTTTTCTTATAGGAAGAAATCTTCGAAGCAGGCCGTGCTCAACACTTCGGTGCAGATCGTCGAGCTCTGGTTGAGCGCCAGCTTTCTATCGTTGACAAGGTGAACTTATCCACGTCTAAAATCTCGTAGCTAACCTAATTGTTCTTCTGATCTTTAGGCAATCGCTCACAATGCGCGTTCAGTTGAGCTTCGCATAAAACGATTGGAGTTCATGAAGGAAATTCATCCGACAAGCGAGCTGTTGTTGGAGTGGGAAAAGGTTTGCAGTCTCTATTTCTGTTCCTTTGTAGTGTTATAGAGTATCACATGTGCTCAACTCTACAAGGAAACTCACATTAATATGGGTAATTGCTGGTATCCGAAATTTCGATGGTGTTTTTTAAATGCTCCGATAATTCAGTGGGGATCCATAGATTCTCAGTCTTCTATGTGAAACCTGTCTGCATGGCTCCATCAATATCCATCAACTCAACGCTAATCCCAGTATAATTTCTTTTAATTTTTAACCTCTGGTGTTGAATGTCAAGGAATTTGGCCGTTTAGCACATGACACTGGTTCATTAACTGAATTTTAACAGTGATCCTCTACTTACTTCAGCTGCTGAATGCATTCGTCAACAACTGCTCGTTGTGGGAGAAGTACCTGGACCACATACAGTACGATATGGCGCTGTACACCCGCGATATATTGGTTAGTTTTCGCTGTTCTTGATATCGTGCTTCAACTCACGTTGAACTAATACTACCTAACTAATACTACCTAATGTTTTAGGAGAAAGCGTTTGACCGTTGTTTTGTTAAGCTAGGATCTCTCCTGAATGGAAGTTTCAAGTAAGTTTCGTGTTTGATTCAGTGGGTCTCAAACTTTTCTTCTCCTTTTCCTTTTTTTTTTCAAAAAATGTCGATCTCATACGTTTCGAGGCTTCTAGTATAAGACGAAAAAATTTCGTGATCATTATTACACGGGCTAAGAATCTGTGCTCAGCGTTGAACCAGTTTGCTGATGAGGTTTGATGGGTTTACTAATTCACTCTGAAAAGCTCTAAATTACAATATTTGACTTCCTTGAATTCGTTCGATGTGACAACAGAATTAAGTGTTCGTCAAATTTTGTAACGAATGGAAAAGGGAGAATGTGATTCACTACTGTTTCCCCGTTTTATAAATGTGACAACTGCAAAGAAAAGTCACCGATGCCTCTAGTAGTTTTATTAAAGCCTTTTGAGCATGATCGCTGCGCTAAGAGGTTTTCGAAGAGTTTTATGCTTGAGTGCAGAGTCCCTAGAAGTGGTCATCAGAATAACAAATAGCCGTGTTTCAGGTCACATAAGGCAGATAGTGGTACAGATGCATTTCTGTTACGTATGTACGTTCGTCGACTCACGTGGTGGATGGAGTGTGGCTACACAAATCGTGCCGTTGCTAGTGTCCAGGTTTCTTTCTTAAGTTATTCTTGTGTTTCTTATTCCTAACCTTCAACCCTATCTGTAAATCTTTGTGAAATCTTCCTACGGTGTTCATTGAGAAAGTCGAGAGAATGTTCATTTTAATTGGCCTTATTGTTTGCTGAGAACAGTTAGACAGGAAGGTTACCATTGAACGAACCCCAATTTGTAGGCATGTATAGAGTATTACGAACGACGACCACATGATCTCGTTAATGCGCCCGAGAAGCAACTTATGGAGGCTTTCGCCAAGTTCTGGAGAAGTGGAGTTCCAAGGATAGGAGACCGGGAGGCGAAAGGTGATAATAAACGCTTGCATTGTGCACCTATGTTTTAGCGTATTCGTTGTTCTCGCCATCTTTTCAGAAGAGCTCTGTGAAACGCTTTTCTAGGCTGGGCCTACTACTTCTGTAAACGAGAAGTCGAAGAGGAACCTCATGACCCTGAAATTCTAGAGCGCGAAATACAGACCCAGCTGATTGCGTCACTAGAGGAAAGGTGAGAAACATTTCTTTTAGCGAAGCATCAATAGTGCAAGGCGAGATGATGAATTAGTGTAGGTTATTTAGATGCCATCTTTTTCAAGCTTAGCACGCGTTTGAGAAAGTTAAGACCGAGAAACAACACAGGTATCGCGGCCTTTCTAGACTGCGGAGAACTTGAATAAAGTAGGACGTCCTGAAACGTTCATTTGCCTCTTTTCGAGGCACTGACGAATGAATGAGGAGGTAGTTTTCGTTGAAATGATTTCCACATCTGAAAAGAAATGGACAATTTATGATTACTAACTGATAGGCAGGCAGTGAGGTTGTCGAGTAAAGACTCTGCATAAAACGATCCTTGATGGATCACGGTGGGCGTGTCATTCGAGACATGTTTCGGGTATTCGTGGATCCGGGCACTGGTTCATTGTTAGAAAGAAGATTAAAAAGGTTAAGGTAAAGGTGTCGGCGTTGATCAGTCCCCGAAGGACGTACCGCCGCATTCGTGTTCAATTCAGCATCGTAGAGGCATGGTGAATGCGAATTACGGCTGCGTACAACGGCTTGTGGGGGCTAGCCGCTATACCAAGTCAAAGTCTTTACCTTCCCAGACAAGTCTTGTACCAATTTACCCAACCTCTAGGGGTGGAAGGCTTGATAAGCACGTGCCGGGGTCGATCGCTCGACCGTGCGGGTGTCAGTAGCGCCTCTTACCACTGCACCACGCAGATCCTAGGTAGAAGATCAGAAATGTGTACTATAGTTTCGTTGTTAAGAATCGCGTCCTCAGCCAATGACGCCATATTGGACTGGAGTGAAATGGAGTGTGAGCTCGATAACATCGAAAGTCGACCGAGGAGACCTCTACGCGAAAACTATGCGAGGGTAAATTTAAATGTTTCTCCAGGAAAAGCGTTTTTCATGTGGGCATTGCCTACAGTGAACTTAGCAGCACTATTCAAGCCGCAGAAAACTTTTGATTCCAGGAGAATGATCAGTTACACGCACAAAGTGAACTCGATTTTCGAGATATCCGGATTGTCCCGGTATATCCCGCACATTGTGGTCTGGTTTTGCTACGGGCCCTAGGTGTACAATTTCCTGAACAGCTCGATCTCAACGTTTTCCACCCAGCAGGAGTGGTGAGAATAAGTCCTGCTACGGTATTTTATTGTTTCCGAATCTTGACCTCTTTTTTTCCAAAGACCGTGCCACCTGCGCCGACTTTCTGTTTGTTGGATGAATGGGATTTGATGCCATCGTCGACATCGATGTTCAGAAATCCCTGTCGTGGAGCCATTGATATCGCACTGAATATAGTTTATTCGATGGTCAAACACACACCTTGTACCGAATTCGTTTTCGTCCTTCTTGAGACGTAAGTGAGCAAATTTTTAATTTAAATGCTGAGGGTAGAATGGAAGGATGCTTGTGCTTTGCATTCCGTAGTTCTCACATTTTGTATAACTTTTCCAACCGAGAACATTGCGCGCAAGAACTGAAGTGATAAATTGCCGATTTGATATGAAGTACTGTGATATGTTTGTTTGAGCTACGAAAATGGTCTTCATTAACCCACGTAAAGGCCATTACCGTAGCTGAAACATAAAGGAAATGGAAACTTTAGAAACGTTGAATATGATCGTCATGTAATATAACTCTTGGTTGCTTCAGACGTACCTCTTTTGTTTTTCGAACACTTTCAAAAAAACAGAGATATCGAATTAAATGCATTATTAATCGGCAGTAGTATCGTGGAAGGCTATTGAAAAAAGTGACCGCGCTATATCCCTGTTAAGGCCCCTGTTATACACCCGTTCCCGATCGACGACCGGGAACGGGTGTATAACAGGGTTTTAAGAAACTCGAGCAAGCGACTTCGAGTCGACGGCGGTTCCTCTTATTCTTTCTCTTTTTTTCTGAGCTACATTCTCTCGTAGCTGAAATCCTCCATCAGCTAAGAATGAAAACCGGCCGTCCTCATCAAAAACCGCCTGAGGACTGTGTGAGCAAACAATTAATCACCGCATTTTCTTATTACCCTGCTTCAAGGGGTGCTTCGAATGATTTCTAGAGAACATTCTTGCCGAAGTCATTCTCACTAATCTCTGCGTCGCTTATTCATTGCATCTTTTCAGAAAAGCGTATCAGACTGATCTTCTCTATCACGATGCCCCTAAGAGTGTGCGCTGTGCGAAATTTCAAGAATATCTTCGAGAGGTGATGAAAGAATTGGAGCCACTGGATTTTAAGATGACACGAGAAGAGTTCGAGTTGGCTGTTGTAGCCTATGCTGTGAGCGTCGTGAGTTTTCAGGCTTTCTAATTACCTTCGTTGTGAAAACTCAGACGAGTGATTAGAATATGGTTTCAGTCGAGACGTTGGGTGCAGGAAGGCGGTGAAGGATTCTGTCCATCTAATCCGGATGAGAACGAAACTCAGCAGAAGAAGAAAAAGAAGAAGAAAGAAGGTCGACTGTTCACGCGAAGTCGTCTAATCGAGAGACTTAGAAATCTCGTGTTCAATGATGTCGCAACTCCACTGCATCTGCTTGGACCTAGACGTACGCAAATCTTGCTAAGAATGCTCATTTCGTTGATACAGGTAATTTCTTTTTTTTTTGAGAAATTCACTTCAATTTCATCTGCAGTGAATTCAGGATTTTTTCAGGCCATTCTAGTGAGGAAAACGAATAATATCGCAGGGTCGTCTACTGATAGGGAGTCAGATGTGGAACTCGTTCGTGAGGCGATTGCTGCTTTTGTGCTAAGGAAGAACTGTGAAAAGGTCAGCTTTCTTAAGATCTGTTGTGGGTTCCGTTTTCAAACGTCCTTGTTAGTATAAGGTTTTCAGAAAATGTGTCTTTACTCTTCATAGCCATTGGTGTTTAGGTGACCAAGACCGATGCGCTTGCCGCACTTGATGCATGGAAACAACTTTTCCGAAGTCTTGATCGGAACAAGGTTTGTGTCTAGGGTTTCATTCTGATTTTCGTTTCAGAATCGCCACATTTCAGTAAGAAATTGGTTATATAGTCTCGGCTCCGTTGGGGCGGGTATCCATTGTTATTTTCTTATTTTTAAGTGCTATAAAGGCGTGCGCAGCCAACAAATGTGTTCAATCCTTTCTCAAGGGGCAGCGTTGTTATCAGCGAGGGCGGCTAATCTTTGAACATGGGTCAGAAAATTCAGAGCAGTCTTTTCCGTCATCTCTTGAGCTAAAAGTTTCAGTCCCTCACCTGTTTCGAGTCCTCTCGAGCTCTGTGCGTTGCCTTACGGATCTACTTCGATTACTCAAAAGGTTAGTTCGCTCTCGTTGCTGTCAATTAAAATTAAATTAAAATTAAATTACTAAATGAAATTACATTCTCCAGAATTCGTTGTTTTCGGACAATTTCCGGGTAGTTTTTCCAAATTTTCAGGCTTCTGGTTTCTTTTTCGTTTTCAAGCTACAGTTTCCTTGTCAGCTTCTATCTTTGATAGTTGTTCTATTTCTTCTGGAATTTTCTCGATTATTTCGCTCTTTCTAATCCTGACTTAGGCTTTTTATTTAATTAAAATGCACCGAAGTGCGCACAATTCCGAGAACGAAAAGAGAACATCAAATACGCTAACGAAAACATAATAGCTTCAGGTTTAGCAATCATACAACCAAAAATGAATGACGTTGAGAACTAATCCATATAGAAAGTCAAAGTTAAGGCAAAAACAAACATAGAACGAAACATTGGTCAAAAAAGCAAACATAAAGCTGGCAATAACACCACAAATCCAGATCCACCTAGCACGCAAGGTGAGCTGATTTGTGTGCTCTGTAGGAAGGGTCTGGAAGCCAATACAAAGACTAACTGGGTTAGTCGCAGAAAGACACAGAAGGAATGGAGAAAGCGCCAGGTAAAATGAGTCGCGTCATGGTGTTTCTTAAATTAAGGTCTAGCTGGTATTGTATAGGACTGCTCATTTGAAGTTATGGAAAGCTCAAATGATCAAAACGCTCTTTCGGTGGAGCGTTTTTTTGAAAGCATGACTACCTCCAGCATATAAAACATCTGCTGGTACTAAATCAAACCATCTGACTGCTTTGTAGAACAAGCAAATGAAGAGCTGGGTGCAGTTTCTGTTTAAGATCTTACGATATTGTATATGAAAACATCCTTTCCTGACAGCCCTCTCACACTCCAGCGGTGCCCTGAGCGGCGTGGCCGGCGGCGGGTGGGGTTGGACCGGAGCTCCGCCCACCAACTGTGGCTGCCGGCGCCGCCGCCCACGTCCCGGGGCGCGCCATCGCCGCCGCCGGCAAAAAATGCCCGGCGCCATTCCCTCGGCGGCGACGTCGCCGCCGCCGCCGAAGTATACGGGTGGTCAGACTCGACGCGACAAATTCGCTGCGAATCAGCCACGAAGCGGCAAGTGGGAGGGCGGAGTTTAATTTCGCCGCTGGCTCCTCCCCATTCGGCATTACCGCACGGCGGCAATGCCGAATGGTCGGGACCAATCGGCATTGCCGCGGTGCCACGTTATCACCAGCGGCTGCCGGCGCCAAATTCGCGGCGAATTTGTCGCGTGGAGTATGCCCACCCCGCGGTGGTTCCGCTATCTTCGCGGCAGCGCTCTGCTCGTCTGCGCTCTCTCTCAGCACTGCGCCAAATTCGCCGCGAATTTGTCGCGTGTAGTATGCCCACCGCTTATGAGAACCCCCCCCCCTCCGGCGGCGGCGGCGATGTCGTCGGCGACGCCGTTGGGCCGGCCGCGGCCTATCTTTCATCATAGCCGCCGGCGACGCCGCTCAGAGCGCCGCCGGAGTGTGAGAGGGCTGTGAGGCTGCCAGGCCGCAAGATCCAATACTTTCTCGGCTTCAGCTTTACTCTATACGAGGACTTCGACAGGCAAATGCCATATCAGCGACAGTCCTCCCATATTGCAGGGTTCTAAGGTTAAGTGCTCTTAGTTGCTCATTGAAAGTGGGGAGAGAAGTGTATCTGAGTCCGCAATTGGAACGATAAAAACCAGCCGCGGATCATTAATATGAACATTGAGTAAGATCATATAAAGGATATTAGCGGATCATTAATATGAACATTGAGTAAGATCATATAAAGGATATTATACGCCCACTTAACCAACTGATTAATGTGGTCAGAAAAACTTGTGCTGTAGTTCAAAATAGTAGTGCTAGAAATTAGCTGGCGAAAACGCAGTTAGTTTTCAGGACATTAATGTTTTTGTTGCAAACTCACTGCACTCACCGCTTCGGCTGGTTAGGCATTCATTTGCATTATGTATAGGGTGGTAAGAAAGTCTTGAGCCGTTTGACGTCTACTTTTTCTTTGTTTCCTTATTCAGTGCACAATGCATTTTACTCTACTATTTAATCATCGTTGTTAGTCAGAATCATGATGTCCCTGATAGGCAGGCCAGCCATCTTCTAAATGCAGAACTGAGCAGGCTGGAAGCCAAAGAGTTCGCTGACTGCCCGTAAGACATCATCGACTTTGGTGACTCTTTTCTCAGCTAAAAAGCAACATGTAAGGAAGATAATTGATGGCTATAGGGGACAATATAAATGTAAAAAGATGCTTGCAAAATCGTGTGCCGACCGCATTTCTACAAATTTTATTAGTCTCTTTATCGTCATAGGGTCCTGCTGCATCATTGCGAATGTCCACCGAATGCTGTCGGCCGGGACGCCCGAGCTCAGTCCACTCAGCGCTTCTCTGTAACGAGGGAATGGAGCCAACTGGTAACTGTAGTATGACTGTGTTATAGTCTCCTTGCAAGAGTACGAGGGCTCTCTTCCGGATCCGCTGCGACAGCTTCGAGAAAGGCAGAATTTTCTACCACAGGAGCCCGTCCCAACCAAGGCTTGTCTTCGAAGCAGGAGTCTCGATCTGTAAAGCGAGATATCCAGAGCTCGACGATGCTGAGGGTTGAAGTGCCTTTTGCGAATACATCGTTGATGTTGCGAATGGTTTCCATTGTTCCAGTGCCGTGTCACCGTCCATTAAAGATGACGGCTCAAATATGCTCTTGTGAAAATGACATCTTATCTGAATGTAAAGGAGGGGGTCTGGCCATTTTTACCCATAGTTACGCTGCTTCGTGAATGACTAACAACTATCACATGCTAAGTTGTGGATACAATTCATAAGCCGGAAGTTCTGAAACTTTCAAGCAAAGTGGCTCAAGACTTTCTTACCACCCTATATTTTCGTTTTCTCGTCTTTATTTCCCTTATTTTCATTGCTACGAAATTGCATTTCAGCCTCACATACCACCAACCAATGGATTGAAGAGTGCGCTGTGTTCCTCAGAAATATCGAGCCGTTCACCACTGAAGACGATAAGGGCGTTGTGATAGAGGCTTATCTCGATGTGCTGGAACACCACTGGGTATGTCATTGTGGGCAGTATGTGTAGCGGTTTTTGTGTTAATCATGTGGTTTTGTTCAGAGAAGCAGTCATACCGGAAAGGAGAATCTGGTGGACATTCTGAAGAGAGGTCAGGAGGAGTGCCCACATAAGAGCTCCTTTATTCGAAGGTGTGGCGCACTTGTTTTTGTCGAGTTGATAATTATCATACAATATGCTTAGAGCATTTAAGATATATCGATCTATGTGCGGGTAGAGTTCAGAGTCTAAAGGTGCACCGGTTTATTGCAAGCAGAAATGTTCGAGCAGGTTGGTTCGATTTTTTCATTCGCCGTTTCCTTTGAACAGGTCTATTTTTTTGACAGATCCGACACTTGACACCATTCGATCGCTGTCTTTTCTTTACCTGGAGAAACGGAAGGCAGAAACACTGCAGGTAGAATTATTGTACAACCTGTTGGTTATGGTACTTGCATAACTCGTGAATCTCAGGAAGCGGGTGTCACATCGTCCACGAATGTGAGTGCGCAAATTACACGTCGGGAAGCATCTCGGAGAATGGATCCTGCGTTGTGGCGTCTGGCGATGGAGCAGTGCTTCGATGAGCGCTTTTTTGAGGAGGTACTGTTGCACAACCTCTTTTTCTATATGCTTCTAAAATTGTTGATTCTTGTAATTGTCTAGTGAGGCATTTTTGGCTGGAGACGTCGAGATCTAAGCAGCCGCAGCGCTGTGTGGTAAAGGTAAAGATAAAGCTGTCCGCGTTGATCAGTCCCCTAAGGGCCCATTCAGAGTTTTACTGCCGCAGTAAAGTAAAATTAGCAGCAAAAGGGGGATGAGCGCACCCCACATCCGTTTTCGGCAGCAAATCCGCTGCCGCAGCAAGGAATGTACCGTGACATTCCTTGCTGCGGCGGCGCTGCGGCAGTGCTGCCGCAGTAAAACTGTGAAAGCGGGTGCAGCGCTGCCGCTACTGCGCAGCTGACGCGCGCGTCGCTGGTCCCTTTCCTTCATCATTACTGCGGTAGCAACGCAGTAGAGTCTGAGTGGGCCTTAAGGAGGCGCCGAAGCATCCGTATTCTATTCAGAATCATAGAGGCATGATGAATGCGTATTGGGCCTATACATCGGCTTGCGTGGGCCCGCTATACCAAGTCAGTGTCTTTACCCTCCCACACAATTCTGGTACCTATCTACCCGACCCTGGAGTTATGAAAGACATGGTTAGCCCGAGCGTGGATCGATCGCTCGACCGAGCGGATGTCAATTGGGCCTATAGATTGGCGGGATACAAACTAGGGTTTCATTCTCACAAACAAGTCTGGTAACAATTCAGCCAACCCAGCAGGATTAGAGAGGTTGGTTAACCTGGGCCAGGATTGATCGCTCGACTATGTGGATGGCATATTTAGGGGGTTCTCAAAGTAGGAAGTGGCCAATTCACATTGTTTCAGACACACGTTATGGCATCGGCACAGTGCGGATGGTCACGACATCTTCACATAGACCGCACTCGCAGATTTGCTACGCGACAAAAATGCGAAGAAATAATGTGAGTGGCAATTTTTTCATGGCAAAATTGAAGTTTCTGTACGTTAAGCGAGAATGCTCGTATGTAGCGTTTATGTGTTCTCTGCTTTCAGCTGCCTCATGGAAGAGCGCGGGGCACATGTCTTCAATGATCTCGATTACGTTGATGTTTTAAAGGAGGTCGCTACAGTTCCCTCACAGATCTGAGAGCATACCACATTTGAGTCCTTATGCGGCTCATGGATACAAGGATGATCCATGAGTTCGTTGTTTATTGGAATGAGGATATTCCACTTAACGGAATAGAGAGCAAGATCATCTCAACTCCATTTTCCCGGTTAAGCATCGGCAGCGTTTGTTTTGAAGTTGATCGGTATTGCGATTTACGAAAGTACAGGTTTTCTTTAAGATTGTTTTGATTGTTACTAGTTTGATTTTTGCTGCATAAAGTCTTTCTGTATCGCCGTCGTGTTAATACTCGCGGTTACCTCCAAATACTTGTGTTGCCTCCACGTTACAGATCATGATTTTTCTTGTTTTGCTAAGATGGCGTCGGGCTTCGATACCGCACTCAACATCGGCGGTTCGCAGCAGGAGTCGTCGCAAAGCTTCAGCCTGCACATGTTCAAGTGTGTTTCCTCCTTCACTTATGCCTTTTATTCTTCGAAGTATCGCTCCTGCTGTTCCGTTTAGCAAGCCGACGATTGTGCTCGCCCATCTAGCTTTCAAGGGTGCCGCCTTGGCCTACTATTTTCTGGCGAATTGGCTCTCGTCTTCGTTCATTGTTCAATTTTTAATTATTGTGAGTTTACATGCTCACATAGGGTCCGTATGATTGTCACTTCCGGTTCTACTTTTCAGCTGACATTGTTATCCATGGACTTTTGGACAGTGAAGAATATAACAGGAAGGCTGCTTGTTGGCTTGAGATGGTGGAACTTTGTCGACGACGACGGGAATAATCACTGGAAGTTTGAAAGTGCCAAGGTACAGTATACTCTTTACTGTGTTCAGGCAAACGTCTTCAAACTCTTTTCCAAACCTGAAGAAAGAACAGGTGCATTGTGTGATAACTACCAACCGAAGGCGCTTTGCTCTTGTGTTAGTGCTTACAATGTTGAATTTTGGAAATGCGCAACATACATTTTCTACATAGGGCTGGAATCCTTCACATTTGTTTTTATAACGATAATGGAGTTCTAATAGGAGAGTTCTACTCCCTGTTAGACCTAGTAAGAATCGGTTGGGTGGAATGTTACTACACTGGAACAATGAGTGGACTAGGCACTCCTCCTTTTAGCAACCGATTTACTACAGAAGGGCTAACAAAGGAAGTATCAGTAAAATTTCCATGTGACTGTGACTGTAAACTTCATACACAATCAGAGAGGTGTCAATTTGTGTTTGTGATAATAATTTGTGAAAGCTTTGTGGATTTTCATTCTCTCAACCATTTATTCAAGGATCTGTCGCGTTTCCCTACATTGGATCGACGAGCCTTCTGGTTCGGCCTCGTCATGGGCCCTCTGCTGTGGTCGTTTTTTGTCTTCATGGCATTCTTCACTTTCAAGGTAAACGATTTACTCTGGTGATTTTTGAAATGTTAGGGAGAATACTGCCCTGTACATTTCCCTTCTTTCTGAGTTCTGACAGTTTTTGTAAATGTGTCCTTCAAAAGCGACACGCGTGGTCCCGCGGTAGGAGGCGCTATTGACATCCGCAAGGTGGAGCAGTCAATCCCCACTAGGGCTAACCAAGCCTTCCATCTGTCCGAGGTCGAGTAAATTGATGCCAGAGTTGTCCGGGAAGGGGAAAACAGTGATTTGGTATAATGGCTGGCCCATTGAGTCATTCTGTAGGCCAAATACGCGTTCGCCATGCCTCTGTGATTCTGAATGGAACATGAATGTGACGGCTTACCTTAGGGCCCATTCAGAGTTTTACTGCCGCAGTAAAGTAAAATTAGCAGCAAAAGGGGGGATGAGCGCATTTTCGCAACGGGTGCGCGCAACCGCTTTCAGAATTTTACTGCGGCAGCGTACTTATACAAAACAACATAAAATGCACAAAAATACAAAAAATAAACCATGATGAAACACAAAATGGATCCTCTGTGTAGTGAGGTGTGGTGCACGCCAAAAATTTGGCAGACATCGCCATACACCCCACGTCCCTTTTCGGTGGCAAACCTGCTGCCGCAGCGCTGCCGCAGTAAAACTCTGAAAGCGGGTGCAGCGCTGCCGCTATTGCGCAGCTGCCGCGCGCGCCGCCGGTCCCTATCCTTCATCATTACTGCGGCAGCAACGCAGTAGAGTCTGAAAGGGCCTTTAGGGAACTGATCAACGGTGGACCCTTACCTTTTATTATAACTTCTTATTCTTCGGATGATGGACGAGAGAAGATTCTCCTCCCCCCTAGCAGACAGCAGCAGATGCAGTAGGGTAGTATTGCAAGGAAGCTGTTTATACAAAATCACTAGACGAACACTGTTGAGTGTCTATGTATGTAGTTCTTCTGTAAAAATACGTGTATTATCCATAAAGACTCTCATTCCTGAAAAGCCTTGTAGATGGAAAAAGGTGAAATGTAAATTTGATACTGCCCGTCACCTGATACTTTGGAGGTGTAGAAGAGGTTCTGCGTTTGCATTAGTTTCAAAAAGCTGCATTGTTTCAGTGGGAGTGGATGGTTGTTGCTCTTCTTGGCTTATCCATGACTTCTGCCAACCTCTACGGTTACCTGCGCTGTCGATGGGCCGACACGAACCAGTTCACTAACTACCTGTCGAAATGGGCGTTTTTGTCGGTTAGTTTTTCTTGCGCTAAAAACAGAGCCTTCTTATCGGTTCCGTTAATGGTTCTGATGTATTTTTTTGGAAATCTGTGAAGAATCCACTCAGTGTTTTGTGAAGCACTTACTTTATCCGAGTCATACGCATATCCGTATGATCGGTATGATTTACTTTTTATTCATGATCTGCTCTTCCTTCAAGGTGCTCCGCCGACAGGCTCCCTCCTCGACGGATTCACTTCAACAGACGGTCTAGTGACACTATTTCTTACGAGTCATAATGATTTTACTCTCTCTGTGATAGTTGGTTGGTGTTCTAAGCGGAAATTGCAATCCTAACAAACTCATATCGTTATTTATTTCACTGTTGTTCCCGGCATCAGGATTTGGGACGATAAATCTGTGTTTTTACGAGTGTTTTTGTGCTCACTACGATCAACTGGCTGAGATCGAATCTGACCCCAACAGCGCTCTCAGTAGTCTCAGTAGCATTCGAACCAGTTTCTTTTATGACGGCGCAAGTGGACTAGTCATTTGAGGCACTAGCGAAATGCGGTTCAAATGACTTACATTCAACTCCGCCTGCTCTACTTGTCCACAATCGTCCTCACTTCATTCACCAAGTGCGTGTTTGCTTGCGTTGCAACTCAACAAGTCGAAGGTAATAGTTTTTAATGACATTAAAGTTATTTGGCCTACCGCTTTCCTCAAGCCACTGTGAAGCCATAGTTGTATATTTTGTCGTTTTAGGAATTAGAGTAACCTAAAGGAACCTAACATTTGATCAGCCTCTAAGGTCGAGCCGCGCATCATTCTTCCAAATCTCTCGACACGGAGGTATTGAGGACTTGATCGGCCTTGGGTGAGGCTCAATAGTTCGAATGTGGTGGTGGGATTAGCGCTAATTGTCACTGCACCACTCCCAGTTTCTGTCATGTTAAAGGTCGACAATATCAGGCGGGTTCGTCTGCATAAGGCCCCATTCACATGCTGCATCAGCAGCATTGCAGCAGTGATGAAGGGCAGCTATGCACTGCGTAGTGGCCCCTTTATCGCTGCCGCAACACTGCTGCAGCGAAAGTGTGACTGGGGCTTAACACTGCGGAGCTTTTAGAAGTAAGGAATTGCTTGTTGTGTATTTTTTGCTCTAATTCGAGTGTCTCACTCAGAATTGCTTCACAATTTTCTTTTGCTCAATAATCGATGGATTTTTTCTCCGGTTAAATCGACATCACAGAACTTAAAGGATTTATGTGTAAAAGCGTGTAACGGCTCGCATGGATCTTCTTCATAATAAGAAGCGATTCTGTTGGTTGACTGCTCTAAGGGCTCGTTTAGACGCCGCGCGGCGAAAATGCAAAATTGAAGCGCAATCAATAATTAACGTCCTTGATCTAATTTGCTCCTCTACACCAGTGGCGCAGACCGGTGGTGTGCAGGCGGGTGGCGCCTCATATGGGCAAACTTACTGGCCGTTCGGGTTTTTTAGAAGGCTGCTGTTCCTTATTAAAGGACATTTTGAAGGAATTCACTGTTTCTTTTTCGTTTAATTTCTTCCCTATGTGATTATATGCCTAATTTTTTGCTTAGACGCGGCGCCACCGGACTGCGCCGCTAACGCAAAGGAGCAAATTCGATCAATGACGTTAATTATTGATTGCGCTTCGATTTTGCATTTTCGCCGCGCGGCGTCTAAACGAGCCCTAAGAGGATCAAAGGATTTTTCCTCCTTGGAAAAAATCTTGGTAATCACCTGACCGTCCTTAAAAACTCGTAGCCAGTTTTTGATATCCGTTCCATCCGTTCCGTATATAATAATCGAGTAAGCCTTTGCGGGCACTCCTCCCGGGACACGCTATTGCATGCTTTTCACCCTGGCCCTCCTCGAAGGCCGCGCTCACTGCTGTTTACTCTGACTTCAGCTCTCCGCCAAGGGCGCGTTCTCTACTGTTCACACGCACTTTTCACTCTCATCAAAAACAACGCGCTCTGGCGCATGCACGCTGCACCCCTAACCAAGCGATGGTGTCTGCAACATGGGGTTCACGAGACCGAGTCGCGATCAGTGAAATGGAGTTGCCAACTGTGATAAACCGCTGAAAGCAGTGATAAAATAGCGCCAATGCTCTTCTGCTCAGCTATCACTGTTTCATTATCCTACTTTGGATATCTAACCGCAGTAGAACCGCTGAAGGCCGGGATAGAACAACATCCGTGCTCTTCTGCACAGCCAACACTGTTTCATTGCCCTGCTGTGGATAACGAGCTATAGGAATATGCCTCAAATAACACTATCCGTTCCGTATATAATAATCGAGTAAGCCCTTGCGGGCACTCCTCCCGAGACACGCTATTGCATGCTTTTCACCCTGGCCCTCCTCGAAGGCCGCGCTCACTGCTGTTTACTCTGACTTCAGCTCTCCGCCGAGGCCGCGCTCTCTACTGTTCTCACGCGCTTTTCACTCTTACCAAAAACAACGCTCTCTGGCACATGCACGCTGCACCCCTAACCAAGCGATGGTGTCTGCAACATGCGGTTCATGATATCGAGTCGCGATCAGTGAAATGGAGTTACCAACTGTGATAAACCGCTGAAAGCAGTGATAAAACAGCACCAATGCTCTTCTGCTCAGTCATCACTGCTTCATTGTCCTACAGTGGATATCTAACTACAGTAGAACCGCTGAAAGCAGTGATAAAACAGCATCCCTGCTCTTCTGCACAACCAACACTGTTTCATTGCCCTCCTGTGGATAACGAGCTATAGGAACATGCCTCAAGTAACAATAACGCAGGTGTTTCATCCTGAGTACAAATTCGGTGATTATTCAGCACTGTTAAACCATGGGGTTTATGAGATCGAGTCGCTATCACTGGAATGGAGTTGCCAAGTGTAATAAGGCACTGAAGGTAGGAATAGCACAGCAACGCTCCTCTGCTCAGCTCTTCTGCTGGATAACCAACTATAGTAAGAGCGCTGAAAGCAGTGATAAAACAACAACAGTGCTCTTCTGTTCAGCCAACACTGTTTCATCGCTGCTCAACCAACACTGCTTCATTGTCCACCCGTGGACAACCAACTATAGGATTTCTCGATATATACGGAACGGATGGGAACATGCCTCAAGTAACAGTAACGCCGGTGTTTCATTCTGAGTACAATTCAGTGAATCTTCGGCGCTGTTCGCGGTTGTATGGCTGCTCTGGCCACACTCTTTTCTCCGATAATGCTAATCAACGGGTCCGTGGTAAACGAGTCTTGGGTACTTTTATACCACCACCGCTCTCCACCACCACCCTTCTTCTCACTACATATATACGGCCCTTGAAACGGTGATTTACCGAAGCCGCTCTTTGACTGGATTTTTCGAAAAATCGTAGGTTTACCGCTAGGTTCAGTCAAATTCACAAGCATTTAGTGACGCTTCTACAGAGTAGTACTCACGGGGATTTTTCGAAAAATCGGAGGTTCACGCTGGATTTTTCGGAAATTCGTAGGTTTACCGCTAGGTTCAGTCAAATTCACAAGCATTTAGTGACGCTTCTACAGAGTAGTACTCACGGGGCCCTTTGACTGGATTTTTCGAAAAATCGGAGGTTTACCGCTAGGTTCAGTCAAATTCACAAGCATTTAGTGACGCTTCTACAGAGTAGTACTCACGGGGCCCAGTCAAAGAGCGGCGAAGCCGCTCTTTGACTGGATTTTTCGAAAAATCGGAGGTTTACGCTGGATTTTTCGGAAATTCGTAGGTTTACCGCTAGGTTCAGTCAAATTCACAAGCATTTAGTGATGCTTCTACAGAACAGTACTCACGGGGCCCAGTCAAAGAGCGGCGAAGCCGCTCTTTGACTGGATTTTTCGAAAAATCGTAGGTTTACCGCTAGGTTCAGTCAAATTCACAAGCATTTAGTGACGCTTCTACAGAGTAGTACTCACGGGGCCCAGTCAAAGAGCGGCGAAGCCGCTCTTTGACTGGATTTTTCGAAAAATCGGAGGTTTACCGCTAGGTTCAGACAAATTCACAAGCATTTAGTGATGCTTCTACAGAGTAGTACTCACGGGGCCCAGTCAAAGAGCGGCGAAGCCGCTCTTTGACTGGATTTTTCGAAAAATCGGAGGTTTACGCTGGATTTTTCGGAAATTCGTAGGTTTACCGCTAGGTTCAGTCAAATTCACAAGCATTTAGTGATGCTTCTACAGAACAGTACTCACGGGGCCCAGTCAAAGAGCGGCGAAGCCGCTCTTTGACTGGATTTTTCGAAAAATCGGAGGTTTACCGCTAGGTTCAGACAAATTCACAAGCATTTAGTGATGCTTCTACAGAGTAGTACTCACGGGGCCCAGTCAAAGAGCGGCGAAGCCGCTCTTTGACTGGATTTTTCGAAAAATCGGAGGTTTACGCTGGATTTTTCGGAAATTCGTAGGTTTACCGCTAGGTTCAGTCAAATTCACAAGCATTTAGTGATGCTTCTACAGAACAGTACTCACGGGGCCCAGTCAACGAGCGGCGAAGCCGCTCTTTGACTGGATTTTTCGAAAAATCGTAGGTTTACCGCTAGGTTCAGACAAATTCACAAGCATTTAGTGATGCTTCTACAGAGTAGTACTCACGGGGCCCAGTCAAAGAGCGGCGAAGCCGCTCTTTGACTGGATTTTTCGAAAAATCGGAGGTTTACGCTGGATTTTTCGGAAATTCGTAGGTTTACCGCTAGGTTCAGTCAAATTCACAAGCATTTAGTGATGCTTCTACAGAGTAGTACTCACGGGGCCCAGTCAAAGAGCGGCGAAGCCGCTCTTTGACTGGATTTTTCGAAAAATCGGAGGTTTACGCTGGATTTTTCGGAAATTCGTAGGTTTACCGCTAGGTTCAGTCAAATTCACAAGCATTTAGTGATGCTTCTACAGAACAGTACTCACGGGGCCCAGTCAAAGAGCGGCGAAGCCGCTCTTTGACTGGATTTTTCGAAAAATCGTAGGTTTACCGCTAGGTTCAGACAAATTCACAAGCATTTAGTGATGCTTCTACAGAGTAGTACTCACGGGGCCCAGTCAAAGAGCGGCGAAGCCGCTCTTTGACTGGATTTTTCGAAAAATCGGAGGTTTACGCTGGATTTTTCGGAAATTCGTAGGTTTACCGCTAGGTTCAGTCAAATTCACAAGCATTTAGTGATGCTTCTACAGAGTAGTACTCACGGGGCCCAGTCAAAGAGCGGCGAAGCCGCTCTTTGACTGGATTTTTCGAAAAATCGGAGGTTTACGCTGGATTTTTCGGAAATTCGTAGGTTTACCGCTAGGTTCAGTCAAATTCACAAGCATTTAGTGATGCTTCTACAGAACAGTACTCACGGGGCCCAGTCAAAGAGCGGCGAAGCCGCTCTTTGACTGGTCCGTTCCGTATATAATAATCGAGTAAGCCTTTGCGGGCACTCCTCCCGGGACACGCTATTGCATGCTTTTCACCCTGGCCCTCCTCGAAGGCCGCGCTCACTGCTGTTTACTCTGACTTCAGCTCTCCGCCAAGGGCGCGTTCTCTACTGTTCACACGCACTTTTCACTCTCATCAAAAACAACGCGCTCTGGCGCATGCACGCTGCACCCCTAACCAAGCGATGGTGTCTGCAACATGGGGTTCACGAGACCGAGTCGCGATCAGTGAAATGGAGTTGCCAACTGTGATAAACCGCTGAAAGCAGTGATAAAATAGCGCCAATGCTCTTCTGCTCAGCTATCACTGTTTCATTATCCTACTTTGGATATCTAACCGCAGTAGAACCGCTGAAGGCCGGGATAGAACAGCATCCGTGCTCTTCTGCACAGCCAACACTGTTTCATTGCCCTGCTGTGGATAACGAGCTATAGGAATATGCCTCAAATAACACTAACCCCGGTGTTTCATTCTGAGTACAAATTCGGTGATTATTCAGCGCTGTTAAATCATGGGGTTTATGAGATCGAGTCGCTATCACTGGAATGGAGTTGCCAAGTGTAATAAGGCACTGAAGGCCGTAATAGCACAGCAATGATGCTCCTCTGCTCAGCTCTTCTGCTGGATAATCAACTATAGTAAGAGCGCTGAAAGCAGTGGTAAAACAGCAACAGTGCTCCTCTGTCCAGCCAATACTGATTCATCGCTGCTCAACCAACACTGCTTCATTGTCCACCCGTGGACCACCAACTATAGGATTTCTCGATATATACGAAACGGATGGGAACACGCCTCTAATAACAGTAACGCCGGTGTTTCATTCGGACAAGGGAGGTTGCTCAGCGTGCTCCGAAGATTCGCAACGTAACCCATATTGTTTTGCAGAGCATCGAATGACGATTACAATGGCATAGTTTGTTTTTGCTAAATGCAAACGGATGACCCGAAAGAAGGCAAGAAATTTTGACCACTAACTAGTGACGAGAGCACTTCTAGGTGTTAACCAATAAAGACTGTATCATGGTGGCTCAGTGGGTAGCATGCAGGACTCTCAATCTGATGGTTGGTGGATCGATCCCTTCGCTGTTTTTCTTTTGCCTCCCTACGCTAGATACCAAAATACGCTCCTTTTGGAATTTTGTCGCGGGACAAAATCGTGTTTCGAAGGAGTATGGCCAACAAAGTACGCACAAACGACAATGTCTTCTAGTGCATACATGTCTTCTAGTATGTATGTGTGTATGTGAACAATATCTACCGTAACCAAACCAAATCGACCCCAAATTCAGAAACAAATGCCAGATTCGCAATCAGCGTCGCGAATAAGCCCTGTAGACAAAGTTGGGGCTAACTCGGTGATTTCGACCCAACTACCCAACTTTGTTACCACAGACCCTAGCAAGCTCACTTCAGACACAATGGGAAAAGCCGATATTAGATTTGTGAATTGTGGGATTTGTCAACAGCGCAAATGATCTACAGTGCCGGCCAAAAAGGTATTCGTTTTCACTTTTTTGGATGTAACTTCTTAGGGACTGAAGCTTTCAAACTGATTTCTTTACTGTTAGCGGAGAGTCGCAAGGGTGTACGTATGCCAGTTTCATTTTGATGAGGGCTTGAAATTTCGTAAAATTTTCCATCAGTAAATTAAAATGCGCACTTTCAAAAAATCGGCCTCATTGACAATAAATTTTTCCTACTCTGAAACAAGTAATGTTTTTGCACCTTCCTATGTGCCATTTGAAAGAAGAAGATTTTTCCTACAGAACGATATATTGAGGTTTTTTTGTTTCTCAGCTTTTCATTATTTTTAGGTGATCCAATGGGGGCGTGTCCATGATTTGTCCATTACCTTTCCATGCAACTCCTGCTTCGTTGTGCAGAGGCTTTCACAGCGTCTTATATGCTGTTTGAAACACAATCAAAGGCGCTATCGGACTGTCTTCCTTCTCTCACGAAACTGAGTTTCTAGAATTTTATTTAGGAAAAACTACAAATTGGAAGCGTCATTTTAGCTTCCTTATAATTTCTTCTGCTTAGAAGTTTTTCGAAGCGTTGAATACCATTCGTAAGAGGAATCCTCGCTCTCCGCTGGGCTGTTTTTGAAAATTTTCCACATATTGGTTTTTGTTCGTTTTCAAGCAATGAAAGTGAGCGCATCCTTGACCACTGATTTCCGCACGCGACGATCGCGCGCCGCATGCGCGAAATGTGAAAGCGAATACCTTTTCAGAAGTTACTGGAGGAGACAGGATAAATAATAGTAAGTTAAACTGTCGGACGCTCACTAACGGTTTGATAACCCTGTCGTTTGAATTTCAGTTGGAATACTTCAGTTCAGTTTGCCTCCGACGTCGCACGCGGCGCGCAGTCATCGCACGCGGACATCGGTAATCAAGGACGTAGTTCAGTTTAACTGCTTGAAAACGAACAAAAACTAATATATGGAAAATTTTCAAAAACACTCCCGCGTAGAGCGAGATTTCCCCTTACGAAGCGTATTTGAGGTTTCGAAAAACCTTCTAAGAAGAAAAAATTGTAAGGGAGCTAAAATGACGCTTGTAATTTGTAGTTTTTCCTAAATAAAATTCTAGAAACTCAGCTTCGTGAGAGAAGGAAGACAGTGTCCGATAGCGCTTTTGATTGTCTTTCGAGGGCATATAAGACTCTGTGAAAGCCTCCGTATGCAAAGCACGAGTTGCATCCAAATGTAATTTACCCGTCTTGGACACGCACCCCATTGGACCACTTAAAAAATGATAAGAGCTAAGAGTAACAAAAGACGTTAATATATCATTTCGCAGAAAAAATCTTCTTCTTTGGAACGGCACATGAGCGCTTGCAAAAACATTACTTGTTTTAGAGTAGAAAAATTTATTGTGAATGAGACCGCTTTTCTATTAAAAGCAGGCATTTTACTTCAATGATGGGAAAATTCACTAAATTCCAGATCCACATCGAATCGAAACAGACATACGTACTCCCTTGCAACTATTCGTTGACAGTAAAAAAATCAGTTCAAAAGCTCAAGTCCCTAATGAGTTACACCCAAAAAAGTGAAAACGAATACCTTTTTGGCCGGCACTGTATCTTGATAAAAATTAAACGATACTCATCCAAAATGGAGTCTCTGTGTTCTTTGGAGTCCAAAAAGTAGAACAATATGAATAAAGATATTCTCGATAAGTGGACCTTCGTGCAAATACTCAACACTAGTAAGGCTGATTAGGTCAGAATCACCGATTTAGCTCAAACTTTGTCTACGGGGGTTATTGGGTGCAATGATTACGAATCTGACATTTGTTTTTGAATTTGGGTCGATTCTGGTGGTATCTCTGGTGGTTGCGATCTAGAATCGCATTTGCCACTGGTTAGTGGTCAAGGGTTTTTGCCTTTTTTGGGTCATCCGTTTGAATTAGCAAAAACAAACCATACCGGTGTATTCGCCATTCGATGCTCTACAAAACAATATGGGTCTCGTTGTGAATCTTCGGAGCACGCTGAACAACCTCCCTGAGTACAAATTCGGTGAATCTTCGGCGCTGTTCGCGGTTGTATGGCTAGCTTGTGATCGTCTCCATAGTACCTAACGGTGATCGTGCCAGTGTATTATTTTTATTGCTTAACAGAAATAACTAAAATGTTAAAGGCATGGAGGAAATCGCATTCGAAACAAAACAATAACGGAAAAGAAGAATGGTAAATTAAGTCCTTCCGTCCATAGTCAAGTTCACGTTGATTTCCATGTATTCCTCACTTGTTGTATATGTCCAGGTTAAACTGCAGTCACCAATAAATGCAGCCTATGCAGTCTGCAGTAAAGTAAATAGTGGAGAACGTTTGGGCTACTTTACAGCTCGAAGAGGATCCTTCGATTGTTCTTCGCGGCAACCTGTTTATACTAGGATGAACCAAAATTCTTGCCACATTTTCAATGCTTTCTTGTTTGAAAAGTTATCCTTATGATGGAAACGAATAGTGATGTGTTTCATGTTATTTTGAATTTAGTGAATGGCCCAAGTACTATTTTGAAGCTGGTGAAATGCTCAAGTGGTATGTTGTGGCTGTTAGATTGAAAACAAAGTTGTGTCCCGTTTTGCACCTTATATTTGAAACATCATAACTCAGCTCAGAGCTAACCGTTTTTCCTAATTTGAATAGTGTTCGAAAGAGCATGTCTTTGTCTAGTGGAATATTAGTCAGTCGTGCCACTAGCGAACAATTTGAAGATCTGGACTGAGTAAAATCCATGAAGGCGAATATGAGTGTGTAAAAAGTGGCAGCGATTTAGTCTGAGGTCTGATGAACGTGGGAGACGTAGGAGAGTTTTGATCCTTATTTCGCTATGATTCTGGATGACCATCTCTGTGACATGCAGATGTGCTAAGTTATAGGGAAGTAGCGGGGCATGTTGACCCCTAGGCGGTCACGTTTTCAATATCATATGTATTTCCAATGTACACCTCTTTCTTCATCGTTCGGTTAAGAGGAATAAAGAAAAGGTAAGTGTAATACAGCTGTAGTTGACAGGATCATGACCACTGCCTTCTTACGGTGGAAATTCATTTTCAGAAAGATCTTGGAAGGGCAACCGCAGTGCAGAAAGTGTGCAAAATGTTTTCTTTCATAGTAACCATTCCTCATCGCATGTTATAACGTTATCAAAAATTGCTCCGTAATAATTGTCCTGATTCAATGAAACCCCTCAGTGAAATCATCGAGACACTAATTACAAAATTTTTTCACCCTCTTAGGCGGCTTAAGGTGGCCAAAGACAACAGTGTGAAAGAAGCCTAGTTTACCTGCTTTAGCGTAGAAATACATGTGGTGGCTTCTTTTCCCAGTTCCTTTAGGATACAAGGATAAAAAACAAATGTCCGCCAAATATTGCCCTCCCTTCTGCCGATTGCCTTCGTTCAGAAAACTTGCTAAATCAGACAACTACAGTTCCTTGTGAAAGTATATTCTCATAGCGTACAATACACGGATTTACAACTCTCAGTTCCACTACTCAGTCGTAAAAAATCAGGAATCGGGAGCAACTGCTAAGGAAGTGCTTTTATAAGAGGAAGAATTGTTTGCTAACTTATACAGCTTGACTCTTAGGTTACCCATGTTGTCTTTCGAGTTTGTTGTTTAATGAAGAGGGTCAATGATTCAGGAAGATGCGGGAACGTACAGAACTTTGTTTACAATGTGATAGCACATTTTCGGAGGAAGATGACTTTAGCTTTAAGTTCTGGAGGCAAAGCACAATGAATTTCTGTCTTTATTCACAGACTATTGTTAGATACAGTGAAGTGGTCGCGCGTAGTATACACCCCGGTGCAAAGTTATAGTTTCACCCCGCGATTTGTCCATAAGTGTTCAGAGAACCTATTGAGGGGATCTAGTAACAATACTGTCAGATTCCTCACCATCGAAAACCTAGATATAAAAATTCTGGGCGGGATGTCTTGGCATTGTAAGACACTACAATTTTTTTTATTGAAAAATTAGAGATAATGACCGGTGCAAAATTATAGGTTCACTTCATTAAAAAGCTGTCTGTTTTTAAAAATATGAACATTCAAGTTGAGTTTAGTACTTTGTTACATCACCTTTGTTATAAACAACATCAAACATTCTATGTGGCATACTTCCAATGAGATTATCAAGAAAAGTTTGTTCTACATGAGCCCAAGCATCAAAAATGACATTCTTGAGAACAGTAACTGAGGTGTAAGTGGTGCCGTTCCTGTGAACATTGTGAACAAGCATGCCCCAAAAATGTTAATAATATATCGGGTTCACATCTGGAGAACAACTGAGCCACGCTAAAAGTTGGATTCTGTTGGAATCGAACCAACTCGTAGTTGACCTCGGCACGTTTATGGGAGCATTGTCTTGCTGGAAGAAGATAAGATGCCCACGAAATCTTCTCAAATAAAGGAGAAGGGGTTTTTTTTAACACATCCTGATAATCCTCGCTGTCCATGTTAAATGAGACAAGCCCCAAAGCAACAAGTCCATATCCGGAAAATGCAGCCCAAACCATGACACTTCCACCGCCAAAGTTGCGTCTAGAGAATACTCGTTTCTCCTTTCTCAGATCTCTCCAGTAGTCTTGTAGCCGTCGGACCCATCAATATTCCACTTTTCCTCATCGGAAAATATCACCTTAAAACTAGAAATGCTTTTCTACACCCACGACTTATGGACGAATCGTGGAGTGAACCTATAATTTTGCACCGGGGTGTAGTGATATTTAGAGGACGCTTCAAACACCAGCACAGTCTAGCGATCGATCCCCGCAAGGGTAGCCGTCTTGATCGTGGGAAGGTGAAGACACTGACTTGAATTGTTACTGATCCCCGCATGGCACTGTTTGGGCTAAATACGCATTCACTAGTTGTTTTGACGAAAAAAGTACCATCAGAACAAAATTTAGTATTCAGCATTTCTTAGTATTCATCGCAGGAGCCTGAGAAAGCACCGCGATTAAAGTGTAATATACCTTCACAGTGCTACGCTAACTCAATCTTGGGGAGGTGGTTTTCCGAACGTAGAATTGTTGATGAAGAATTCGCGGCCATATTTCACCTTTACTGTTCCCTCGAACGTTTCAGACATGAAGTCAGGCCATGGAGGCTCAGGCAGAGGAGGCGCAGGCGAAGGAAGCACAGAATCAGGGTCCACTCTTCCGTGCCGCTCGAATCGAGCTCGATGCTTGAACCGTAGAGCTCTACTCGGTCAACTTAGCAGCGGTGCTGATGTCTCAGGTGCTCGCTTTGGCCGCAGAGGAGGACTAAATGGAGCTTTCGGTGGTAGCTCTGGTATAAACGGTGGCATTTCTGGTGGCATTAATGGCAATTCGATGTTCAATTTTAATAGCAACAACAATGGTGCTAATTCTTTCAACAACAATAATAATAATGTGAATATCTTCGGCACTAACAATAATAATAACAATAACAATGTGAATATTAACATGAATACTAACAACTTCAACATCCGGAACAATAATATGAATGCCAACAATATGATGGGATAAAGTCAAAAATGATACTCGTTTATGTTGTTTACATCAGTTCACAGATGTCTCTTTATTAGTCAAATTGGAAGCAGTTTTCAAATGGATTTCAAAAAGTCAAAAAAAACATGCAACAGTCAAAAATCGTGTTTGAGATTTAGAACAATGGAAAACTTGTACAATAAACTACCAAGGTTCATCTCTCTGATATGGTGGAGGTCAAGCGCAGAGGTGAGGAAGGACGGATATCGCCATACTTAGGCCCTTGTTATACCTTCGCCCATCCCCCAGCGTAACTCGTCCATTCAGTATCAGACACCGTGGGGCCAGACACGTTTATACGAATTATCACGGTGACGCTGGCGTGGTGACGCTCACGGGCTGTTATGCACACGCTCGCGTACCTTCCACGCTCTAGTCGCTGCGCATTGCACTGCGATTGACCCTTTCGCTGGGGTTGGGTCGATCACCTCGCGCATTGCTCTGTATGCTTCGGGCGAGTTCGTGCGTGCGTCGCGTGCTCAGCGTCTGAGGTTAGCGGCGCACGCGATCACCGCTCGCAAGCCGCTGACGCTCACCGCGAGCGAATGTATAACAAGGGCCTTAGGCCTTTGTTATACCGACGCTCACCCCCCAGCGTCTGCCAGTGCAACTCGTCCCATTAAGTATCAGACACCGTGGGGCCGGACACGTTTGTACGAGTTATCACGTAGACGCTGGCGTGGTGACGCTCACGGGCTGTTATGCAGACGCTCGTGTACCTTCTACGCTCTAGTCGCTGTGCATTGCACTGCGATTGGCGCTTTCGCTGGGGGTCGCTCGATCACCTCGCGCATAAATATTGATTTACCTAAAAATCTTGCGCGCGAAAATACAAAAACACACGACTGTTTTGAAACGTGTCATTGTTAAAACTATAGTAGTGGCGGCATCTTTTCAATATCAATTCCATCTGCTACATGAGGTTGTAAGAGAAATGCTCTACAACTAATGACCTTCTGTTCCGACCTCATGGTCGTCTTAAGTGGTCTAAGCAAAATTCAACGGTTTACTCGCTAGACAGGCCACTAAAATCCACCCTATAGTTAGTATTATAGAATATATACTAGTGCAATCATAGGGTATATACTAGTACAATAATCGAGAAACGGTATGTTGCACGGTGCACAGTAATATCATGCACGTCAATAGTTTCTTGCACTTATAAATTCAAGTAGCTGGTGGTTGTAAATCCAAAGAAACAAGCCAGATTAATATAAGAATTCATGTTTCAAATTTCGCCAACTCATACTTCCGGAACGGAGATTAAAGGCACAAGATATAAGGGATACATGCCAGATATGTTGAGCGACTCGAATTATAGAGGAAAATGCACGACGAAGTGGGGGTAATAGAAGAAATGGAGCAATAGAAGCAAAAGCAGCACCAATCCATTGAATATGTAACAAAAGAAATGACAGGATGTGGAAATATGGGAAGTAGAAAATTGCAAGCTACAAATGATTTAGTCTATGGCCGAGCAACATCATAAAACGATCCGCGGATATTTGTAGAGCTCCGTCCTTGATAAAAGTAAGGAACATGTGGGAGAAGAAGTTTGCTCTGTATCGGCTTTTCGTTCCAGAGGGTTCTGGTGACACTAGGACCAGTACGATACCTGGTCCAAGGGTAAAATGGAGGAAGTCCGTAGTCGTAGAACGTCGTTTTTGACAAGTCAGGAAAACGTTGTGTCCTATTGATCTTAACACCACAAGCAACAGAGATTACCAACGAATCCTTGTCGAAAATTACTCTATTCGGGTGGGTATCAACGGGCTGTAACAAGAGGTCTATAAGACGTGCTCTAATAGCGGACCTGCCACAATGACAGAACGGCAGAAGCGGCGCTTTCTTGTGCCGAGAACCGCCGTTTTTGTATATTTTCTCTGAAATTGATTTATGCGTAAAAACAACTATACATTTGAACACAGGAGCTAGAGCTCTATCTTTTCATATACGCATTTTGCAAGTTCGAAGAACATGTTTATAAGCAAACTTGCGATTTTCGGCCCGTTGTCCCTTCGATTCTTGGTCTGGTTTCTTGTCGCTCGACGACGACCCGCCCGCCTTTTTTTACCCGTTGGGCATGCTGCCCAATTGAATCATGGTATACTCCATCCGAGTCACCACTCGTGAATCCCAAATACGACACCTTTTAACGATAAAGCGCCTCTTCCGCCGTCCGTTACTGTAGTGTACACCACTCTTCTGCTCAGGTTCTTCGAGAAAAGTACACAACCATGGTTGTTGGAGTTTCCAGGAACAGTGCATACTCCATATATATTGCAACGATGTTCCTTTCGGTAACTGGAATCCGTTGTCAAGGTTAGTGCATCGAAAGAAACAAAGGAGACATTCGGCGGGAAGTCCGCTGACGACGCTGACATCCTCGGGTCGACCTAACTGAAGGCACATAACGAGCCGAAAGCGAAAAGGTAATGTCAGCACATTTGCACGAAACGGTGACGAACGATGTTCGACGAAATCGACCCCTCTCCCTCGAGTTCTGCAGAATTTCTGGCTTACATTGAAGTAATCACTGTTGTAGAATACGCACCATGTTAGTATTTTTGCATTCTGCAACGTCAAGAATGCAGCACATCGATTTGTCGAAAAACGGTACTTCTTGAAATTTTAGGTTTAAAGGGGAAATACGCCACCCATTTCACTTTTAGAGAAAAGGCTAACACACTGCTACTCTGCCGAGAAGTCAGTAGGTGGTTTTAAACGCTATTAGCCTGACGTTTCGAAATGTTCGTCGCGTCTACTTTGTATCTATAGAAACTCAATAATGGCTTTGGTCAAAGAGCGCCTGAACTGTGACGTCGTTAATGGGCAATATTCGCCATACTCTCATCTATTGGTTTGGTAATGGTTCAGCACGTTGCAGCAGTTCCTGCATTATGCTTTATAGGTAGGATAGGTGAACTTCTGCTAACTCAATTACCTTTGATTTACGATAAATACATCGCCAACAGTTTCATAATTACATCAAAACAGCTCGTAATGGATGAATGCTTTCTCATTCCTAACCAGCATTCGCAGCACATCAGGCTTACCACGTAAAGAATCCAACCGCTCAGAGTGATACTATTGCTACTGCTTAGTGGTTAAATGGTTGGAAGCCGTGTGGTTATCGAAAAGGAAGCAACTAAAACGCAACTAGCAACTAAAGCAATCAACGCAACATCCGCTAAGAGCGTTGCTGCCAAGCGGGCTGTTGTACGCATTATGCTTGGGACAGTTACAGACAGCTATGTGCATGAGTTAGGAAAAATGACAGTGATATCAGATTCCAAAATACCCTTTCAGAACGGGTATGAGAAAACATTATGTTATAGCAAAGCACATCAACCACTGTCCAGTGCATACGACCTTTCAAGAACCGTATTCCTTTATGTCTTACCTTTATTTATGACGATTTCCCTTCTGCAAAAAACCATGCCTCCTTCGTGCTCAACTTCAAGACGATTTTGTCCTTGTTACCATTCCAAATGACAAGATCAAACTTTAGTACGTAACATTATCTACCACACCGAATGCTTGTCGGAGAATCTGGTTGTCTCTCCTTACGGAAGGAGGGGAAGATTGTGAGAAATTGGGAATGTGTATGCTGTTGAATGTCAGACCTGTAAGGCTTGTAACGGCAAGTGCTTTGGGGAGACCGGCTGCGTTTGGTTGGCACGTGTAAATGAACGTCTGGCCAGTATGGGAAGGCGCAACATAACATCACCACCGGGAAGGCACAAGCATAAAGTATTGCATGGTGAGAATGATTTCGACATTTTATGCAGAATTCGATCGCATGATACCACGCGCCCACATCGCAATGACTTCATCAGTTGTGCTGGAGTCCCCTGCGTGTGTTCTGCATACTTCCTGTATTGTCCTATGACTCTATTGCTCTATTCACATTATTTCTCTGGGACGATAGATGTAGTTAAATCAGAAACCGCAAAATATAATTAGTCCACTGTTTCTTATTCAGCATAGGGTGCGCTCCGACTGATTTATGATTTTGATGGTGATGATGACATCAATTAGTAAGAGGTCGTACAATGGTTTCCTGAATAGTAGCTTTTTGCATTAGTTTTCTTGTTTTGGTGCAAAATCCTCCTTTTTAGCTACCTCCTTGTTTGTTAATTACCATTGCACGTCCGCGTTAAGCGCATGGTAAATAAATAAATAAGTAAGTAAATAAATAAATAGATAAATAAATAACGATAGTCTCAATGTCGCACCGCTTTGACTGTGGATGAGAGGATAAAAGAGTAAAAGGTGATGATATCGGCATTGATCAGTCCCCTTACGATTAGGATGTTCTAGTTCATTCGTATTTCATTAAAACCGTAGAGGCGTGGTGTATGTGTATTTGTCCTATGTAATACATAGGACAATTACACATAATATACATAATAATATAAAATAATGTAATGTAATACGAATCGTCGTCAATTGCGCTCCTTCTCATACGTGGCTTTAGGAATCCTCCGCCCTTGTCTTTCCTGTTTGCTGTTTTTTTCTCCTTTTTTGGCTGTATTGGTGATTGTGAGCGTCCAATAGTTGTTCTTGAATCGCTGCACTTTTCGATTATCTGCTGCTGTTGGATTTCAATAAAAAGTAAAGTGAAGTTAAAGTAATGTAATGACTGCGGGGCCAGCTGCTGTACCAAGTCAGTGTATTTACCTCCTCAGACAAATTTGGTGCGAATTCACCCGATCACCGAGGGATGGAAGGCTTGGTTAACCAGGGCTCGGATCCGCTCGGCCGTGAGGGTGTCAGCAGCTCCTCCTATCGCTGTATGACGCGCGCCCTCGATCAGAGGGTAAGTCACTCAGTATCTCTCGTCTTTACGATTTCTTGGGGTGACAGTGAAAGTTTGTCAGAAATGCTAGGTAGGGTTTGGCACTTGGCCGGGCAACACAAGGACCAAACGTTTCGGTTCCAGTATGAAAACTACAGCGATTATTGCACTATGCGTAATATTCCATCATCCACTGACACTGAATAGTGGCTTGCTTAATATGTATGGAATGAAAATTCTGAGCGGAACGTACCAAAATCGATGTCCCGTTCTATATAGGCTAACCTCTCGGTACGTGCGGCATAGTCATAGGGTAAAGCTCTTGAAACCCGTTAAAGTTTCAGTATTTCGCGCCACAGATGTGTGTCCAAACGCTAGGCGAAATAAATTTGCACATTGCTCTTGGTTCATCGACTATAGTATTATACATGGAAGACTAAACCTGACATTCTACTCCTTTCTCGATATCGATATCGCTACGTTTCGTCGTGAGTAGTTCGCCAAATTCTCAGTTTTGGATAATTAAACCTGTTAGTCTTCACATATTGCTATGAGCACTTTCTACATTTTGAAACGCTTCTATTAATGATTTTTTGTGCCAATGGTCATATGCGCCAATGTGATGCATCACGAGGGAAGTAAGAGAGACTACTTCCATGGTCAAGGTCGCGCGACCGATCCTCTCCTTACCTTGCCAAATCCATCCGCCCACCGAGGTAGTGTAAATTGATATCAGATTTGTCTGGAAATCCTGACTTGAACACCGGCCGATTCACTACATCACCCTTTTACCTTAGACAGCTTCACTAATCTTCGATAACGGTACCTTTCTCAGGGCTGGTCGATTGCGGTTAGAGGTGTAAATTGGTAAGGCGGTTCAAACATTTTAACAAGCTTTGAGGACAATCGATGGCGACGATGGCCACCTTCGCCGATGTAGATGCGTGCTTCCTACAAACAGTGATGAGTCTGTTGCCCATGGGAAACGTCCGCCTCCTTGTGCTCGGTGCGCTTGTCGGAATGCGTTGACTGAATTCAAATGCACCTCGACACGGCTTTCTTCTTCCAGCTCTTCGCTATTGAGCTACTGTTTTGTATATCGGAGTGAAAACTTCATTCAGAGGAGGGTCACTTCAAGTGTATTTCAGGTTCGACTTCTCACTACTCCTAATGGGAAACAAGTCTGACTGGGATGGACTCAGGTAACCGGGATAGTAAAGTACAGGGTGGCAAAAATTACGTGCGCCATAAAAAGTGTTTATAATTTGTCTTTCATTTGACAACTGTTCAGGTAACGTTATTTATGTTTAAAAAGGGGACATAACGTTTCATAATTGCGAAAGCTTCCAAAGTAGCAGCTGTCATTTTCTATATAACTGCTATTTCATTACTCCACCGAATCGATGATGCGCCGCAGGTAGTAGGCGTCTATATTGTTCCAAATTTCGATCAGTTTTCTTCGAAAGCTGACCGACTTTTTTGGTTTTGACTTCTGAGTTCTCCTTCTGTAACTCCTCAAACGGGCTTGTCCAATGGGTTCAGATCAGGAGTGTTCATGGACTAGAAACTCGTAGTCAAAAAGGAGCTGATTTCGGTCTCACGACGGTGCACCGCTGCTTTATCTACATGATCCGCCACTGAAAGGTGAAATTGGAATGCTACTGCTTTAAAGTGCTTCAGCGGCACTACAGCTTCCATGAGGATCCCTTCTCGGCAGACTTGCGCATTACTTTTATCCTTTCTATCGATAAAAAGCAAAAAAGTCATGTCTAAAGCACCAAGAGCGCTTCTAACCATTGAGTTTCTAGGACACCAGACTACCCCGGTAGTTTTTTGTTTATAAGTATTCAATAGAGTTACATTGAAAAGATGGAGGTGATGTAGCTACTTTAACGGCAAAAATTTTCTCGGCAGAGCTGAGGGCGCACTCGCTGCGGCGCACCTGGACGAATTCCCGCAATTTCTTTTATATTTTCTTCTGATTGCAGGAGGAGAGCCTGTGTTTCAAACCTTCGATAACATCAAACCTTGTGCTTTTGTTCCGTTATCATTTTATCTGATTTGCAAGAAAAATAGAACTGCACGGTCACCTTTTTCAACATCACTTCATTTTGTCGGTCTGTCCTCTTCTTAATAATTCTGTGCTACTCCTGTTTGTTAACAGTCCACTTCTATCCACTTCTGAATTTGGTTTGAAGATGCTCTTCTCCAGTCCAATACTTTGCAATCTCCTGAACGGTTCTTAGCGAAATGCCCCGAGCCTCGAATAAAATGCCAAGCTATTCATCCCATCTGCCGCTTATTGGGCGATCGCGTTTCGACTAGCACAGTTTTTCGGCATCAATTGGAAATCAAAAATTTCCTTCGAAAACCTGATAACAGACATCTAACAAATATTTTATAAGAAAAATGTATGCAAAAAGACATTGTACAATAGTCAGAAATTAGTAGAATATCACGCGAACGTAATTTTTTGCCACCTTGTATATGTACAACTAAAGCGCTGAAGTAAGCAGTAGGGGAATTAATGAAACCAAATTAAGTGCTTCAAGCTTCAGTGAAGGCGAGGAGAGTTTAAGATCAGCTGAAAAAGCCGTATACTATCATAGCTACCTGAATCGACCGTAGACAATTTTTCTCGATCGACGAGGATCTGGATCACTGCATAGTGACCTGGTCACCATGGAATTCACCGCGATCGACCAACTAATCGTGAGTCAGAGGTGCCGAAGACTTGTAGGTTTCTTGTTGAAATGATTTGCTCTGGAAGATCAGCTTCAGATCACCGTGATCATCACAAGTTAGAGGGCGGAAAGTCCGGTGCACGACGTGTGGTGACCTCGTTGTAACTGAAACCGCTTGTATGTCTATGAACTTGGCTTCACGTGTTGTAAAATGTGAGAGATACCGTATCCTCAACTTGCTGTCACATACGTTTTCGTTTGTCCTAGTCCCTCTATGTCGTAAAATTCATTATTTACTGATCAGAAACCCCTTTCTTAGTCCACCCCATGGTTTCGAACACGATTAAGGAGGAACATGGGGAACGTGGTATTCGTCTAGCAAGAATAGAAGTGCTTCACCAATAACTTCATATTTTGTTCAAAAAATGTGAACAAACTTTACGACGCGATGTGGAAATCCGGCTCTAGTGTCCAGAAAATTGTCTACTCTAGCAGAAGAGAGGTTTAAGTGTTCGATTTTAGGGCAGTTTTCCAATCATAGGAATTCTTGTAATGTTCTCATAACTTTGACTGCGTTGAGTTTTGTGTTCTGTTGTTCTATTGTACAAATGACCAATAGCACGCACATGAGCGTAACGGATAAACAAATAAGTTTTCACAAATACACGTTTAGCAACCATAAGGAAAACCACTTTTTTCACTATTTTTCCATTTTCCTTTCTTGTCTACTAATTTTTCCATTTTCTATATTTTTTCAGTAACTTTCTTCACGTTTTTGCTACACTTGTGCCCTATTAGCGTTTGACAGTGACAAATGGGGTTTCGATCCCTTAGCTAACCAAAATTTTCATTTTGAAAGCTCAGATATATCGAACTGTTTCACACTTACGACGCTCCGCTTGCTCAGAAGGCCACTAGCTCGAACACGATTTTTTCGATCGATCAGACTGTGTATTCGGAACGGCTCGGCGAATCGATATCTTTCCTTGCTTTTTTCTGAAGCTTGTTTCGAATTCAACAGCGCAATCTATCGTGCTTGGAATACCTTCAGATGGCTGCTATACAAACAACATTTCACTTTTCCACTGAAATTCCATCACAACCCGTCTTTCTCAGTTCGCATTCGGTGCTGCTTAGTTGTTGAAAATAACTTGCTGATGCGATTATAACTACGTACTAGACTGTTTTTTAATGTGTTTGTGGAAACAAAGAACAAAATGTATTTTTCTGGGTTTGTGCTTTTAGTGCAGTGCTTGTTTTTCATCGATGTGTTCGACATCTATCGTTTTTTACCCTCAGGAGTTGGCTAAGGCTGTGGTTGCTCGAAACGTACATACTGTTGTGTGATTACCTCGTGATTTACCGAGGTAACCTACAACTCTCCCAAACCAGCAGTCACTTTTAACGGCATCTCCATACTCTATGTGCTCTTCTAACTTTTAGAAGTGAAGCCATTTCTCCTTTCGCTGCGTTTTCGTACCTTTTTTTACCGAGTTGTTCTGGTAGATATCCTACACGGCTCTTGGCTTGGGCTTGAACGAGGCTCACCGTACCTGGTGGGTGGATGTGGAATGGAATCTAACTTAGTTGCCCTCAACTTTAACTCTGAGTCATTACTGGTCCCTTGAAAGTGAAACTTTACTCAAAAAAGTCCTTTAGATTAGGCTGGAAATTTCCATAACCTCTTCAACCATATGTGAGGGAGGCACTCCACTTTCCAGCAATGCAGTAGGGAAATCTGGTGTGTACAAAACTCACCTGTAGTGATTTCCATATTTCGTGGGTGAATTGTCTCCAAGGATTCTACTATGTATTTGGAATATGAGTATGAAGAGCTGGAAGTTTCCAGGCTCAGAAAAAGAACTGTGCTAATCTTAAGGAAACCATGTTTTGTGTTCCCGTTTTCCAGCGTACATGACATCATAACATCCCAGGCAACGAATTCCGAGTCTGTGGAAGATTTCACGGAATTTCACAAAATTTCACAAAGTGTACGACATTGCAGAGGCCAAGCTTGGTACATGTTCAGTTTTTTGGCCTTAGCTTTCTTATTGTTTATCTGTTTGTTATTCAAGCTTTCACGAAAGCTACCTCAGCTCGGATATGGCGTACTTTGAGATGAATCACAGCTGTCTGAGCAAGTCGGGTTCCGACCTTGTTTGACTTCGAAATGTCTTCAACATAATGTTCTACAAGTCGACCAAGCGGCGAAATCGTTCTGCATCGGAACGCTAGCACCACACTTCACCACACTTCGGTACGGGGTGCCTTTCTTTGGGCTACACTACTACCGTGAAATTACTGCTTATCGTAAACCTAATGCTCTCACTTCGTTTTCACTTCTTGTCTTCATCCAAACAGGACTTGTTTATCAACATAACATTTTCACCTTCTTACTCAGTGCAGGTGTATTCCACAACATCAGGACCGGGATTCTTGAAACCGCCGGTGAGTTTAACCGGCAGTTAAATTTCATCGGCCAGTTCACCGCCAATGTGACTCACCGCGTGACGTGAAGTGATATCGAAGAGGAAGCTCGAAAAATATCCTGATCAACGCGAAATCAGCTTATCCAACTGTTGCTGAAGGAGCTGCAGTAGACAATATGTTTAAAACTGCTACAGCAGTTGCAAAACTATGCACGAGTGGCGACGAACGACGAGAATCAGTGAAATGAGCTTCCAGAATAGCCTATCAGAAGGCTATATGCGAACATCATACCCTTTGCGTCTTCGTTTTATCTCTGACGCATTCTCCTCTACGGTACAGCGACTTCTCATTCGTGCTCAACTTCAAAATGGTGTCGTTCTTTTTACCATCGCGATCGAAAACATCAAACGTCAGCTAGTGCGAAATAGGCTCTACTATACTGAATGTGTATCAGAGAACTGCGTTGTTTGGCATCATGGATAGAATCGAGACTGAGAAATCGGGAGTAGCATATGAGATTGAATGCAGGTCTTGCAACGGCAAGAACACTGGGAGACCGGTCGCGTTTTGCTGACTCGAATAAATGAGAATCTGCTCAGTAAGATAAGGGGTAGCATAACATCACTGCTGAGAAGGCACGGGGATGAAGTAAATGAGTAAATGTTTTGAACAGCATTCGGTTTTCGAACGAGTGTCTTTCGATGGGCAATGATTTCTTGTCTTTCACACCGTTCTGTGGATCCGGAATGAATGATGTGACTCAGTTGCATCGACTGACAGCCAGAGCTGGATGTCATGTCAGCTACGCTCTGGTGGTGGATCTTGGGGTAAGTCATCAGATTTCTCCTGACTTCTCAATTTCGTGAGAGGATTCTTCAAGTTCGTCAGAAGTGCTAGGGAGGATGCGCTGCTTGGCGGTGTAGTTTAATCATCAAGGAATTAGAAACCACTTTGTAGGCCTCTAACGACGACGATAGGATCGCGGCATTAGGCCAAATAAAGTTTGATCCACCTCACTAACCTCGTTCGGCATAGCAGCATTCGAGAAGTTTGGGATGCACTGGGATCAGTAATTGTTTGCAGTAGTCAAAATTTAAAGACACTCTTTCTTAATATCTTCCTCTTTGTTAACACAGTGTTTGCGAAGGCGCCTTTTTGGAAAGTGATGCAAGAACGGGACTAAATACTTCGGCACTATTCAAGTTAACGGACACCAGCACTTGATTTTTTTCAGTCAGAATTTTTTTTCAGAAATTCGCTGAAGCGTCGCCTGTGGGGGTTATTTGGGGTCCAAAACACGAATCTGTTGTCCGTTTTTCACGTGGGTGGTCTCGGACCACCAAAATCGCTGCTTGTGTGGTCCTGTCAGGACCACCGATTCCGCTGAAACTTCGTCTATGGAGGTTCTCTGGTGTCCTGAACACGATGGTGAAGTCCGTTTTCCGAATGGCGGTCGAATACGGGAGGTATAGATAAGTATTATACTTATCGATCTTAGCTGACGAAACTCGCCTATAACTACCGTATTCGGCCGCAATTTGAAAAACGGACTTTACCGTCGTGTTTCAGGACGCCAGGGAACCCTCATATACAAGGTTTCAGCGAAATCGGTGATCTTAACTGGACCACCCAAGTAGTCGATCGTGATCAGCGCCCTCACCGAATTTTGTATTCTTTAAAAATATTTTATAGTGATTTTCGTATGCTTTTCTAAACGAAAGAATCTCAAAAATCGCTGAGCGTTCACGCCTTTTCGATTTGAACTATTTGCGCGGGAAAATGAAAAGTGACGTATCTTTTTGACCGGTACTATAGGCTGTCTTCGGTGACGTGACTGTTCATAAATCTAACCAAAACTTTACGAAGTTTGAGTCAGTATCCAAAGCTTTCAACATTGAAATGTGGGAAACTTCTCGTCAGGAAGGTCCGAAATGTTGAGCAGTCTCCAGAAGATTTCGTTTGCGAGAGCTGAACCCTTACCATTTTCACCTCATATCAACTAAGCTGAAATCCCTGAAGGATAATACATCCTCATGCTTTTTTCAAGGACTTGTGACTTGTCTTCTCCGAGAGCGTTGATGTCTTTTCAGTGCAAATATTCGGTTGTTACTGTGCCGTTGCCGAGTTTATTCGGTGGAAATTTTTATTTACGGCCTGACGTTTCAACGTGCTCCTACAGAGGCTCTTGTCACCGTTAGAGCTCTTGGCTCGTTGTCAGTGATGTTAATAAGTAAGTATTGTGCTCACTACAGACGCTGAAGATGACGAACAATTCGAAACAGCACGCTGTCAATGAACATTTTCACTTAACAACCTCGACAAAGACACAGTAACATCAGAACATTTGCCCCTTTAATGCCGCAGTTCAAAGAAGAGAGAACCTGAGAGCTTCTCGGCGCGTTATGATAAGCCAAAGTAGCTTACTGGAGCACTTCAGTAAATTGAGCATTAATAGCTATTGAGAGCAGAGAACATCCAGGTCTCCTCGCCTCTGCACACTTCGGTGGGGTCCATTTACTCAAAGAATTGCTTGCTTTTGCACTTCTACTTTTATAACTATTTGGTTAAAAGTTGTTGAGACCTTTGTACACTTTTTATACATACATTATTAAGGTAAATCAACCTTAATTCGTTATTTGTAGGATGGGTGGTTACTCACTATCGAACAAGCGAACTACTTGGCACTTCTCGAAAGTTTGCAATTAAAAACTGGAAGCCAGAGAAATTAGGGAATGACTTTATGAAATCACAGGCTCCCATAGCGTAGTATTCTCGAAATTTGGATGTGCTATCGATCTCTCATTGGTATCTCTCCAATTTAGAATTCAATGAAACAGCCTTTTACGATAGTACCCTCTTTTGATACGTTAGCGGTCACCTATTCTTATGTGGAATTATCCCTCTGCTTCTACGGCTGTATCCAAACAATCCTGTAAGAAAAAACTGTCTACAACACGAGGCATGTGTACGACTATATCAATATGTCTTTTTTCTTCGAGCAAACTCGTTCTCGAGCTTGGACGATAGATCAGCCCGTAGTTGTCGCTGTCAACCCCCATGTTGTTCAATGGCTCGTAAATGAGCCATCCATTTCTGGAAAATGTGTACAGAACATCGATAGAGGACGTAATTTCTCCTGATTGTCGTGGAATTCACTAGATTACTAGATTTATTAGTTTACTAGAACTAGATTTACCAGATGCGTTTGCCTCTCAAGGCAACACAAAATATGTAATCTACACTATTTGAGGAATGGGAATGTTGACGAACCTAATGATTATGCTCGCAGCATTCTAAAAAGGCACTGCTAACTATGAAATTCTTGTCCGTGGTGCGTTGTTAGGATTAATAATAGGTAAACGTAAAGGTGTCGGCCGGCGTTGATCAGTTTCCTAATCGTAAGGAACTTTTTACGTCACCAAAAGATTTATTCCTTCATTTATGTAGCACATGGGCTGGAATGACACGGAGAAATATTCAAAAGTGCGTTTCGTATTAAAAATATCAAAAACGACGGTTTAAATCTAAAATATCATGGGCGGGACACCAATTCAGTGCATACTAGTAACTTTCTGAAAGCACGTAAGGAAAGCATGAAGACGATTGAGTGCTTTTGATCAGAACGCAAAAAGGTAGGATAAGCGGAGTAAGCGAAAATTTTACCATTATGATTTCAGGTACAAAAAGTAGTAGTCAGTATCTCTAAGGACGCGCCGTGCTTTGTTATTCCGTTGAGAGTCGCAGGCGCGTTGTAAGTGGTTGGTCAATTACTGACTTGCAGAGGCCAACTACTATTCATGCCAGAGCTTTAGCTTAGGTTATCAATTATCAAGGAAAGCTACATAGGTATCAATTTGCCAGACCCCGGAGAGATGGAAGGGTTAGTTAGCCCGAGAAAGATCGATCGCTGGACCGTGTGAGTATCAGTAGCGCCTCTTATCACTGCACCATTTCAAGCATTTACTATTCATTTTTACAGCTGCTTGGTGAGGTGCCTAATTATATAGACTTATATATACTCCACTTCCATACCAAGATAAGCTTACAGTTGTTCACAGTTAAGGCTAACTCTCCCTATTGCCAAGTCCGGGGGCTGGTTTACTGTCGTTTCTTTATCAATTCACCTAATTACAAAAAAAGTAGAAATAGTTTGCATGTTCGTTCTCCCTTTTTATATTCCTTGTTTAAAGTTTTTTGTTCATTGAGCGAAACCCAATAAAAGGGGCTGAGACGAAAACTACAACTTGCAAAAAACATTTTTTTCCATGAGATATAATGATATCAAATTTCAGTGATCGAGTGTGGGGATACAGACAAGGACAAACTATGTGCTTCAACAAAGCGCCTTACGGTGGTATCGCAAACGGCGCCCACACAGTTGAGGCTTAATAATATGATCTAATTATAAACTTAGCAAAGTTCCTGCAAAGCTCACCAGACATCAGAGATCACAAAAGCTCCAGGACATGGACCTGGTTTAGGCTACACTGAGACGTTGTAGTAGGCGAATGGAGGTTACCATAGCAAAGTGGCTCAAGTTTTTAATGCGACAGTAGCAAATATATTAACTCAGTTGTTTTTTGTTTGGGGAAGAGAGATGAGCAATGAGGAAGTGATAGGATGTAGGTTCTTTGGACATTTTTTCAACAATTTCTGGCATCATGTTTAGAAAGAACCAGCGTTGATATTTGTTATTGATATTATTGACGCGATGCAGTGCTTTGAGGCGCTGCTGACAACCACACGGTCGAGCGATAGATCCCCGCGCGGGCTAACTAACCCATCCCTCCGGGGTCGGGTAAATTGATACCAGACTTGTCTGGTATCAATTTACCCAGTGTACCGTTTCTGTCACAAAATGGACACCGGCTCTCGACCTGCTGATTGCTTTAGTATGTGCGTCCTTTTCCCATAAATTGTATTGCGGAAGAGTTATCACAAAGTGGCTTTGGGAGAAGAAAAGCCTCGGAAATTGTGCTACTCGATTATTCGGTCGTCCAAGTAAGCGGTGTGTCCGATAATGTACATTTGGCTTCAAAAGTCATCATTACATACTCTTGGAAGAGTACTTGCCGTTACAGACTCTCTTAAGCTTATCGTCGCAGCTACGTACCGAAGCGACACGACGCGAAAAAAGGTCTGGGGTGTGGTCCCGCGCTGTGCTTCTCCGGTGGAGCGATAGGGAAGGGATGAGTCAGGAGGAATGGCTCGTTCGCTTTTGAAATTCCTCGTTGTGTTCGGCGAGTGACCGACCATCTGCGCAGTATCCCGATGTGCATCTGTCCTCACACGAAAACGAAACAAATGAATCGCCGGCCTCGAAAATCGCCAGATATTGATTCACACAGACGCCCAACGACCGAATCTCGGGGGCAAGATTGCCCTAAAAACCAAGGCAGCAGGTATCGCGGACGACGATCTCTGCCGTCTGCTTCGTTCCTCACATTCACCGCCGTCTCGTCGCCCGTCTCTTTGAAGAGATCAGGCGACTAAGGGTACCTTAGTGTGTTCTTTGGATTCGGTGCTATGGGTGCGTCTTGGTAAGAACTCGTCATTCGAGCCGTAGATTAGATCGGAGTGCGCTGGTGCAAGGGGAGAGCTACCTACCCCCACCTTTCTTAAGGATTCAGAAACCCTGTGCCGCACTTCATGGTCTTCCTGAGCTATGTGTGGTGTTCGCGGGATACAACAAGCCTCTTATAAGGCATTCGCTTCGAAAACGACAAAAACCCTAGATCATCTTTTCTGTGTTGCACAAGGCTACTACTCTGGTCAACAATCTCAATGTCATTTCGTCCGCACTGATTTCCTGAAGAGTCCCTCTGGCGAAAACTTGACCACACTCTAACAACCTCGTGCAGCAGAAGTAACTTATATTGAGCTAACCCACTGAATTCTTATACTTAGCATACCCGAAGTCAAAGTATTGGTGACAAGCAACTTTTAATCTTTCTTGCTAGGGAGTTTCAGAATTTTCACTGGTGGTATTGGAATGGCACCATCATTAACGTCGACAGTGGAGATTGGAGCAGAGCCCTGAGTTAATTTCTGGTGTAAGTTTTCACGGCATATTCTGATTAATATCATTTCCAGTTAGAGCATTCATTGAAAGCTACCATCCTCTTTTAGTTTAGAGTAACTTGCATCGACTTACTTTTTTTTTGTGGGACATGAAGACGTGTGAGGAAGCGAACAAAAATAACTCTCCATGTGAACAAATGAACAAAAATGCAGGAACCCACGAGCCCTGTCTCCTAATGTTCATTGACATGTCGTTCTTCTTGAAGTCGATGTTATTCATCCTTTTCTTATTCATCACTGAAGGCTAATCCGTCTAGCATGTTCTTAATGTTAGCACAACTGAGGTCAAGGTATAGCTGATAAGAATTGTTAATCAGGTCTGCTGGGAGCTTTCGGAATCCTGAATGGCGGTGCCTACGATGAAAGATTTATAAATCACTCTCGAAGCTTCAGTGTGACGGGTACAAGTACTTATCTTTAATATTTCTTATATTTAATATCGATGTTAATTCCACAGTAGCCGTTTGAGCTCTAACGCCTCACATAACTGAAATGACCCGAGAAGATCCGGAGGAGTTCAGCTGAAATACGATTTCGCTTCAGGTAGCTTTCCAAACCTGGTCCATTGAGGCTATCTATTAATTCGCTCTCTTGAGCCTACTCAGCTTGAGAAAATCCTCCCACAAAAATTGTTGGAGGAGACAGGGTCACCAGTTTTGGAAAATAAAATCTCTCATTCTCCACTGGGTGGAACACTACCGTGACCGGCGATTACGCTTGAATAAATTAGATCGTACGCATCATAGAAATAAAAGAAAAAAGTATATCAAACGGTTCAAAACTTCCACCGTATGCATCCCGATCTAATAATTTTGAGAAATACAGTCTAGGCTCAGTTTCATGGTTATGCGAATTCAAATTTCAATTTATTACATGCGGTAATATCGCATGTGGTGTTGAAAGTACAGTAACCAACAGAGCTCCAACATCGTAACGAAAACAAATTGAACAAGATTACCAGAATAGTCAGAGAAGCAAAAAATTGCGCTAAAAGAGCTCATGTAGCAGAATTCGACTTCATAGTGTCGGAAGCTTCCGTGTCACTTTTTAGGTAAGCAGACACGAGCTTTGAAAATGTTTTCAAATTGTGACCTTGTTCTTCTTGCTCAGTTTGGAAGCTATGGTACCCCCAGCAGTTACCCCAGTAGAGCCCGAAGAACTGTTACCGATCGAGCCTTCAGTTTTGAGCGCTTCCCTGCTGGGTGTTCCTCGCGAACGGGTGGCGGAAAGATGGCCATCGAACCGGCTATTATAGGGTCCATTGCGAAGCAGTCATTCTATTCCATCGCACTGCCGAGGTCGCGTCTTCGAACGTCACTTACTGGCAAGCGATTTTGTCCAGACGGCTTCGTTCTGACTTCACCGAGGAAGGCTCAGAATGGGAACGTAATTTTCTGTTATCTATTCACCTTGAATTATAATCATACATCGAACCAAGCACCATCTGGTGCCTGAGAAGGACATAAATCTTCAGCGCACTGCTATTATCTCTCCCTAGTTGGCGCTGGATTGCGCCTGATTCAGCGCTTGCATTTTTATCAATTTGTTTTTCGAATCGTAACCGCTGTGAATAAGTTGAAGCTTTTCGATAGATGATACTTTGCTTCCCTTGTTCTGCGTTTGTTAGGGGGAAGGGTAAAAGGCATTAGCTTCTTGTTCTTTCTCAGCCATTTATATTTTGTTGAATATTCGCGAAAGCTGAGTCAAAAAATCGTCGTAACAAATTACTTGTTCATGATTAACGCGCAGAGGGAAGTCTCTTCCTTATTTTTCATCACTTATCTTTTCCTTTCCTTCCTTTTTTCCACAACATGGAAACCCCAACAGCTTGCAGATGAAAAAGTCTTTCCTACAAACGTCCTTTGGACATTAGAGTACTCAGCACTGTCGTTCTAGTTTGCATATCTCCTTTTTTACTGTAGCTTTACCTTTGGTGTGGCTAAGGGCTTACTAGCGATAACCAATAAGTGTCAGGACATCAACTGAAGTAACTCATCATGTTGAGTTATAAAATTTTAAACAAAACTTTTTCATGCAAATATTTGGCTGAAAATGCAAACAGGAACTTCTTTTCTAGCAGCGTGAATGCTACATAGCGCATCAACTCGATTTTGGGCTCTGCACAATTGCAAACAGTTCGTCTGCCACTTCTCCTTAGTTAGTCACACATCTTTACTTTGGAAAGAATATTAAGAAACCACAGGTAATCCATACTCTTATTAAGTACTTTGAGAACAAGCCGCCCCTTACACACGTCAACCCGAGTACCCTCATTTGATCTCTTCGATGTCATGAAGGAGATGGCTAATAACTGTTGTGATTAACGATTTCACCTCACCTTCAGAGAGAACTGCTCATAGGCGCCGTTTATGCAGTTTTGTTGCTTCTTCAATGGAGCATTGTTAGAAGGGATAAGAATTATTCTCTTTTTACTGAAGTCTACCAACAAATGGGTACTGATATTAGATTTTGTGTGATTACACCATTAACGTTCAAACATTGACGCCTCGGATGTATAAAACGTTTTAGCGGTGAGTACCGGAACTCGAGAATGAACAGTAACTTCTACCATCATCACTTCACGGTGCATTCTCGGTCTCTTTAGGCTACCTAGGCAAAACAATGCCTTTTTCTAACATGTGGCGTCGAGCTCTGGAATGTTGAGGTCATTTTAAATAAATTGAAAAGAAAGACAGAAGAAAGTGGGTGAACAGAAACTTAAGCCCTTGACGTCCCACTATTTGAACCAAAAGAACTGTGATTGCAATAACGAAATGAACATTTCGATGGAAGTGCCAGTAGTCAGTAGAAGGGGAGGCTATACGGAACCTTTTATTCTTTACCTTTTTAACCTTGGGACACTGACTTTTTTGATTTTTCTTAGGCAACCGTCGATTGTGTCTCTGAAAATGAACAGTTATACATATTTCGTGTGTGTTCTTTCTTTGAATGATTATTGGTAGCGGTTATCCACATCTAGCCTCTTCATTTTTTTGGAAGTACCTACTACAGCACCACTTTTCACTCATTCTTCCTTGGTTTCCCAGGCGAGAGCGGCTCTGGGCGATTCAGAGACAGAAATGCGGACATCGCAAACGTCGATTCTATCGTCATGAGCTGTCTGAAAGAGAATCCGAGACATTTCAATTACTCGGATTAAAATACGTTCTAGAAATACGTAGGTGCTTTAGTCAAATGTCAGACAAAATTTGAAAACACGATTTATAAAACTAACGGTCCACGAATATAACATGTAATGCGACATTCTGCAACATCAGATAGATAGATTTTTGAAATATATGGCCACGAATTCCAAAAAAAAAAAAAAACTGTTAGTTGGATTCAATATTTGCTGGTCGATGCCCTGGTCTTGCTGCCTACCCTAAGACCTGGAAACACGCTGTGGGCCCTCTGGATTGCTCTCGCTGCAGTGCTTCTGCAAATTTATTTATATATTCAAACCTCCAGTCGCCGACTGATATGATAATTATATAATTGGGGTATAATGATTGGGGAAAACGTTGCGATTTCCTTTACTGGGCTAAAACTTGAAAAAATAATTGAATAGAAAAAATATATAGCGAGCTCACTCGGTCCCTTTAACTCTGATGATCCTGATTTTCCGCCCGTACACGTTATTGGGCCACTTCTTCCAAATTCTTAGGTTAACGTGCTTACTTCACTAGCATGCTCACTGTCTGTCTGTCTAGATATATTTCTACCACTATCTCTTAGGCCCAGTTTATTCCTTGGTGTTTGATGGTCTAGCATGAAATGATTTTTAAATCATTTTTTTTCGCTTTCAGAATAGGTCGAAGACGAGTTCTAATCTTCAGATAATACCTCCTGTATCCTCAGCTATTCGCGTTCACCAAGATGAGATAAGAACAATATCAGTGACGCTATATCGTATAATAATCTTGGCGCGACTTCTCTGCTCTTTTCGAAGCGGCGGCCAATTTCTCGGCACCCGACGGGCCGTGGGTACCCGATCGTCAGACGAGCTGCTCTTCCCGGACGACGAGCGACGGTTCGAATTTTCAAATGTGCTCGTCCAGGGTGAGGGGGCCCGTCCGTCGGCCGGAGGTGGAGGGTAGACGGGGGAAAAGTTCGGGGGTACCGTACCCGCTTGGCGGGAACTCTTTGCACTTCCGTCTGCGTCTCCGAGCGCCGTGCGCACTCTCGGCGACTGTCTGCAGAAAAAGCAGCCAGCAGCGCATAAAAGGCGCCCGAGTCGGGCCTCGATGCCATTTCTTCCCCTCCTCTCACCCCCATTCTTCCCTCTCCATCCGAGCCTCATTCCGTCGTTTATCGGTCGAGCAGCTCTCTGTCTTTGGGGCTGCTTTGTTCTTCTGCCTGTCTGTCTGTCTGCCTGTCTTCTACCGACGGCTCCACAAGAGGTAGGTTCCGCTCCTTGTTTCCATTGCTGCTTCCATTTGAATTTCCTTCCATAGGGCTTGTTCGGGTAGATATCTGGAATCTATGAGTTCTACTTCCTCTTATATGTGTAATTTAAGATATAATTTCGGCCGCCTTAGATTCTAAGAAGACTGCCCTATCTGAAATTCGAATTCTTTTCCTATTTCCAGAGATCGGGAAGGTGAGGTCTGAAACTAGGGCTACATCACTGGTTAGAATTTGTGAGACCGTGAGTGCCGCTTGGGTGGGAAATTTTATTTTAGATATTCATCTGGAATGTTATTTGGGTATAGTTGACTACCCCTACATCCGAGTTCTTAGTTGAATACCTATCCTGTCTGGAATTAGAGAGGAAGAGGTCTCAAATCGTAGCTGCGACATTGGCTAGAAGTTCCAACGTTCAAGACACAATAACGGCCAATATTTTCTCCAAATCTTCCACTCAAGGGTTCTTTAGTTATTACGAGCTCATCACAAATCTGTATTCAGAATTGGGATTTCATTTCATATTCAGACTTCCGTCTCACGCGAGTATTAGGAGATAGACTCAGCAACAAAAGAAAAAAAACTAGTCAGAAGTTGTGACTCTACGGGTACGACTTCAGCTGAAAGTCTCCAAATAAATAAAACCGAAGTTTCAGGAGTGGATGTTGATAGAAAACTCGAGATGGTGGCCGTTTCAAAATAAATGAAAATAGCACAATTTTGATTTTTCATGAAATCATTGGCTTGGGATTTGATGGAGTGCTGCATGCTAAATGCTGATTCTGAATTTAGTCTCCTGCGCTTCGAAAATTGTAAGAAAGAATCCCCATTCTGGAGCTGGAAACATCGTAATCAACAAAATGATTGCCATTCCCTAACGGCTTAGAGAGATGACCAGTCATAGTTTTTGACAAATCCTAGGTTGATGTGTTGTGTAAGAGGTGCGAAAAACGTGTGTAAAGGGATAAAGGGGGGGGGTAGAAACAAGCGAGAAGAGGAGGAAGATGGATTTGTAGGGAATAAGCTTCAAGGACGGGGTGGGGTTGGAGAACCAAGCAGTGAGGTAAAGAGTATAAGTCGAGATTAACGTGGTGGTTACTGAACCGACGTAAAATTTCTTTGTTTTTTCTAAAATTTTCTTTCATGCCTTTCAAAGTGCCTACGGGTCGTTGATGCTTTTCCCTGGTGGTTTTATTTCTGAAGTCATGCGACAGTGATGAGCGACCACTGAGTCATGGCTATTTACAGCTGAATATCATTGTTGCCCTGTGACTCATAGATCTCACTTTGAATTTCACATGGTTATGTTTTCAACGTGGTCATTTGTATAAGTGACGGATTTTAGAAAAGAAGAAGAAGAAGTAGGGGCGGAACTCCAGGGTTAAGGTTATATATTTGCGGCCTTTGGTACCGGCTCTACTAGCCGAAATGGAGCGATTTTTTGCGTTGTAGTTCACTCAGTTACCTTTATCATTTTGGAGTTACCCAGAGGTTACCTCGAAAAGCCTTTTTCAGTGTACTTTTTCTATAATCTTTTCAATTCCAGAAAATTTGATCGATCTGTCAGACATCTCTCAAAGGTTGGAGATTCTGCTCTGTTAGAAATTTTTAATTGTTAACATTCAATAACAATCGATTCTCATTTAAAAATGTCCACTAGTTCTAATTTTCATAGAGGACGGTCGGGCGAAAGACATTCGGCTGCGATGGTAAAGTGCAGTTCTGGTGAACCTAGATGGCCTCATGCCACTTGGGCGCGCAGATGACGAACACCTGTCTGCTTCCATTTTTCCTCATTCGCCTTGTGTTTTGTAAAAACTCGAGCAAGGAGAAGGGAACCCTATTTTTCGATGGAAATAGAACTCAGATGATCAAAGATTGATCAGGGCTTGGATCAGGCGACAAATTTCTAGTAGTATTAAGTGGGGCGTGTGTGTTGCAGTGATAGCGCTACTGGTGTCCACACGGCCGAGCGATCGTTCCTCGTCCGAGATAATCAAGCCTTCCATTCCTCCGCAATCGGGTAAATTGATACCAGGCTTGTCTGGGAAGGTGAAGACACTGACATGGTCTAGCGGGCGACCTCCGCAAGTCATTGTACAAGTCAAACACGCATTCAACATGCCTTTTCGTAATGGCACGTTTCTTAGGCGACTGATCAACGCCGATCTCTTTGATTCTCGTCTACCTTTAGCTTTCCTGCTGGCGCTGACTTATTATATTTTGCCGGCCTCTGTCGTCATTTCAGATTCGACTGGTCGGCAGGTGCCATTTCTTCGCGGCGGTCGCCATGGTCGTAAGAGAGAGGAGGTGGGGCGGCGTTTTACGAGGGTCCACCCCGACGTTCCCATCGTCCGACCGCTGAAGCCACTGACCGAAGAAAAAGCGAATCGATCGATCTTCATAGAAATTCAAACGAGCGTGTTCGTCCTTAGTCGGCGCTGAGTTATCTGGCTGTAGATCTGCGTTTGTGTGTGTGTGTGTGTGTGTGTGTGTGTGTGTGTGTGAGTGTGTGTGTGGCGGTGTGGTAGCGGTGATGGTGGCGGTGGTGGTCGGGGCGCGCCCGCTCGCCTCATTTCACATTTCACTCGTCAGCAGCCCATCTCCAAGCGCATTACCTTCATCCGCCATCGGTTTCTTTCCTTGCTCAGACCTTCTTCTTCTTCACCTCATCCCCTCGATCTTGTGTACTAAACCCTTAAATAGACAGACAGATCGGCCCGAGTTCGTCAAGAGGTCGATACGGAACTGAACGGATTTCGAATCGTCACTCTTGATGTTCTTGTGCGCATCTGATTCCTCTTCTATATTTATTCAACCCTTTTTCACTTCTAGTGGTGTAGCCGTGAACTCTCCTGTCATGCTTGGCCACTGCTGCCCTCTGGCAAATCAGGCAAGCCTCTCTTTCCATGAGCGGGAGTCTTCCCTTCCATCTATCTCTTTATGAGAGGTCTCAATTATCAGTGATTGATAAAATCCTTACACCGCCTCTTCTACACGTACAAAAGAACACAAGCTCTTACAAGTCCAGTATGTAAGGTGCGTACAACTTTAGAGCGGTGAAGTAGTCTGCGGTGATCAGTATCCTAAGGACGCGCCGCGCATTCCTGTCCTATTGAAATCGTAGAGACATGGTGGAGACGTACCTGGCGGCTTGTACGACTTGCAAGGATCAGTCGCTGTACCAAGTCAGTGTCCCTACTTCCCCAGACAAGTCTAATACCAATTTACCGGGCCCCGGAGTTATGGAAGGATTGGCGAGCCAGAGCGAGGATCGATCGCTCGACCGTGCTGTTGTCAGTAGCGTCTCTTACCACTGCATCTACTATGGCACACTTCAGACTTATTTGCACTTTATTTACGGGGCGGCTTACCGCGGCAAGTCCTCTAGTCACCTCTCAATGCCCACATATCCCTTGAGCCTTTGCTTTCTTAGGTTCAGGTACCCGGTCGTCATCCTGGAGAAACACCCAAAACATGGAGAGGTTCCTTGGGTGTCAATCGTCTGCACTCCCCTTTCTACCTCTAAGGACCTGACAGTCCTATTTTTTTGTTTGCTTGAAGAGGTCAGAGAAGGGCGTGTTGGGGCTCGCAGCGTCTGATCGATGCTATGGGACAAAGACGCATTAGTCATCGACCGCGTTTCGACGATCCTGCACATATGAGCTGCGCGAGGCGACCGACGACGACGGTGATGGCAACGAGACGGCGGCCTTCGCGTGTTCTTCCACAGTCCCCCTCCATCACATCCGTCTGGACGTCGATACGGCAGTGCGGCGACCTGCGACGTCGCGTGCGACATCGCCCGACCACCGTATACCGCCGCGAATGACGCAGAAGCTCTGAATGCCCGACGAACAGCTGGGCGGGACCAGCTCGGACGTGCTTTTCACTCTCATGACAGACTTCGCTCAACAGGGCCATGGATTGATCGCCTTGCGCCTTTTCATCGAACTCAGCACTTCGACTTCAAGCCTTCAGACACCATCGCCTTGGAAAATTCGAGTTTCGGCTGTAGTTTCAGGGCTTCCAAGTATTCCAAGCTTTTGCTCAAAGCTCAGTAGTAGGTTGGGGCTAAACGTGAAACGGTTCGAGGCCGTATAGTTCAAACACGGCAATTTAAACTCTTCGTTCTCCTGCGATGAGATTTTTACTCGTTTCACGATAGAGAACGTACACTAACCTTTTATGGGCCTTTTTATTGGAACTTTTAAGCTTTCAACACAAATTTTTCGGCGCGATCACATCGTCCTCTCGAACTTTGAGACTATTTATGCCGAATCATTGTGACATAAACAACAGGTTTTTGCTTGAACTTGTTGATAATGATACCTTTATGAGTACTTTTAAGCATTCATAGAGGAGTTTAATCCCGCCTCGCCGCAAGGTCAGCTTTTCTTAACGACAGTGTTCGCGTCCTTCGCTCGTTTTCGACATGTCTCCACCCTTTTAGAGTGCTCGTGGACGAGGACCGGGCACCTTTAACTTCATGGTGGTTACAAGGTGCTCCCCTGGTCACCTCAAAATGTATGTGTATCAACTGAGCTATTGTTCTCTCATCTTCAACTCCACTATCGGCAACACCGATCTGACATACTTGTTCTGTACATTGAGGGAAGGCACCGTATAGGAATCTGCATTGACTATCAAGTTCGGAACTCTCCGATGAATATCAGCAATTTATCAAATCACTGCCGGCTAAAGTTTAGACGAGTGCTAAAATTCTCAAAAGCTCAGAAATTATCGAAGCAATAGAGGTAACTCGATCAACTCGATCTTTAGGTATCGCCTTCGCGTATTGTTTTTACTCATTATAGATAGGTCACCTCGACAGCCCTCACACAGGTAGTTCTCGAGCAAAAAATTGGTTTTGTTCGCGTGGAACAAGATGAATATTCTAGGCACCGGAATTCTTGGGTCCTTCGACGGAATTTCCTGAGTAGCCATTAGTTTGTCTCGATAGAAACACTGAGTTGCAAACATTACTGGTAGCTTGATCGTGCGCGCGAAGAGCGGGGAGTTCTAGAAAGCATGTTTTGAAATATCAGAACCTCGAATGGTGTTAAGTGCGTCGACCGCTGTTACAAGAGAGATTTAACTCTAGGAATTCTCTGAGTATATATTTCCGTTGCATTGTTGCTGGTTCAGCAAGGCAACATCTAGCCGACAGTCCCACGTAATCTGGCCAATTTCAGGAGCTGGCCATTTGCGAACTAAGAAGTGCGGTCCTACAGTAATTATCGAACGGCAGTCGCAGTAAAAAGAATGCATTGATTTAGTGGACCGTTGCGAAAATCGAGATTATCCGGAAAAATAACAGAATTACCATTCAGCCATGATTTCTTGCTTTTAACTTTATTCATCTCACCTTATCTTTCTTTCGATATTCACTTAAATTCTAAAAATAGTAGACACTCAAAAAACAACAATCAGAAATACAACAATGTTCATAAATTTAAGCAAATAGCATGCATACCTTCATCAGCGGCAGCCATTCCGCTCCTTTTCTGCAAAGACTGAATTCTGTTAGAGAAGAGCAGCTTGGTATCTCGGCCGGTCGGGTGCGTGGCGAAAAAGTTTTGTTCCTGATTTTTGACTCCTTTGAGGTCTTTGGTCAAATAATCAAATTGCTGTCCTCTTCTAAGGCGGGCTGCGGGAGATGGTGCTTCGAGACTTTGTGAAACTTTGAATGTTCGAAGCATTGTATGTGCACGGAATGTATGGTCGTCGGATCGAAACTTTTCCTTTGATGAAATGACCTTTTCACATCTGGCGTTCCAGGCCTTCAGACATTTCGTTTTTTTACATGACACATGTATAGAAATGGGTCTTTTCATTTAACCTCGATTAGAAGGCGTAGACTCGTTAAATATTATATGTTCATTATGTTCATTCTTCTTTCATATATGGTTGCCGACTGGTAAATCTATAAGAAAAGGAACGATGTGATCTGTAACTTTGTAAATTTCTTTTCGCTTTGATTACATAAGGTTGCATTCTTTAGATAGATATTTCTAGGAATAACATGCTAGTGAAGCTCTTGCCAGCGACGAAATCAGAAGCAACGTGACAATGGGTGTTCTAAATTAACTACTGACAGATGAGCAAATGCGAGTGTTTTTAATGCAAAATTTGTTGTTTTTTGTTTTTCTTTTTTCGAGTTTCAATATGGTCTCATTAAATCATAAAGTTAGCACGAGCCACCTTTTGACACTTGATTTCGTTTTTTATGTTTATAGTATTACTACTATAATATCAACATCTGCAGTAGTCGCATGTTCTATTATATGTGTCCTTTTATACTCTGTTTTGAGTTCTGTTGATTGGATAATTGTGAATAAAGAGTGAAGAATATTCAGTGTATTTATATTTATTCAACCGAATGAATTAAGACGAGTAGAAAATTAGATGTTATCAGAGAAAGGTTGAATAGGTGGCGAGTAAATAAATTAACAATATGAAGGAGAGTACGCCATACAAAGACCTAAATAGTAAACATACAGAAATGAATAACTAACAATAAGAAGTGCTGACCCATAATGTAAACGTCGTCGCGCGCTAATTATTGTACCAAAATCGTGGATGTTTATTTACTTTTCGGTTTTGAGTCTTTCTGAGCTTATCACGCAGCATTTCTTGATTTTGAAAAGTTGGTGAAAAAAATAATGGAAAAAGAGAAGAAGCAATAGAAAATTTAACGCTAGTGGATATTTTTCAGATCGGAAAACTTCCACTGTTAATTGTTCGTGTCGTTTCTTCGAACCACGTGAGGTGAGAATGGTAATCCACTATGGTTTGCTCGCTGGTGCTCGCCAGTTAAAGGAATACTGCATGTTTGATTACAGAATTATTGATCAAGTAAACTTACAGACACTGCTACCAAACGCGGAATGTGAGCACCATGAAAGAATTTAGAAAGAATCGGTACGGCGGAAACAATATAAGAGAAGTGGAGCAGCAAATTTCCCCTTAAGAGGAACCAAATTGACGCTTGATGTTGTTATTCGGGATGTTAATAAGAACAACACCATCCACAACACCACCAAGTTGAGCATGAGCAAGGAAGAAGAGAATGCGTCAGAGATAAAAGGAAGGCGTAAAGGTACACGTCTCGGAAGGGTCGGGAGCGCAGGACAGTGGTCGTTCTTCTGTGGTACGGTAACCTCTTATAGAAGCTACTTTCGGAGCTAATATCACTGACTTCCATCAATGTCACTAATTCTCATGAAACGTCAGCACAGGTGTCAACGAATCACAAACTTGACCTCGTTCGGCGGAGCAGCATGCGAAACTTATAACCTCATGCCGAGGTTTCGAAACGAGAGAACTTGGAGAATTCGAATCACGGTATCGGAAGGGTCGGGCGCGCTGGACAGTGTTCGTTCTTCTGTGGTATGATGACTTCTTATAGAAGCAACTTTCGAAGCTGATATCATTGATGCTCGTCGTTCGTCTTCACCTGTGTAGTTCTTAAACATACTGCGTACAACGGCTCGCTTAACAGCAGCGGTATGTACTGATTTTACGTCAAAAGGATAATTGTGGAGCTTCCTATGCGATACTATTTTACGCTGACCATACCATCCGATACATTCACTTGCGTGTTAAGATAATCGAGCCAGCCAAAAATTGACAGTACAGCAAGGGTAGACGAGTTAGCACCGGTTCTTCTATTCTGTTCATGAAACGTCAGCACCAGCGACGAATAACAAACTTGACCTCGTTCGGCACAGCAGAGTACGGAACCTATAACATCATGCTAAGGTTTCGAGAAGACGGGAGCTTGGAGAGTTCAAATCAGTCGTTGTGATCTATCCCATTTTGCTGACAGGAATCTTCTATCTGCATTGCGCACAATCATTTTCTGAGTTATTTAAATATTAGGTCGGCGACAAAGTTTCCCGCCACTCAGTTTGGCCGCTCACCAAATTTTTAAAAACTGACTTCGGAATCTCATCTTTATAATCCTTATGTAGGTTGATTTATGAGCTACATATACCACAGTTGCACTTGTTCAGCACTACAGGTATTGCAGAGAAAATCGATATTGATTGCGGGTAACTTGAACTGTTTTTTCTTTACGAACTCATAAAACAACGCTTTGAAAGAAGTTCAGATAATGGCTTATGCACTATGATAGGCTCTAGATGGTGGCCGACGTAGTACCCATAAGTTGATAGAGCAATTCGATAGCCATATATTAGGTTGGTAAAAAAGTTCGTGCCGTTTTTTTCAAGCGACCGTTGTAAGCTTGCCGGTGAAGCTCTTGGAGAGGTTTATGCAGCATTCGAAGGAGAATTATTGTTCTTCAAGAAAAGGCTCTAGCTCTTTGTCGAATTTCGGAATTTTATAATTTTTTTAGTCTATAAAGTGAAAAGTGAAAAAGTGTAAAATTGACCTCACCGACAGCGAATTTTTTCTGCTCTGGAGTAGAGCGTTATTCAAAACTTGAAACATTTCTAGAAAGAGGATGAAATTTTCTACAAGACGGTGTAGTCGCTTTGTTTTGTGCTCCAGACTTTACGAACTTCCAGGCCACTAAAATGGGATCTTGAAAGAACAACAATTTTTCTTTCGATGCTGCTCTTGCTCTCATTGTGAACGGTGAACATGACTTTTGAATAACGTTTCAGAGGAAATTCTTAGCTCTATCTGGCCGTATTTCCGGTTTTACAGAATGCTCAATTTTAAATTTTTTTTTGCAGAAGAAATTTCTTCGTTTTCTCCGGGGAGGGAAATCTCCAGTTTCAACCGTTTTGGTAAGTCTCACACAGATTCTGAATGAACACGACACGCTCTACAAGGTGATGTACGAATCGCTCTTGAAAGTCTTGCTTATCACTAATTTTCAGGCCACCAAAGTGGACATGGACGAGCACTTCTGGCCGCGCCGCGCGGCGAACGCGGTATTCGCGCGCCACGACGTCCCACCACTGCTGCGTCGCGCTCGTCGCGCGGCGCGGCGTGGACACTGCCAGTATGTCCACTTTGATCGCCTGAAAATCACTGGTAAGTAGGACTTTCAAGAGCGATTCGTACACCATCTCGTAGAACGTATCGTCTTCTTTCAGAATCTGTGTGAGACTTACCGAAACGATTGAAACTGGAGATTTCCCTTCCCGGAGAAAACGAAGGGGTTTCTTCTGCAAAAAAAATTTAAAATTGAGTATTCTGTGAAACTGAACATATGTTCAGATAGAGCTAAGAATTTTCTCTAGAATGCTCTCGAAAAGTCATGTTCACCGTTCACAATGAAAGCAAAAGCAGCATCGAAAGAGAAATTGTTGTTTTTTTCAAGATCCCACTATAGTGGCCTGAAAGATCGTAAAATCTGGAGTAAAAAACGAAATGATAGAGAATTTCTTCCTCTTTCGAAGGCTGTTCTAAGTGTTAAAAACCGTTTCACAGCAGAGCAGAAAAAATTCGCTGTCGGTGAGGTCAGTTTTACACGTTTTCACTTTTACTTTATAGACTAAAAAACTTATAAAATTTCAGAACTCGACAAAATCTAGAACACTGTTCGGAAGAACAAATAATTCTCTTTCAAATGCTGCATCAAGCTCTCTAAGAGCTTCCATGGCAAGCTTACAACGGTCGCTTGAAAAAAACTGCACGAACTTTCTTACCAACCTAATACACACTCAAGCTGCCCTTCTCTGAGGCTTTAGAAAGACAAGGAAATTGGGCACATAGTTGCGGCATGCCTTAGCGGCCACCCCCTACAGGTGGAGACGGGTGCATCCACGACAACCTCGTTTTCCAAAAGAATTTCCATTCGATTGGCAATTTGGTTAGTGGCGTCAAAGAGTGGATAGTGTGCACCAGGGGTGTGCGGAACTTCCGTTTCCGTGTTCCGAATTCCGGTTTCCGGCCGTTTGTGGCCCTTCCGTTCCGTTTCGTGTTCCGCTCTGTTATTGGGCGGAACACGGAAACGGAAGAAGAAATCGAAGAGCTCCATTGTGCAGACTAACGCAAGGGAGACTGAAGTTATCGCGGTGACGACGATATGATCCATTCGAATTCTGTTAGGATGAAACCAATGCAGCAAAGTACACTCCCCCCTAAGAAAACTTGTAATGAAGTATTTGATGGCACCTGCCACATCGTCCGAGTGCGAGAGTTTTCTTTTGTTGATTTCATTGTAAACGATCTGAGAAAAAGCCTCTCTCCCCAAAATCATGAAAAAACTGCTGGTTCTCCACCACAACATGCTCGTTTTAGGCTTTTAATTCTATTTTGAAAGCATTCTTGTTAATCACGCCAAAAAAGTCTGCCTTTCTCCACGTAGTTGTCTTCGGCTTATAATGAAGTTTATTAAGATGATTTTCCGCCGCTTACTTTGAAACCACCACCAAGCGTTGAACACCTTCACCAAAATAATAGACACATTCTAGTGGAAGCAAAACGAGCACTCTATGGGCGCCTTTACAAACAGAAATGATAACCTCTTGTGATCCAGTTTCGGCTGAATTCCAATAATTCAGTGGTTGCAGTTTTTGCACTATTTCCGGCTTCCGTGTTCCGTATTCCGGTTTCCGGCCATTTTTGGCCATTTCCGTTCCGTCTTCCGTCTTCCGCTTTTTTGAAAAAAATTTCCGCACACCCCTGGTGTGCATCAATCACATGCCAAATCTCCTGCTCCTCACTTGCTGCAAACCAGCGAAAATTTCGAAATCCGCAACTTTACCCGAAATGGGTGATGATCGGTGTGCAGCTCAACTGCAAATGAGGCATTCGCTAGAAGCTGCTACCTATATGTAGATGCTACTGCCACCAACGATGTCTGACGTAGCCACTTCGATGGTGACCGAGCAGCCGTTCGTGGAAAATATGGGAAAGTTGTCTTCAGTCACAATGACGCTCATTCACCTAATTATAAGGAGACTTGGAGAAATTCCAAAATCTCCGATAGCGTATTCTGACCTATCCAAGACATTCGTCAAACATTGCTCCAACAGAATAACATTTGTTCCATTCGTTCTCCATTCAGTTATTAGAGAACCAACTCGACGAGTGACAGCACTTCAAAACGTGGCTCGATGAACTATTTTCATCAAAACTCTAGGAGTTCTGGAGGAAGAGAGTTCAAATTTATCTGGTACATAATAAGATGCTGCTGATGGTAATCGTATATAAACATGTCGGATGGAGAGGAGGAAATTTGAAAATACTGGCAGAAGTGGCGGGAAACTTTTTCGCCGACCTAATAGTTCCGTGGGTAGCATATGCTTTTACCCTTTCCCACAGTCGCCGCTGCAACGGGGGAGGTATTATTCCCGACAGGGTGCGATGGGTTTTAAGAAGGTCAGTCCCACGTTTGATTGTGGGAAAGATGTCGATGTAGTCTCAGAAAAGATGGTAAGTTCTTCGTAAGCTCGAGATCGTCATTGTTGTGTTGTTATGGCCTTTCAATCCTCAGGCAAATTTCCAGATGTGCTGCTAGTGGTCGTTCAAACATTCAGTCGCCGCTGAAATCGGTAGTTCTGCGGGACTCGGCTGCTTGCTAAAATGACGTCCTTCTTCTGCTACACTTCCGAAAGAGAGCAGTGTGGTAGGTACGCACGAGAGGTTGTTGAACGTATCTATCAGGCTCGGCATCTAATTGACATCTGGCAACATATTTAGAGGCGGTCTTTTAGCGAATATTGAAAAATGCAAAAGGTCCCTCCATTTTTCTGCCGTGCTAATACTGTCGACTCTGTTTGAGCCCAAGGTGTCATGTCCGCTAGGCGTAGTTGGACAAGAGCTTGAGCGAGTTTCTTCATTGTAGCACTGACGCCTTTATAAAACGTTTATAAGATTAATTTCAAACTTGGTTGTAGGGGCGGTGGTACAATATTAAAGACACCAATCGATTGATGGAAAGATCCCTACAAAACGATTCACCACAGTCACCTTGGAAAAGCTACCAACTGTTGGAATGGCTCTGTGATTCATTCCTAATTCATTCTGGATTACTTATTCACATGCTTTTTCAGAATTAAGTATTGGCGACTATACTATCGAGAGCAAGTACATCTTCGTTCATGTACATTACATGTACGTTCTGAGGAGCAAGATGGAAATTGCAGCATTCCAAACCACCCGTGAACTATCAGATTTTTGTCGACAGTTCACCATTCTGCTATGATACCAGGACAATGCATGAGGCTACAGCAAAACGGCTGCCGTTTCAAGAGTATGTTTCAACCCTTGAGCGCACTAGCCCTTAGATTCTCTAGAATGTGATAGGTTTTGTTTGATTTCTAATCGTAAGTATAACTCCTCTTGTATGTACCATCCTGGCGGCTTCAGTCAGCACCATACTTCAATATGTTTCCTCTCTTCGTATGTTCCGTTCTACTTATCGGTTTGGGCGCCAGAAGTTCTTATTGTAATATTATAGGTTTCTCCTGGTTGTTGCATTTTTCCACGACTATGCTCGTCTGATAAATCATTTTCTGAGTTTCGTATAGGAGAGACAAGCCGTGATGGTGCCGCTTTATTGCTTCCAACATTGTGCATTCCGTAATTATTATTCATTACACATGTTTAGCACTGCTCAATTCGCTGCCCTACCGATTTGAGAGTGATTCCAGCAGAAGTAAGCTTCATCGTGTATTTGTATGGAGTAGCGTACAAATATCAACTTCCCAGTAATCCGATGGAGATAGAAAACAATATGTAGTTGACAACACTCGACGAAACATCGTAAAAGAACTCGTGCAAACAATTTGTTTGCCCCGGTGTGCCATAGTATTCTGGCGGTGATGAGAGAATGGGGAGCCATAAAAACGACGTTAATCAAAAGTGTGGCATGCAAAGCAACGACATCTGCATCCGGCCTGTAAATTTCCAGCTGATTGGATCGTGTCTTACTTCGCAACTAGCCCATTATGTCTCCTTCTATTTTATTTACTTCGGCTCTTCCACATTCATATATTCTGTTCGCCTGCGGTGACAAAGCTTAAGATCAAAGTACTTGAACCAGCCAGGAATCGGTCTCAGTGCAGCTAGGATAGGAAAATGAGTAGATTAATCTCACTTTCTCATTATGGAGATTGGGATCGAAACCAATACTGATGTTGAGATACTTACCCTGTCAACAGCTTCGAAAAAAATGAGCAAATAGGAAGGCAGCAAAGTTTTAGCATCGCCAAAGTATAGAAGGTAGGGTGGACACAATGGCAATATCTTTGGTGAAGAAAGGTAGTGCTTCCAGTAGATGTTGATGGTGGTGCTAGATTCGCCGAGATTCGCCGCAAAAACCGAAACTCACGGGGGATCCGAACCCTCGTCTCGTCTCTATCCGAGCCTCGTGTGTGAGACCACCGCACCATTTGTCGTTAGACAGCCACTCTCTTCCCAACTGCGCCGGTCATTTGCACTCTGCTAGCACCTTCCTTAAGCCAGAAGGTTTTTACTTCCAGTATTCGTGCGTAATGTCGGCTTGAGCCGGTAAGCTGGATTCGGTATTGTACCAGTTAAGCTGAGAGCATCTTCATTATTTTCGTGAAATTCTAGTTTTATGAAATCGTTTTTGAGGGTTACTATTAAGTAGACTAGAAATATATGTTGTAGTGGTGGTACTAAGATCACTAATAATAATGCTTCCGTTTTTTTTTGTAGAACAAGATTTACATAACTACCTTTTTGCCTGTGTTTTTTGCTTTTATTTATCTGTTGTTTTGCTCTTGTGGGGAACGACCACTCTTTTAGATCCCTTGCACTGCTCTCCGTCTGAGAAAAGAAACTTAGTTGGCACGAGGAGGATTCTGACAAGTGCTATGTCATCATTGCTCACTACAAGGGCTGGTTTTTGATGCTGGCTGTTTCATCGTCTAACAGCGGCGCTTAACAGCAGTTGCCAAAAATGTTTTGATTGATGTCGTAGAGCTTCGATTCTGTGGAATCTTCAAGCTTCTAATAGCCACGCAAGCCCTGATTGATGATAACCTAATTTTGCAGGAATCGAACCTCCGGCTCTTGTAATACTCCAGTTACCCCACGTCTGGTTGATGGGGTTCATTTCTGATTCCTAATCTCTTTCTTGACTTGGTATGGAGGCTGGCCTCCGCAAGTCATTGTATCTCTCTTGTGCAAGATCTTCCTTCAGTGGTCCGGGATTTCTCCTTTCCGAAGGTGAGTTGTCGTGTGCGCCGTGGGAAATGAGTGCAGCGCACGAAGAAGATCGGCGAAGATCTCGTCTGACCCTGGAGCCGTGCCGCTTTTCATATTCCTAATTGCGCCTCGTACCACAGATAGTAGAATTCTTGGCGATGTTTCAAGCGTGGAGCTACTGGGACCTGGTAAAAAAAGGTAGTGTAGGTCGGAACAGATTGGTGTAGAACCTTTCTGTAATCGATTCCATCTCGTAACGCGGAGCGGTGATACGTACTGAACCCTTCGAAGTCTCAATAAAATTTCTCTTTGCGTCGATTCTTTTCATTGACTGTGGTGGACCCGTTGTCTATGCAGAGCTCACGGAAGACGTTTTTCTTCAAGAAATCGCTGCCTTATTTCCGCTTCATTATGCACGAAAACGAAAGCTGTTTGAGATCTAGCACGTCGGTAGTCACAAATTGCGATAGGAAACTTTGTATATGGGGTTCTCTGGGGTCCTTAACATGACGGTGAAGTCCTGTTCTGAACACGAATCTGAGATCCATTTTTCACCTAGTGGTCTTGGACCACCCATATCATAAATCGGTGATCCTGACTGGACCACCCAAGTAGTCGATATGGGTGGTCCGAGACCACCAGGTAAATAACGGACCTCAGATTCGTGTTCTGGACCCCAAATAACTCCCGTAGGCAAAGTTTCAGCGAAATCGGTGATCTTGACCGGATCACCCAAGTAGCAACGTGGGTGGTCCCAGACCATCAGGTGATAGGCGGACCTCAAATTCGTGTTCTGGACCCCAAATAACCTCCCACAAAAAGTTTCAACGAATATCGACGACTGAAAAAAAGTCGCGTTGTGGTGTCCGTTAAGTTGAATAGTACCGTATGTTATTTCCACATTCCACTGCTTTTCCCGTTTGCTGATCACTGTGTAAAGATAACACCGGAAAATTCCGCCAACATTCTAGAGGGCCACTAAAAAGTGCACGACATGTCACACGAGTTTTTTAATGAGCAGACGTCTCATGTCGGACGGTCCCAAGAGGACGACAAGTTTTGCATGACACGACATAGTGCCACATGACTGTCAGTAGGTTAGAAAGAAGAGCTGCAAAATTATGTTGGGTTTCGTACTAGTGAAATCCTTTTTGAGCCTGTGATAATGATACAATGTGACACAGAAAATGTGAGGTTGCACTCTTTGAAAAAATAGAAGCTACAGACACCTACTCGGTCGAGCGATCGTTCCTCGACCTGGCTGATCAAGTTCTTCTCCCTTAGGTAAACTGATACCAGACATGCTTGAGGAGGTGAAGACACTGAGTACAGCGGATGATCTCGCAAGAAATTGTATAGGTTAAATTCCCATTCACCATGCCTTTACAATTCTGAATGAAACACAGTTGCGTTGCATCCATAGGGGACTGATAAACGCCAAATACTGATTAGTGTGGCTGAATTTCATATTTCTTTCGTTCCGTTGAACTTTGCATTGACTCTTTCTTGACGGAAACGCTAAAAAATAAAAATAAAACATCTACTGACTCAGAAAGATTAGTGTGACTCAATTTCACATTTCTTTCATTCCGTTGAGCTCATTGGTTACTGTTGTTCACGTAGTAGGAAGAACAAAGCGATCACCGATCATGGTGCAGCTGCTCTTCATGCTGTGTAAACTGCACTTTGTCCATGGTAGTTTTCCGCTAGGTTAGCTGGTTCCGACATTTTTTAGAGTACTCGTCACATCACTCACTTCAGGATGTTTTGTAATGGTGATTGAAGAGCATCCGATGAAACAAAATGGTTTCTTGATCGGAAGATTTAGTGTTTCTGCACGTCCACGTCCAGTGGCGAACAAAAATATGTATCTTCACACTTAGAATACAACGTGCAATTTCAAAAATCAGACAATAACCTCGTGATTTCTGTTAAACTTCCCTCTGATGATGGCAGTATTGTGCAGAAGCACAGAGAAGATGCAAGCATTAGGCTACGTGGGATAGGATTATTCCGCTTAGTTTCCTACTGTCCCTTTGGTGGCTGTCACCAGCTTGTTCTGCTAGATGGGAGTTTCGAGCGCAGCTTCTCTGGACAGGTTTTGGCTTTGATTCGCTACATCAGGCCATACTCCATTTCCTTCCCAAACCAATCTTGTAGTTACTTTGAAAATGTTGATTATGAGTCACTTGTTTTGAGGCGGACATCAAGCTAAATTAGTCTCGAGGTGAACATACTTAGTTTTCTCTCTTACGGGGGTTCGCTGTGTCTTTTGAATCGCTCTCTGTCAAGTACCTCTTTGACTGTTTCTACTGCGCAGGAGTAGAAAGACTTTCTATGTTTGTAAACTCAGAGCGGCTTAGATCTAGCTCTAACCTTAATTCAATAGGGAGTTTCTGGGAAAACTTTCATGGCGTTTGATTGGTAGCGCTTACGCTTCATTTCATAAGCCAAGGTAAACAGCGCGGAGCAGATGAAAACACATTGATCCTCAAATCTTTCAAAAAAAAACTGGTTCAAGAGCGGCACCTTTAGGTGGAGTAGCGGAATAAGCAGGGCTAAGAAGAGATACGAAAATAGTTGTTCAATTAACAAAAATTTAGGTCTCCGTTTCTGAACAGCGTTGCTGCTCAACTAACATATTTTCCTTGCTCAGCAGCGGATCCATTTAAGGATGTAGTAATAAAAAGTGATTTGATAAATTTCGCGCTACAGATGCCATTTTTAGTTAACGGGGCCACATTTCGAGAAACTCAGTCGTAGTCATTGGAGGCGACGATTTTTACAGCTGTTCAATGAGATTTATGATCTGAGAACACGGATGCAGCTCACAAGCCGTCAACATGTGACCCGCCACATTTTTGCAGCAAAATATTTACTAGCGAACGAGATAATCTACTCACTGGCTGCTCTGACGCAGAATCTGTGCAGAATGAATCGATCTGAAGTATTCCACTACCGACAGTCGCTAAATGTTGGTATGTTGAATGTTATATACAACTATAGACTGGTGGGCTCAAACACCAGTTCTCAATACAAAAGACTATTCTAAGGTCCAGAATGAATTTCCCTTGCTTATGAACGATAGAATATTCTTTTGTATTAAGAACTGGTGTGTGAGAGTGTAGTTCTTCAAATATATATTCTACCTTCCAGGCCCCGACGAAGGTGACATCGCCGAAACTTTGGCAGAATAAAGTCATTTGATGATCTCGGTCGTCTGCTTAACAGTGACATTACGGATTTAGAATGCCAAGATTTATTGAAAACCGCACATGGAACCTTATAGACTGGTGCCCCTTAACTAAGATTTATACAAGTTTGATTACGGCCAACGTTTCCTACCCTTTCCAAGCCTTCCGTCCCTCCGAGGTCGGGCTAACTGGTACCAGATTTGGTTGGAAGGTAGAGACATTGACCCGGTACAGCGGCTAGCCCCCGTAAGTCACCGTATGGGACGAATACGTAGTCACCGTCTCTCTACGATTTGAAAGTAACACAAATGCGGCGGCACGTCCTCAGAGAACTGATCACCGCCGATACCTTTACCATTACCGTTTTAACGTTTCCTTTAATCCACCTTCGTAAGAACCTGAAAGAGAAAGTAAGGCTCGAGAAATTACTCGTCCAAGTTGATCTCCAGCTCAATTTTGGGAGTACTTTCTTAGAGGCGAAGACTGAGGGGTTCTTTTCGACGGAAGGAAAGCAAATTCCTCGAATTCTCTGTTTGAAGAGATCTTACGTCACCTGCTGTACCTATGCCACAACCGCTAAACAACAAAGCCGCCAAAATGACAAGTTATTGTTCGAGGCACAAGATGATGCTGATCAAAATTCTTGCGGTCAGCTGTCTGAACTGCCACACAGGCGCGGTTCCAATTTCTTTTGCCGTTTGTTGTCATTACGACAGAATGTGTAATAATCGTTGCTATCAACGGTAGACCCATTCATTCATTGGCAAAGACGCCGGTACACTTCACCGTACTGACCTTTCATGTTGATCTCTCTCTGGTGCTAAGTGCTTGCTTTCGTGTTGCCGCCGTTTCGTTTTCTCATTGTGTTTTTGATATCTATTCGTTGACTTCAAAGCTGTCGCTCTGCAAAAATCGACTCAAATGATCAAAAATCATTAAGTGAGGGAGGCAATAGTGGTGTGAGACCTTGCTGAGACTTTTATACAGGCATCTAGTATTCTACTTGAGGGGAAAGGGTGTTTAATCTGCCCTATGACAGACCTATTCTTTTCATTTTCCCCACATAACGAACAACCTGCACGTTCGGCTTTGAAAGAGCTTACATAGCTCTTATCCTTGCACTATGCTACTTCGTCAAATGAGTGTAGTAGGCGGATCAGCATTCGTTTTCACGTTTCAACCTTAGCGTCTTCCTTGGAGATCGAAAACAGGAGAAAAGCGGTTCGAAATTTCTGACTGACGATCTAACGTCGCAAGCGTCGAACCGCTCCAAGAACTTTTGCTGGATTTCTTGTATCAGCGTAAAGAGGTCCTACCAGTTTGAAAGTGTCTCACCTAGGGTCACCCTTATTTCTGCCGTGGTAGTAGTATCTGCATCACGCTCAATTTATTGTAGACTTTCGTATCATCGAACCACTCGGCGACAAGCGTCGTGGGACTTGGCTCATCACTTCTCTGTATTACTCAAGTACTGCCTGCTCAAGGAATTGTTATTAATCCACTTTTGTTGCCAATGTTGTGGGGCGAATGTTTTTTAAAATTTTACCAACAACAATATCCTACATAGTTGGCAGTAACTCTCCCAAATTCATGTTTGCCTCACTAGGACCGGAGGAATAAACGAAACACATAAGAAAAGCCCGTGAAATTCTCACTCGCAAGACCGTAAAGGCGTGAGAGAATACAGTGACTTACCGCGTTAACCACTGACAGAGCGGCGTGACGTAGATGCCAACTTTCGGCCAGTGGTAAGACTCGCATTTATTGAGAAAATTTGGAGCTTTTAAAATTCTAATTTTGCAAAAAGTAAGTTTGACCTAACATTCCACGTTCTTGTAACTGTGTGGTGCTGCGAAGGCGAGCGAGATTACTAGGAAAATTGAAGATTTATCCGAACTGACTGATATGACCTAGTCACATCAAGTAATTGACCAGAGCCGGTAGCGAGATCGGGCCGTGCTGAAGGTGATTCCCGGGGTAAGTTATTGCTTTTTCTCTCGTCTTTACGAACTTATGGTTGGGAATCAGGATGTCCGTTTGATTCGGTGCTTGGACGGATAGATCTATGATCCCGAATTTCGAGCCACTTCAGGCCACTGAAGGAAATATCAAACCTAATGAACTTTGATCCGTTCACCACCGTTGGATGAGCGCGTCGTACAATGGTGAGAGGCGCTATTTACATCTGCACGGTCGAGTGATCGATCCCCTACGGGGCTAAGAAAGCCCTTCCTTCTCCGTGGTCGAGTGAGTTGGTACCAGAATTGTCTGGGAAGGTAAAGAAACCAGCTTGGTATACCGACTCGCGCATCAAGTCTTAGTACAGGCCAAATACGCGTCTGCTAGCCTCTACAATTCTGAATGGAACACGAATGCGGCTTGGCACAGCGGCGTAAAATTGAGGTTTCTTGGTAGGAGTGCTTGGAAAAACCTCTAACGGTCATTGCGTTACTTTATACATTCAACTATGTGTTTGCTTATTTGTTTGGTAGATACAGATTGTGAGATATGAAAACTCTTGACACATGCTGTTGTTGTCTGAACTACAATGCGTTGTCTTCGATATTGTTGTGTAGGCAAGAATTAAGAGGGTAGAGTTCGCAGTCAGCATGATGTCGATAACACCGGAAGAGATTCGCCTGAAGACCATCAATCTAGCCGCGTCGTCAGTGCTGAATCCTCGTCAATTACTCTTTCTCGTTCTTTTATTCTTTTTTGTTCAAAGTTTGTTCACGGCTATCTATAATCACTCTCATGGCAACTGGCGATTCCTGTCCAGCAGCCGCGAGTCTATTTTAAGTTGCCGGCCGATGCTGTTAGTTTGGGAGATTACGTTGTATGAGGTAACGGAGTCCAATAGTTCTCCAATAACATTTTACGCGTGAATTTTTTCAAGGGATCCTTGGTGATTCAGGGCGGGTAGCGTACTCAACCCCTCTTTCCCTTAGATATGCAAGGGACACAATCCAATTGCTGACATATTAGTTTGACAGTGACTAGTGCATTTTTAGGTAAAATCTCCTATTCGACAATTGTAGAAGAACTCCACAGTATGCCGATCTCCTTGATGTGCAATTCGGATTCTTTATTTGCCAAAACCAAGCCATTGCGGTCTACGACTATGAGTAGTCATCATCATTCACTTCTCCTTTGCTACATCCAAATTATTTTGCCAGTTAAGGGTGTATTCGAAACTTCGAAGTTTCGCACGCAAAATGACCCTGCGTTGAGCTGTGTAGGCGACTTATTGTGGGTAAACTTTCGGCCATACTTTCGCACCTTTCCCAATACAGTGGGACCTTTTGAAGCTATGAGCACTGAGACTTCTTTACGAAGTAGTGAGTGGTGCTTAATGTTTCGACTTCTTTGGCTTCCGACCCATCCTAATAAATGCTAGGTGCACTTGGCGGAGCGGTTCATTCTCAAGCCCACCGTAGTCTTCTTCAACTTCCTAGGACCAACATGTTCTGGTGGAATACACAGAACACCTTACGTCATCACACTGCGAAGTTTAAGGCTTGGACACTGCGGCAGAACGCCCCAATCGAAGCTCAATGAACTGATGCAGTTGGGGCCCCATGGTTTAGACTTCATAATTTAGAGGAATTATAACGAAATGAAATGGACGATAGGTCGTCAGAAATGGAATAGTTTCAGCGAAATTTTTAGTATGCGATGAAAAAATATTCAATGGGAAGGTTCACAACCTAGCATATAATAACACGATCAAGCCTGACACTCGTACGGTCGATCCATCAAACCATGCCTTCCACGCTTCCAGGGTCGAGTAAATGGGTACTAGACGTGTCTGGGAAGGCAAACACATCAACTTGGCACTGCGACTGGGCCCCGTAAGCCCATTTATAGGCCAAATCTGCATTCACCGTGCATCCACAACTCTGCGTGGACGCCGGTTTTACCTCTGCGTTTTCCACTACCATCTTAATTGGAAAACCGTCTGAAATGCCACCTTATAGCTCTCAAATGCCTTTTGTTTTCGTTGCTTGGCTGAGGGCAGCTGAGCAAAGCATGTCGGATTTGCTTTGCATAGATGATTTGACAAATATTTTCTTATTTATTGCGGGTTGTTGTTCGCTTCTTGATGATTTGACTTCTTTTCAAAATATTGTGCATCGTAGCGGGTTCATTTCCTTTTCAGTTGCTTGCAATGTTGATTCTGGGGCTCTTTTCAAATCAGCACAGGCTAATGTAGCTGATTTTCTCAATTCTCCCTTCCAATCCTAAGAAGTCCATTCGAGAAATTAAGAAAAATTTTCAATGGAGGACCTGTAAATAAAACGGGAAATGCAATTTCTACAGAAAACCTTCAACACTTACTGCTTTGATATAATAGTGAAAGCTGCTTGCAACGCTTGTAATGTCATTCGGCTTTAAAAAGTTCTAGGAAGTATGAATTTTTAATTTTGGTTTTTTGGATGAACGTTCGAAATCCCTCTACTGCCTTGAGATGAAATTTCTTTTTTGAAGAGAAAAAACTATTTTTTTCGTGTTTCTGTTCCATCCCTCAATGTGTGCTTTAAGTTCTTCCCTATTATCTAACTACACAGTAGCTTTCCTAAGTCAGGTTCAAGGTGCAGCTTTCGTTCCACAATTAACATTCCTATTTTACAGATGAATTCTTTGACCCAAAGTTTGATGAGAGATTCCTGTTGAGATGGTATTCCGGTTCCGGTCTCGATAGCCGCATTGAATTAACTGTATACTTTTCTCTTTTTCACAACAATTTCTCAAATTTTGAGGGGATTTTGTGAAGATCAACTTCAAATAGTTATAATCTGCGGTTTCTGGACTCCGAACGTGATGAAACAGTCTCCATTCCTCAGAAAGTTGAGAGTCACAGGATGGTTCAGAATGGTGAAATAAGTAAATTCATTATAACGCACAATTCACTTGACGGCAATCTTCGTGTATTCTTGTCCTAGCTTGGAGCAGCAGCTATTCTGTTAAATGCTTGCAGTGTTTGGGGTCCACTGATCACGTCTATTGACGGCGTAACCACAGAAGTCACGCAGAATTTCTCCAATTTCTTCGATTAATGAAAATGTTCCTTATCCACCTCAGATCCTCTTTCTAGATCAGCCCTCGGTCCGTATCATATCAAATTGGCAACTGAAAGCTGGAGTCGACCCCCGGGTGCCTCTCTAGAAAGATCAGAAGTAATTCTATTATACTTAGGAATTCTGCTATATGGTTTGCGTTTGGCAAGCAGGTGCCAAAAATGTAAAATCTTTAATCCATTAAAATCAGTCCGAGTCCTCTTACTAACCATCTGTCCTCGCTTCTTCACCTTCCTGTCATGCATTTCATTTATTGTTTCTGTTCATTAAAGTCAAGTAAAGACCAATTTATTGCTCAAACTGCTCAACAGATTTATTGCTACACATCCCTGCTCTTAATCCTCTAAAGCATCTTACTCACTGCCAGAAATGCTGGCTTTCGCTACCGAGTGACCTCGACTGGAAAGTCCCTATTGGAATCGGAAAGCAAAACTCCACGAGCGCCATCGCGAATAGCCACAGCACTCCCCTATATCATATGACTCGATTATTATATGCGGAATGCATCTTTCTGAGTTACACATGCATACGAAGCTCACATGAACGTCAGAGTTACGGTATCAAAATCGCTCATGTACTTTCAATCTTTCTTCCCTTATAGGTGGCACATTTCTACAAGAACAACTAGTTATAACCAACGAAATGCCGTGAATATCCACTAGTATGTGAAATGAATGCGCTTTTTATTCATTGCGCCAAATATCCAACGGTCAATAATACTGTACTTGAATTCTCCAGGACATTAACTTTCAAAGTATATCGAAGCGTCTTCGTATAGGACCTTTATCTTCGTTCGAGAGGCTTAATTTTTAGGCCTCGCCACTTATTCGAGGAAATGCACGCTGCGGTGTTCACTGCAGCCATTGCAACGCTGATCTGGTTCGTGTTTTCGCTACACCTCGTTAGATCGTTTCGATATTATTAATAGAAATGTGTAGATTAATAGTATTAATTAATAGAAATGAATCAGCATTTTTCAATACTTTCTGAGCTCTACTACATGCATAGATCAATGGTGTGCTAAAGTTTGGTTCTTGAAGAGTTGATCTTTATTATAAATTTCCAAATCGGAAAAGTACCTGAGAGCTCTTTTCAAATAAGCTGTGGTATTGGATGCGCAGCTAGAAACACATGTATTCTTAGTCATTATTCTGCTTGATTGTTACTTTCTGTTGGTCATCTGCGGGCTTCAAATCTAAGGCTTCCATTGTGCTACACAGAAATCTTTTACTGCTCTTGCTGCAGACGACCGTGGATGGGGCTCAAAACGCGTCGCGAAGATCAAAATCGCGCTTTGGCGGCGTAGTTTACACTTTGTGAAAGTACAAAAAGGGAAAACTTTATAATATTAGTGAAGAAACTTCACAATTATTAGCATATTTCTCATATTATACCAAACTGTCCTACCAAACTTTTCTATCCCTTATGTTCCCGTTCATAGTTAGATAAGCCGCAAAGCTGTTCTCATCTGCGGACCATGAAGGGGCTCGGATAGCTGAACGATCAATGATTACGGCCTATTGATAGTTCTAGAAGTACTTGATAGTATAATAGATACGATCTATGATTTGACGAGCACGATATCAATGTAGTTCTTGAGGAACTGTTAAACAATAGCCATAAAAAACTAAGAAACTCGAACGAAAATTTTTTTATGCAAACGCTACATATTATGGAATTAGGAAGCTCTCATTAGGAAAAATTTTCAATAACGAGAACAACTTTTAGGACGCCCGCATTGGTCGATGCAGATGGAGCTGTTACAGAAAGAGCACGGTACGTATTGCTAGTTGACATGTCCTTTTTTATTTCATATCTAAAAGCGTAGCGAGAAACAATTTGATGCGCACATTTATTAAACCATACGGATTTCAGCGCTAGGAACATCATGAAGAGACCACGGTAAATTTTCTAAGACAACATGAATGCAATAACAAATCGTCAGTGAAAAAGGCAGTTAACAAAATTCCTTCTAACTAGCTTTTTCAGTGAAAAGTGGCTTTTCTGATAACCACCAGCAACATCAGGTGATTAAAAAGCGCTGAAGTGCATGTTGGTTGATGAACAACGAATGTTTCGCTCATTTTTCAGAATGGTGGAAAAGGTTTCCCCTCAAGAAGTTATAACAGCAATTCTCAACTCAAGCTACGATAGACGCATTCGACCTCCAAACCGTGATCGAAGAGGTAAGCGCAGTACTGATTGGGTGTTTCTCCTACAAAAAATGCTTTCAGGAAAGAATGGGCCGGTGATTGTCGATGTGGACATATACGTTCGGAGGTTAGTTACACGCGAATATCAAAAGGAATGCCACTTCAAGACAGACAAATATGACAAATTCATACTCGGCAACAGTAGCTTTATTTTTACTAGCTAAATTTTTGAAGAAAGTGACTGAGAATCATAGGTAAAATTAACGGAAAGTAACGAAAGAATGGAACAAAGTCTCCATGAAAGCTTACCTAGCATCCGAACGATATCGAAGATTTCCGAAGACTTTTTTCAGCATGTCAAACATCGACTTCTCAAAAATGCAGTATAATCTGCACTTAACCTTCCGTCAGTATTGGACGGATCCGCGCCTTGCGTACGAAGACCTCTTTCCTGGGAGTAAAGTGCCAAAATTCATTATTGTCACGGATAAAGATGTCATTTGGACACCGGATACGTTCTTCCTGGTTCGTCACTTTCGCAACATTTCACCAAAGTTGGAGTTGTTTGAAAGCGATTTTCTGTTCAGAATGAAAAACAGGCGCACAGGCACGAAATCGACAAGCTGAACATGATGATTCGCATCCACGCAAACGGCACGATCATGTATTCGGCTCGGCTTTCGCTCACGCTCTCCTGCCCCATGTACCTTCAAGTAGGTCTTTCATCGAATCCACTCATCAATTGTTAACCAAGCGATTGGAGATACATACAATTTATTCCTACGTACAACTGATTTCAGAGGTATCCCATGGATCAACAGAGCTGCAGTTTGTTCCTGGCTTCCTATGCCTTCACCACTGACGACATCGGTTCGCCTTGTGGTTCTTCTTATGTAAGCACCTTAAAGAAAACTGCAGCCAAAATGTTTTGTAAGTTAAGTGTACCAATGGAAAACGGACCATCCGATCCAGTATCATCCACAGCTCAATAGTTCACTGCCAAACTTCTACCTTGATGAGGCCCAGACTCTTGGATGCACGAGCAAAACCACCACTGGCGAGTACTCATGTATACAGACGACGTTCTCTATGAGAAGGATGTTCAGGTGAGATGAGCATGAGGATCCTTGGATATCAGTTGGATCTGGGCAGTATTTTCTTCTTTTTTCGCGCGCGATAGCGTATCAGGAGGGTACCGGTGAAAATTTTCTGTTCTCCAGTATGAAATTGTAGATCGGTACCACGACGGAAACAGCGCCATATTTCTCCGTGCATCTTTCAGGTTCAGTTTGTGAAGTTTGAAGTTGGTTGAAGATTTTCCGACGATGTCGAATGAAAGAGTTGCGACTTTGAGCTTCATCTACATGGAAAGCGACAGTGCGACATCGTTCGCTTGCTCAATCCACTGTTTCTAAAGCAATTCGTCTGTTCGTGGAGCTTGGACGTGAAGGCGACCGCACTAGACCAGGGCCCACATCATCGTTTGTAAACCCCCGATAAGCCCCGAGATATAGCCCGAACGGCGCCCACCTTTGTCTAATTATCCTACACTTCCTACGCTAAACGCAATCTCTCATCGACTCTGCCGTTTGGTTCTGGGTGCGCCGGAGATCGCTCGTCCGTTCATGAATCTGGGTCTAGGGGTGAAGTGCAACGGCAGTGCGTCTAGGATCCACAAAATCACCAGAAAGCGAATGACCCGAATCCAAAGATCTCAACGAGGGCACGGACTCAAGCCTTACAATGAAAAAAGGTATAGCTCCTGACGGTAAAAAAGCGAGCGTCTACGACTCGAATGATGCGAGAAATTTCGGGCAGGCCGCGAGTCATGGATGGAAACGGATCCTGGGAAAACCAACGCCAAAACTCCCCTGAACCCACATTCATCATTGGTAAACCCCGATAAACCCCGAGATATAGCCTTTGAACGACGTTCTCCTTTCTCTGGTTATCCTAAACTTCCTATGTTAAACGCAATCTCTCATCGACTGTGCCGTCCGGTTGTGGTTGTGCTACGGTTTTGGAAGCCGCTCGTCCGTTCATGAATCTGGGCCCTGGTTTCCATCAATCAGGACTGAAAATCAACCAAGATGTGCACCGCGTCTAACTCTCTGAGCCTTTCGGAAAACAGTACGTGGGATGGCTAGCATGACCATATTTGTTGAAAAAACGCAATTGACAAGTAACAGTGGGTGCCACAGATTTTTGAACTTGGAGCAGAAACCAAACTTTTTTAGTGGTTCTCAACACTCTTATCTCAAGTCCTGCCGTGCTCCAGAGTATGATTTTATGAGTTTTCAGTCACTCATGTTTCAGGTACTACTTGGCCGAGGTCTACGTACCATCCACGCTGCTAGTCGTAGTTTCGTGGGTGTCTTTCTGGCTGGAAAGAACAGCTGTGCCAGCCAGAGTCAGTTTAGGTGTGACAACGCTTTTAACGATGACAACACAGGTGCGATTTACATGTCTTTGATTCCTTTATAATGATTCTGGCTAATTCTATACCATACCGAACATGGTCGCTACGGGATTCTTGTTTTAGGCGGCGGCTATCAACAACAAACTTCCCACTGTTTCCTATCTGAAGGCCGTCGACGTTTGGGTAGCTACGTGTCTGGCGTTCATCTTCGCTACTGTGGTTGAATTTGCTCTTGTTTCATATAAGGCATCAATGACAAATGGTAAGTAACTAACGCCCAGATTCATGAATCGCATACACGCTAAAAGACTTAGGATATACCTAGAGTTCATCAACAGATTGCAATTTCCCTCGAGAAGAAAATGTGAAATGAAGTACTCAGCTATACGAAAAAATAAAAACAATAAATCAATCACCAGGGTAAAATTATGGCACGGGTGGGACTACATACATGGACTTTAATCTTGTATGCACCGCATTTGACTCGCCAAAAATTATAAATTATAATCATGATTATTAATTATAATTACGAAAATCGGTGCCTAGAAATGGTTCAAAGTGGTTCAGAAAGTCCTCAGGTTTTCTATGTTAAATAAATGTAATGGTTTGTCGTTGCAGCATGTGGCCCCGGCAGTCGCAAAAGCACAGTCAGCAGTCCCACTAAGGACAATACCCAGGTGGGAGCAATCGTATTATACATCAAAAATAGCTGGCAGAAGCTTCAGTCACTGTAACTATGTTAACGTAACTGTGCTAAAAGTCTTTAACTTCCAGCTCTAGTGCCCTATGTAACATAGAACAGCCGAGGCATCGGTTTGCCAAAACACTGCCGATGGCAGATTAAGTGAATAAGTGGTCACAATCCACAGCTAGAAATTGACCCTCTTTTGACTGAAGAAATCGAGGCAGTGATATTAATATCAATAATAATGCCCGTCGTCTCACATTCCCAAGTACCATATTTTTCGTATTTTTTCGTTTTTTTTTACGAAACTAAGTTCCGCTTCAGATTGAGGAAAGCAGAAAAGATAGTTGGGGTGCTAACAAAGGTCAGGAGATGAAGCTTCTGGCAAAGGAAGTGATGAAGAAGCGAAAGGACCTCAACTTCTGGAAGAGATGGAAGATTGGCGCAGACGAGCCGAAGATGATTGATCTGAGATCGCGTAAGTACACATGAAATTAATGCTACCACTTTAATGACTAGCATGCTCTTTATTGCGCTTTGAAAATATGCAGGACGATTCCTAATAATTGAGTGGTCCTTTTGTTTTAGGTATCCTGTTTCCGGCGTTGTTCATCCTTTTCAACTTCATCTTGCTCACCACGGAAGTTCGTCGAACTTCCTGGAAACTGGTCGCTTCTGCTCGGGTGGAAGATGTTGCTAACCAATTAAACTCTTTTGAAGACAATAACCAATTCAATCACTACAACCTTCACCAAAAAAAATTGTCAACATTTCTGAGATGTCTTCGAGAATTCCTTAGATTATCCTTTTTTACATTTAGTCCATATTAGAGTTTAATATTTCAATTTTTTCCTAAAAACATGACATAAGAAAGTAGTATGTGGCGAAAGTGGTTTTGAACTTCGATTTTAAATTTGTTGGTTCTTCAGCCCCTGGCTCTAAGAAATAGTTTTGTGTTATAGTAGCTTGTCGAACGAGTCTAGTGGGTAGATCGGCCTTTACTCTGACAAGTTTTGACGATTCCAATAGTACAAAGCATGTCAGAATAGAAATTGATCCACCTACAAACAAAGTTTGATGAGGAGACGCAACAGAGGGGAAATGGCAAGCGGAGGTTACAAGAATAGAGAATTCGGAGAATTCACAGGTTTGTTAATCTTTATTATCAACGAGCAAAACCACGAATAACAATGCTTGTAGTTCTTGGTCACTGCATCCGAGGGCAGTGCTTACATGTATTCTGAAAAAGAGCTAAGTTTTTCTTCATTTCCAAAATTCTAATCTTCGTGAGCAGAATGGATGATAATAAGTAAAGCTGATGGTCTATGGAAAGTGGGCAAACTCTCTGTATAACTGGGAGAGGTGACCATATAAGTACAGGGCAAAAAAATTTAGAAAGCAGCGGGTATAAAATTTTCCGAAATGGAACAACGCTGCCAGGTGAGAAGGCAGCTGGGTTTTTCCTTCTTGAGTCAGTAGCCCATTCAAGGACCCATTGAAGGTCGAAAGATACCATAAGGATTGAAAATTCTATCACTAACAACGAAATTCCTCACCTGACGAGCCTCGTTGGTCTTTTTTCTTATTTGAGACGGGAGTCCTATTCGGGACAACTGTTATGATTTTATTATTGAAATATGTGGAGTGTGGACGTCGAACAAATGGAATATGGCCTCGACTCATCAGAGAGAAGCGATCGTTCAGTGTGATCTGAAAGTGCATTGAAGTTTCGAAAATTAAATTCTGCGACAGTACTTGTTTTTCATTCAGCCAGAAACTTACGCATTATGTATAGCCGATACCAGCAAAGCATGAGGGTAGTTGCGTGCCAGGCCAGATACTCTATTTCGCGAACAAATCGTTGAAAATTTGTAATTTTCCTCAACTTACCGAAGAGATAACATTGTTACGCAACAGGTTCTGTAAATGTTCCGCTTTTTCGGTACAGTAGTTGCTGTATTCGGCCGCTCTGGCGACGGACGGGATTCTGTACAGCACTACTTCAATATCGGCAGCTGTCATGCCTGAATACTTTCTATTAGGTTGTGAAAAAAGTTCTGTCCTTTTTTGCAGCTTATATTCAAAACGCCATAACTCGGTCTTGTCCTACCGTTTTTCTTAATTAAACCACCATTCGAAAGATCACATCTTCCCCTCAGGAAGGCAATATAAAGTGTGTCGCTATCGCGAAAGTCAGCTATTCAGCAAGAGGTCTGACAATTATGATGGGCGAAGGAGAGTTTCAATCTATCGTTGGTTTGAATTCTGGAGGATCATATTTAAAACATTTGAATTTGAGTTGCTGTAGGAAGGAGCGGGACTTCATTGTTCCTAGCTTTGGTTCAATCGTTTTGAATATTACATATATTTACGATGTGCACTTCCTTCTTTATCGCTTGATAAGGAGTAAGGAACAAAAGGCACAATATTGCTGCTGCAGTTCATCATAACGTCACCATTGTCTTCGTGCCGTGAAGATCTGGCTTCTTAAACGTCTTAGAAAGTTCGTCGTTGTATAAAGACCGGGAAAATCTCTTCTTATCATAGTATAATATCCGTTCTTCGTCGTAGGTTAGAAATCTGTGGGAAAGTAGCACCGCAAAATCCATTCCAATTGATGTACCCGCAACCCTCATTCGCACTCGAAGCAGAGGGTCCGAATACCAATATGATGTCGAATATTTTAATTAATCCAGATCTTTAGGTTTTTGCGATGGTGGTACTTTTTACGCTACTTTCTTAGAGAAAGATATGGTTTTTCGAATGGTGCTTAAATTTAGGGAAACTGCTAAATTTGAGTTGAATCTTGAAGTTTCAAATTTAAGGACAGAACTTTCTTCACAACCTAAAACAACAGGACTGTAGCTAGTATTAGGTTTCAAACTCACGGAAAAAGCCCGCACTTTTCAGTTTTGTTCCGGTTTATGTGGCTGATGTCGACACAAAAAATTCAACTTCATACCAGATTTCACAGATTTATCCACGAAGTAAACTTCTCCGGTTCTAGTGTTTTCAAGATATTTTCTGTGTGATTTCACAGAAAACATCTTCCATAGATGAGATAGCGATGTCGTTAATTATTTATCAGACACCACTCTGGGGTAGTCTGCTGGGTAGTAGTCTGAGCCTACGGAGTATGGTACCACCGCGATATGGTTTGCATTCTTTTCTCAAAACCGCAGCACTGCAGTTTGTTGGTTAATTCCATTTGAAGTATATTCCAAGAGCCGCGAATCTTCCCACTTTTCAACGTTTTCTATGATCACCTGCAGCTATACTACGAAAAAATCAGGGCGACGAACCATATATAGAATGAGCGGATTAGTTACTTATGTGCCTTTGAGTGGAAAAAGGTCAGGGTCGAAGCGGTTCTATTAGGTTGTTAACTAATTATTTACCGTTTTTTTTTCAAGCTTCTATTGTGCGCCTAGTAGAGAAGCTCCCAAAAATATTCAGATAGCATTCGATGGAGGATTATTTGCTCTTTCACAACATGTATCAGCTATTTGCGAAACATTGAAATTTTGATAACTTTTCAACCATTGAAGTTGAACTCAAAAATGAGAAAAATTGGCCCCACCGACAGTGAATTTTCCCAGCTTCGTTTCGAGACTTCCTGCCAAACTGTATATAGCGTATGAAAGTAGACGAATTTTCCTATACAACGGTACACAGTTTGTTTCGGTTTTCCTTGATTTCTGTTTATTTACAGAGCGTCAAAGTGGGGTATCTCGAAGAGAACAATAATTTTCCGATGCTTGTGCTGCCTTTCTGCCGAACGTTTTCCATCAGCCCTGAACACCTCACAAGAGAGCATTTGTTGCTCCACCAGATAGCACGTTTATTTTTACATGCTAGCCGTTCTTTAAAACTTTTATCATGAAAGCGTTTTTAAAATTCCTCGACGTGTAAACCTTTTCGTTGGAAACCTTTCGCAGAATTTCAGGCATCATTCGAAAGAAGAGGAATCGGGCTATTAGGACATGCATCACAGCTTTTCAATCGCACCAGGTTTTGTTAACTTTTAGGTCGTCAAAGTAGAGGTTCGACGGCTCGCTTGGCCGCGCTGTGCGGCCAACGCGACGGCCGCACGCGCACCCTCTCAGTAATTTCTCTACAAAACAAACTGTATACCATTTATAGAAAAATTTGTCTCCTTTCGAAAGGTATATACAGTTTGGCAGGAAGTCTTGAAACGAAGCTGGGAAAATTCACTGTCAGTGGGGTCAATTTTTCTCATTTTTGAGTTCAACTTCAATGGTTGAAAAGTTATCAAAATTTCAATGTTTCGCAAATAGCTGATACATGTTGTGAAAGAGCAAATAATTCTCTATCGAATGCTATCTGAATGTTTTTGAGAGCTTTTCTACTAGGCGCACAATAGAAGCTTGAAAAAAAAAACGGCAAATAATTAGTTAACAACCTAATAGTATTGTCCTCCGAGAGATGAAAAATACTGTTGCAGAAAATCAGCAAACGAGAAACAAATACTCTTGAGCGTTCTACTCCCACTAGTAATTATTCTATGCACATCTTTAAACCTCATCCTCGTTGTTTCTATTTTATTTCATTTACTCATTATATTTCTTTCCTTTTCAGAAACCAGATATAAGTTGAGAGTTGCCTCTGCACGGATACGATTCGGATAAGGGGTCTTTCCTTTTCAAAAACCAGATATAAGTTGAGAGTTGCCTCTGCACGGATACAATTCGGATAAAGGAGACTTCTTTCGCTAGGTTTTTGTTTGGAAGACTTATCTGGCATGCTAGTCAAAAACTCCATTCTAAACGCTTTGCTTGATAGTTCGTTTCTTATGGTTTCACAGATTTTGACAGGTTCAGTTATGTAAATGTAGGCAGAGCTCTTCAACTGCCGAAACATCCTCTAAAGAGGTTATTCATGGTGCGGAGCACGAACATGACATTAGTTTGGAGGATTCAACAGAATTGGGGAGGCACTGGCAGTGCGTATTTGCCTATACAGTGAAGTGTCTTCACCATACCACATAAGTCTGGTACCTACTTAGGATGAAGGTCTTTAGCCCGGACAAGTGTTGGCAGGTTGTAATCTCTGTAGTACCGCCTGAAAATCTGGGCACACTTTTGGCTTGTTCAGAAACGTTTCCCTTTTATACCCGTTTGAATACTTCCAGGAATATTTCCAGAATTTATCGGTTGGTCCCACGCGCCAGACACGCGAAAGAGGCGCTGTCGTCAACATGTTAACGGACTCCAGTCCTCGATTTTTTTCGAAATTCGAAATTCGCTGAAACTTTGCACAGGGGACGCTTGTAAGTCAGGGCGCTGATCACTAATCTGCCGTCCGTTTTTTACGTGGCTGGTCCCAGACCAACCAAATCGCTACTTGGGTGGTCCAATCACGATCATCGATTCCGCTCAACTTTCCCTATGGGAGTTATTTGGGGTCCTGAACACGATGATGAAGTCCGTTTTTCACCTGATCGTCTCGGACCACCCATACCGACTACTTGGGTGGTCCAGGCAGTATCACCGATTTCGCTGATACTTTGTCTATGGGGGTTCTCTGGTGTCCTGAACACGATGGTGAAGTCTGATTTCGAAATGCCGGCCGAATGCGGTAGTTATAGGTAGGCACCTACCGACCTTACTTGGTGAGACTCACCTATAACTACCGTATTCGGCCCTCATTTGGAAAATGGACTTCACCATCGTGTGCAGGACTTCAGAGCACCCCCATAGGCAAAGTTTCAGCGAAATCGGTGATGCTGACTGGACCACCCGAGTAGAGGTTTGAGTGCTCCGAGACCACGTTAAGAACGGGCAGCACATTCGTGATTAGCGTTCTCAATTACACCCCTGTGCGAAGTTTCAGCGAGTTTCGACAACTGAAAAAAATCGAGTACTGGAGTCAATTAAGTTGAATAGTGCTAAGAAAACAAATTATTATTCAATGTATAGTTCTAAATTTTCTATAGTCGAATACCAATTGTGCATGTTTCCGTGGAGTATGATTTTCTTATTCTCTAAAACTTCTCTTTGACTGCATCCCTTAACCAACATAGCACCCGCTGACGTACCAAGGAAGTGCCTTAGGTCAAAAATTAGTTTTTGTCCGCACATTGTCGAACCGATTATTTGTGATGCTGATCATCCTTTCTCAACCTCTCGAGATGGGGAGGATCGCCGCAGCTGGGAGGATCGCATAATGACAGGCGCAGTCGCGGGCCGATCCTCCCCAGCTCGGGAAACACGAGCATACAGCCCCAGGTAGTACTCCAACCAACTACGACATAGGTGCTCGTGCTTCAGTGCCAGGAGGCGCTACTGACCCTCGCACAGTCAAAAGATCAACAGACAAAGTATCAGCGAAATCGGAGATCCTTCCTGGACCACCCAAGTAGTCGGTATGGGTGGTCCGAGACGATCAGGTGAAAAACGGACTTCACCATCGTGTTCAGGACCCCAAATAACCCCCATGGGGAAAGTTGAGCGGAATCGATGATCCTGATTGGACCACCCAGGTAGCGATTTGGTTGGTCTGGGACCAGTCACGTAAAAAACGGACGGCAGAAAGACGTATCTGGCGCGTGGGACCAACCGATGAATTTTGGAAATATTTCTGGAAATATTCAAACGGGTATAAAAGGGAAACATTTCTGAACAAGCCAAAAGTGTGCCCAGATTCTCAGGCGGTACTACAGAGATTACAACCTGCCTGATTCCTGCAGCCTATATTCTTCCTGGAAGACATGTGCGTGACTATAGAACCTTGTTGTGTTTTCTATGCTATGTTCACCGCTGATCGCATATTGAATAGTGCCGATCTCTTTTATAAGACGTTCAGCAAATACAACACCCCTACTGGCTGCACACTAAACGCACATAGCACCTAGGAGTGATCAGAATCGTAATAAGCACCAAAAATGACCTTCGAAGCGAAATGGGCAAAATTGATTGACATGATCAGCAATCAAACAATTATGCACCAAAAAAAAAATAAAAACAAAAAACGTCAAATCTGGCATATCGCAAATTAAGGCTCTTCGAGAATGAGAAAAAAAATTGTTCCAAAATGCATAGTGTGTCAGTTGTGGAACATTACGAAATCAGCAACTTAAGCTCCGGAAATTAACAAATGCGGAGATTAACAAATTAGCAGGATTGGTCATTAATCCCATGCGAAAACAAGAATGACCGCTCGACAAGTCAGCTACTTCGAAAGTGAACCGCTCAACCGATCATAACCCCTGTCTTGCATGTTAGAATGTACTAGAACACGTTACCTTGGTTCCTAAGCCACGCCCACTTCGCCCCGCACCACAATCGCGCCAATGTGCAATGGCTGGTGCGAGGCGATTGCTGGCATCATTCACGGAGCACGCACTTCGCGTCACTGGCCATCCACTGGCGAGAAGATTGTGTGGCTGACGCGAACTCGTCCGTGTTCGGTTCCTTCAGACTTCAGGCCGTTCTGCGAGACGGTTGTCTCTAGCACTGTTTGCTAACGCTCTTTTTTGCTGGTTGCGCCGTAATTAGAAAGAGGACAATTTCCATGAAATGGAATTCGAAACAGAGGCGTGAGGGGAATATGGTTTCAGCTTAACTTTGATTCAAGGACGCGCATGGTACAGCACTAAGAGGCGCAAGTGACACTCGCACAGTCGAGCGATCGGCACTCACACGGGCTATCCAAGTCTTGATCCTGGGAAGTGAAGACACTGACGTGAACTCTTACTGTTCCACGCATGCCACTGTTAGATGAACTAAACACGCGAAACCTTCCATCCGTAAGAGTCCTGGTAAATTGGTACCAGACTTGTCTGGGAAGGCAAGGATACTGACTTGTGTAGCGTTAACGCGTTGACGTTAGTATAACGGCTGGCCCCGCACGTAAAAGCCTAATATTCACCATGCCTATACGATTCTGAATGTGACACGGATGCCGGTGCGCTCTTAAGGGACTGATCATCGCTAACACCTTTACTTGCACGTTTTCATACCCAAATTTAATCTTCGCCGGAACCCTAGTCCTTCAGTACGTAGTGGAACCTCTCTATCTTACGCTGTTCCTGCCTTTCAAATTTTTTTGATGTTCTTGGGTTAATTTTCTTGCCAGGCCACGCTCAAGGTTGACTACCGACGATAGATGTCGGGAAATGAAGATACGTTTAGGTCGATATTTGCTCTAAGGAAGTGACCGCCCTCCCCTCAGCGGTGCACTCAAAGCTGATTAGAACAATACAACGTCTGATTGGTACAACTTGGGGCATTATCATTCTTCCGATACAAAATAACTTGAGCGCATTCACGTTTATTTTTTGTTAATGGTCACTCAGTGTTAGTCCTCCCGTACCGTTTCCTCCGTGATTTCCTCGCCTGTTAATATACAGCCTTTTAGACACTCCCGTCGACACAGAACAACTCACTTCAATTCAATGGAGAGATGTGAAGGCAGTAACAAAGGAAGGCCGGCGAATACTGAACGGAATCAGTGGGATTGCACTACCGCGGGAAATGATCGCATTGATGGGTGCAAGGTGTCCAAACGTTTTTTTTAAACTTCATTGGATTCCTAGATCTTCCGATTCGTGTGCGGACTCTAATCTGGCTTCTTTTCGAGCTTATGTGGCACGTTGGTGATGGGTGATGCTTAATCTCAATGGCGATAAGAGCGAGTTCCAAGGGTTCTTGTTACGGAACGACCATTCACTAAATAGCGACTTGTCTTCGAGAAAGGCCCAGGTTGGCAGTTGAAGTCGTCTCAATTCAATGTTGAGACTCGTCTGATCGACTGTATCAATACTGATGACCAGGGACCAGATGTAACAATAGTATAAAGGTAAAAGGGGAAGGTAAAGGTGTCGACGTTGATCAGATCCCTAAGGACGCGCCCCTACATTCGCATTCATTTCACAGCCGCAGAGACATGATGAATGTATACTTGACCTATAAGATGACAGTCTCATTTAAAATGTATCGGCGTAACCGTTGCGCGCGCCGTTTAGTGCGGAGCGTCGTAGCGTTATATTGTATTGAAACCAGTCAGGTCAGGCTAGGGGAGGAACTCCGGGGTGAGTGAACTAGTTCCCAGCAGATGAAGGGGAAGAGACGAACTGGGTGGGTCAAGCACCATTCATTAGCCTATTGCATTGAAACCAGAGGAGGAATTCTGGATGAGTGAACCACTACTTCCCTGCAGATGGAGGGTTTAAAGGATAACAATCAAAAGGAGAGCGACGGTTGAACTTCAACAAAACACTGCAGAAATGTTCGCCAGTGAAGGACCAGAACCTCCAATCCATACACAACAATAAACCTCGCTATCCACTCGGCCATTTAGACACGTCAGAGATTGTTCTTGGCTCCCTTATGACCATCCATCCCCTATCACTCCACACAACGAACGTCCACGTCAGCAGACCGCCCGTTGGCGTCCGCTTGGGTACGGTAGGCGCGCAATTCAAATCTGGTTACGCCGACACTTTTCAAATAACACCTAGAATGACTTGCGCGGCCGGTCGCTGTAGCAATTCAGTGTCTTTACCTTCTGGTGCAGTACAAGATTGGTGCAAATTCCCCGACCACGTATGGATGAAAGGCTTGGTTAGCCTACATATATGAGATTAGACCTTGCTGATGTCCTCTTATCAGTGTACTATCAACACACAACCCCAAGATCGACCCTTAATAACCCACCCTGCACATTGGTAATTTAATGCTAGCCCGCCATTCCTGGTCCGTTTGGGGTTTTATAGCGGGCATTCAGGTCAAGAACGTGGGCCCGATTCTCGGCAGCGTAGTGCAAAGCAAAGGAAGCCCGCAAAAACAGGCGGCCAGCTCAAAATTCATTTGCATGAGCTATGCAAAAACGGCGTTCATGTCTTGCGAAAGGCGAAGCTTTAGGCCTCTGGACACTCGGCAACGCCTTGCGCGGCGTCGTCGGCGGCTATGATGAAATATAGGGCCGCGCTGGCCCCACAACGCCGGAGGAGCCTTCGCACACTCGGCGGCGGTGGCGGCGACGGCGACGGCGTGAGAGGAGCGCCGGTCGCCGGCCGGAGGAGCGACCCCCACCCGCGTCCGACGACGCCGCGCAAGGCGTCGCCGAGTGTGCAATGCCCTTTTGAAAAGGGGTTCCGTCCATACCTCCAACTGGTTGTCGCTGCAGGAACCTTTAATGGAGTAACATTATAATATCGCGGATGTAGTTCGAATATAATAGTTCCCTCTTTCATGGAGCATAGGGCGTAACGGGACTCATAGCACTGTCAAAGTCCTCCCACATGTTCTCATCTTTCGCTACGTTACTTTGGAGGGAGGACGTTAGGTCCCCGTGTCGGCTTGGCAAAGGTGGTTTGCGAGTCCTGTGGGTACAATTAACGGAGACTCGCACCGAGGCCATGCTCGTCGCACGCGATGGTGCGGCGAGTGGTGACCACATCAGCCACCCATGCCATGGTGACCCGACGACGACCCGATCGTCGTCGACGGTCCACAACTCGACTAGATTTTCAGGTAATCAATGGCTCGTCACCTAAAGGGGCCTGAATGAGGGTGTCCTCAGTATGTGCTTCTATGGAGACCTGTATATGTTTCTGCTCGGAATTTGGGGCTCTGTCGAATGAGCTCAGCCGGAATCTTTTTAAAAGAACCCTAAGGGCAAAATATTCTCGTTTTCACTTTTTTAAAAAATTAAGACCTTTTTGAATAATAGATTGCGAACGTGTTTCCAGACTAAAATTTCGCCGCCTATCCAACCACTTCAACGAGAAATCTTTTCAATGTTATTCGTGGTCTATGTTTTAAGTATCAAAGAACAAATTTATTGGAGGAAGTTGAAGAAGATTTAGCTGGCGTGATTTTTTTTTACAGATTTCACACCTTTGACACTTTCAGTGACGGTAATTCAGTAATTTTCAGTAGTAGCATGACATAATTGAAATAATAGGTTTTATCACGGAATATTTCATGTAGTTCGTCCAAAAGTGTAGTAGCCCTCAAGAGGGCTGTTGGAATATACGTTGTTGTGGGAGTTCATTGCAGTCAGTTAAGAGTGTTGCAGCAGATATGGCTTGTACTACAGCCCTCTTATAAGTTATTTCCAACTCCTCACAGATAGCGTTTCTGACTGCAAGTACCAATGTGATCTCGCACCCCAGCCACGTAAAGCCATCAGTCGGGGTCAGGCATCCGGTCAGCCGGGGTCATGTACCCAGTTAGTAATTGTGTCTGGTATGTTAGAGGGAAGAAGCAGATATCCTCAAAGCTTTCTCCAACAAGGAACACATTCGCTTTACACGGCATCATAACAGTCATTTTCTCTTATTTCCGCGAAATATAGACCTTTAATAACATGAAAAAGATTTCTCGTTGAAGTGGTTGAATAGGCGGCGAAATTTTAGTCTGGAAACACGTTCGTCAAACTATTATTCGAAGATGTCTTTATTTTTTTCAAAAAAAGTGAAAATGAGAATATTTTGCTCCTAGGGTTCTTTTAAAAAGATTCTGGCTGAGCTCATTCGACAGAGCCCAAAATTCCGAGCAGAAACATATACAGGTCTCCTCAGAAGCACATACTGAGGACACCCTCACTCAGGCCCTTTTGAGTGACGATTACCTGAAAATCTGGTCAAACTGTGGACCGTCGACGACGATCGGGTCGTCGTCGGGCCACCATGGCATGGGTGGCTGATGCGTTCACCACTCGCCGCGCCGTCGCGTGCCGCGAGCTTAGCATCGGTGCGAGTCTCCGTTAATTGTATCCACAGGACTCGCAAACCACCTTTGCCGAGCCGACACGCGGACCTAACGTCCCTCACCCCGTTAGGCCTTTGTTATAGTTGGTTCGCTCGCACTCTGCGAAACTCGTCCATTCAGCATCAGACAGCGTGGGGCCAGACACGTTTGTACGAGCTATCCCGTCGACGCGACTCGTACAAACGTGTCTGGCCCCACGCTGTCTGATGCTGAATGGACGAGTTTCGCAGGGTGCGAGCGAACCTATAACGAAGGCCTTACTTTTACGTTAGAGGTCAACAGGCGGATCGACTCCATCTTGTCTTGAAGTCAGGCGGATCGACTCCATCTTGTCTTGAACCATAATTAGAGGGGTTTCGCCACAGTTATTCATTTACTACGTTCGCATCGCAGTTAAAACTTCAGGTCAAAACAAAGATTGCCCATCCCTTAACCTTGTTCCGTGAAGAAACATACAGATGACACTGTCGGCAAAGTTCGATCTCCGGCCGACGGAAACTGATGGAATCTACCTTGCTTCGAAGGTTATGCTTCATCCTATTTATTCATCCCGAGGCTACCGATAGAAGCCTCTGAACGATAATTATGCGGATGTTGATTCTGTCGTCTTTCGCAAGCAAAAAGAAGGGTGCGGGGAATCCTCCGATGAGCCATCACAAGCCCTAAATATTTGAAGGCACTTGTCCTCGATAGCTCAGTTCCGTCAATTGTAGTTGTTCCTGGATTATTCGCTTGGGTCGTGAGATACTCAGTCTTACTAACACTGAGAGGAGGTGCAAATTGCACCAGCAGATCACTCTAGGACTGCACGAGGAGCTCAAGCTCTCCCCTGTCATGGGGCGCTAACAATAACATCATAGACGTACAACAGAGTCTACGGGACAGGGCTCTACAGATCGCGCGCGACGGCGTCCATCACATCAATGAAATGAGACAGCGGCGAATCTTGATGAACCCCAACCGAGGTTGGAAGTTCCGAGGATGTTCCAGTATCCGCCTATACTCTGCTTCTTGGGTCAGGGTACAATTTTGCACCCAAATTATGAGCTCCTCAGGAATTAACTGTTTTCGCAGTGCGTACCAGATCACCTTATGTGGTACGGGGTTGAGAAAGGTCGAAAAAAGCTGTGTAGAACCGTCCGTTGTTTTCCCCATGCTTCTCCACCTGATGCCGAGTAGCATGGATCGCATCTGTAGTGCTGCATGTGTAATCGCGACAAAAACACACAGGTTAACGAATAGTTCAACGACCTCGCGGATTCGTCTGTCGATAACACGCTCAAACACCTTCACGGCGTGAGAAATCAGTCGAATCGGTCGATAAGTAGAAAGGCCTGCTGGACTACCCTTTTTCTTCGAATTGGTTCTGTAGTGCTTCGCTGCCAATCGGATGTCATCCTCTTTTCAGCGATATTCTGAAAAACGACGCAAGCGAGACAGCGGAATTCCAGCAGCGTGACTTCCACAGTTCAGCAGCAAGGTTATCTGGACCCGTTGTCCTGCCGTGCTTCATCCTTCTCAATACTGCCTTTTTGCGTTATTTAGCCAAATGACGTGACCCGTTTCATCATCAGCCAGCGTGTCACCAGGGCGTGTCGCCGGAACTCGATGGTCCGCGATCAGCTCACCCTAAGCGAGTTGAGGAGTTCCCAGTGGCAACGATGTGAAGAAGCGTACCTCGTCACCGGTGTAAGATCACGATTATTGTCTGCTAATGGCCAATTTCTGAGTCCGTATGCTCGTCTCTCCCGGCCGGGCGATGGGCGCCCATCACCCAGCCGAGCGCCGTTCGCCCGAGCCCTGCCCACTATAATACCTCGGACCGAATCGAATATGCGAATATTCGAATATTCATTATTCGAACACTCGGAAAAGTGGAAAATTCGAATTATTCGATTATTCGAATATTCGGAAAAGTGGAAAATTCGAATTATTCGATTATTCGAATGTTCGGGAACTCATTGAGTTGTGCGTAGACGCCTCAATGTAATGATTAAGCACGAGCAGGAAAAGTGATAATGTCAGCGACGTAATTGCTCGTCTAGTTAATTTCTCGCGCGTTTCGCCTCAAACATCATGAAAAGTAAAGGAAACCAACGACTTTCATCCCTGCGGCAGTTGATCAATGGAGTTAGATACACAAAGCGATTTTATTTTCAATTTCCTAACATTTCAATGTCAAAAGTTCGTTCATTCGTCCATTCGAAATTCCGAAAATCGAATATATTCCTTCATTTGTTCATTCTTAAAAAATCCCAATGTCCAAGGTATGCCGCCCACATTCGAATGGGCGCTCGCTCGAAAGCACACGGGGCTCGGGCGATCGGCGCCCGGCCGAGAGAGACGAGCAAACCGCCCCTGATTCTCCCCACCTTTATGGAGAGGATCGAAATCGGGCGAACTTGTAGCAACTGAGTAGGCCTTTACCACCACTCAGAGGAGTTCCTAAAGATGATGATCATGTAATTGATCAGAAAGTGAATACCGACCGCTAAAGAAAGGGGAAAGGAAAAACGCTGACTTGAAGCCGCCCCACTCTTCATACTGCTCGTAGCAGTTATCACTTTCGGGATGATCAACTAATTTCTTGTGTTTATTTTGCAATCAATTACAACCGTAGTCTAGACAGCTTACAGTGTGGAGCAACACTGGCTATCGCGGCTCCAAAAAAGATCACCACGTCAACGTGCCGCCGTTCTGTAGAAATCGTTTAGGCATTAAGCGTTCTAATTACCTTGAACACATTGACATTTTTAAAAGAATCAGTTTTCAGCGGCACAGGAAAGACCACATTACTAAATATTCTACTTGACCGCAACCTAGCTGGATTGGATGTTGAAGGTGAAGTGTTAGTGAACGGACAAAGCATCGGAAGAGGTGTAACAAGTGTGTCGGCGTATGTTCAGCAGGAAGATCTATTCGTTGGAACGTTAACGGTGATTAAGAGAATTGATTTGTCAACAACATTAATGCAACCAGAGAATGCGCGTATAGAAAAAACCTGAAGAGTATAGCGGCGTTATAGATTGAGGAGCTCTTCCTTACCACAATTTGAGAAACTCACCGCTGCTTCTCCAAGGAATTGTTGAACGTGCTAAAGAAAGTCTACAATTCGGCTAAAATGAAAACGAAAAGTCTAGAATTCTGCTAAAATGCTATGGTCTAAGTTGATTGTAAATTTTGATCACTTGGCTCTAGAATCACCTTTTACCACTTCTGTTTAATAAACAGAAACCGTTCAACTTAGTTACCTTTCTCTAAAGGCAGACTAGCACATCATAATAAGGAATACTATTCTCATCTCCGGGCCATGGTCTATATTGTTTATGAGGCGCCAAACATCGCTCTTTGCATCGTCTTTTATACTTGAATGTGCTACACATTCACGGCTTCCGTTACGTGGTCTTTCTAGGTTCGTGAACATCTTATGATTCAAGCAAAATTAAAGCTACCGTCCTCTTTCAACCACGCGATGAGAGTTGCCAGGGTTGACGAGGTATGGGTTTTTTGTGTTTGTAGTTGGGTCGATGCGATAAAGAATCAAACCGGCTGGTCGGTGTTCATCGCAAACTTCGTGTTCTTCACTGAAACGAACACAATAAGAGGCTACAGTGGATAACAAGCCGAAGGTACTGAATCGGTGGCATTTTCAGCAAGCATTTTGCTGTTATGTTTTATTAACGCATTAACATTACATCAAACCTTTCCGTTAGAATCCCCGTTCCGTTCTGATAACACGTTCCTATTGAGTCGAACATTATCTTACAGCTAAAATCATGAAGACACGACGTTCGTAGAAAACTAACGTCGGAAGTATCTTCAATACTTTCTCTTCTTTTTGTTTTCATATTTGCCCGCAAATTGGTGAGAAGCAGAAGAATATTAGCTGACCTCAGCTCTGCCTTCCATCAACCTCCTCCATTGAATATCCGTTATTGACTGTTCTGCACTCGATGATAGTGAATGTGTAATCACCTCACTCTCCACCTCAGCCTAAAATTCAGGTGATGACTGATATGCTGTTAGAAAAGTCCCAGTCCTCGCGAATAGGTGTTCCCGGTGTTGTAAAAGGAATCTCAGGTAAGATTTTTATGATAGGTAAAGGCTTTTCAGCTACGTATTGACCTTTGATGATGTTCAGGTGGTGAAATGAAGCGTCTAGCGTTTGCTTCCGAAATGCTCAGTAATCCACAAATATTCTTTTGCGACGAACCCACCAGCGGACTGGACTCGTATATGGCTGAACTCGTAGTGACAGTAAGTCGCTCATTGATTAGGTGCGCATGGTAGTCGTGGTAATGAGGGACGAACTTAGAATCGTTCGATTTTAAGTGATCGAGGGCTTCATATTCTTTCTGCTGTTATTTGTATAGCCACGCCCTTTCATGGGTTACTGAAGCAATAGCATTGGTGAAGCTAAAGGGTAAAGGTATATGCGAAGGTCAGTCCCCTAAGGAAGTGCCGCCGCATTCGCGTTCCATTCCGAATCGTAGGTGAATACGTCTTTGCTCTATCCAATGGCTGGTTAGCACGGGCGGAGACTGATCGCTTAACCGATCCTGTGTCAGTAGCCCCTCTTACCACTGCACCAGCAGCAGTATGCTTTCCAGATGAATTGGCAAAACGCCGAAAAAGTTAGAAAACACATAAAAGGCTGCTTTAGCTCCAACATAGCACTATTGAGTAATCGAAGGTAAACACTGCATAGAGAACACAAGAAGGTCCTATTGTCACGCACCTGTCTGCCAGGAAGAATAAAGGCTGTAGGAATAAGGCAGATTGTAATTTCTATAGAACCGCGTGAAAATGTGGCCACATTCTGACTAGTTCAGAAATGTTTCCCCTTCATCCCCATTTTCATATTTCCAGAAATTAGAATCGCTGGCTGGTGACAGAGGAAAAACAATAATATGTACAATAAAACAGCCTTCGTCGGAGGTATTCAATCTGTTCGATAAGGTCAGCTCATTTGTGGCGGTGAAAAAATTTGCCGTCTCTGCCCAGTATTCAATAGTCGCATACTGATTTTAGCACGAATATTTTCTTACTAATTGACCAGTTAAGCTGCTGCTTCTTCTCATAATGGGCCTTGATAAAAAGTGTATAAAGAACTGGATCCAGACGCAGAGGTTGACGGCTTTACAACATTACCCTGAAAATGCTGCTTTATAGGTTGTTTTTCTTGTCCAAGGCAGAGTCGCCTTTCATGGAGCTCCTAACGAGGCGGTCGCGTTCTTCGCAAAGTGTGGCTATATGGTTCCCGACCACACAAATCCTGCCGACCACTTTTCAGATGTAATAGATCTTTTTGAACAACGTTTTGAAAAAGTATTCATGAGATTGATTCACAGGTTTTGGCAATTTGGCCCGAAAAGATTGAGGAATGTAAGAAGAAAACGAACGCCATTTGTGATGAGGTTTGCTGTTTTGTCTTTGACTGGATCATCGAAACTTTTGGAACTTTCCTGGAGGAAGGGAATCTTATTTTAGTTCGCAAACTCAAAGTATCTGGAGGATTTGGAAGCAAAAATGAAGGCTGCTGAGCAAAAACGATCTCTTCGTCCTCATCATGGGCCCGGTTTCTATCGGCTTGTTTCGGCACTGTTCGAAAGGTAGGGCAAACTCCACCGCCAGACACCTTCGAAAAGGTATTCCTATTGATGCACAAACAAATGTTTCTGATCTATCGTCTATCTTGGGAACGCGAATTCTTCTAGAACCGAACTATATTTAAGAGCTGATAACCTGCCACAATTGTGCTCATTAAAATCTTGAAACGCGAACATTTTTTGCATCAAAAATAGTCTGTCGCATAATTTTGAAGCATATCTTGTATTATTCCTTATCTGTTGTGAAAACGCTGCCTAGAATGGTACACTTTCACAAGCTTAAAACGTGTAGAAGAAGAATCAATATTAGGTTTTCCATAGGCGTTGTAAAAGTTTATTTAAAACGGATAGGGAATAAAGCTCCACACTAATGCACTTGTAGTTCTTAACTAATCATATTCAGATATGCGAAGGATAACATCCGGAATAAATCCATGTTGAGAGCGAAATTCGTACAAAAGACATTCATGGCACTCTTTCTGGGATTTCTCTACTTTCAAACTCAACCTGATCAGGTAGTGCTAACCGTTGATCAGCACTAATGTGTATTCACTGATCATCACTGAATGCGATTGATTGAAATCCACCTCTAAAATTCGGTCATCCACAGGACGGCGTCACAAATTTGAAAGGCATTCTTTTCTTCTTCTGTTCTGAACTGACGTACCCAACCGTGTACGGTATACAAACGTATATGCCAACAGAATTTGCCCTTCTCGTGAGGGAATATCACAATGGAAACTATCCAGTATTGGCATACTATTTAGCTAAGGTAGGTTCTTTATATTTCCACACGAGAGCACCACATCATTTTCGGAACACGATATTCCAATACATTTTCTATGAGAATCAGTATGCTTGAACGATATAGGCGCCACCCCATGTGTCTATGTGGTCCAGCGGTCGATCCTCGCCTAAATCAACCAAACTATTTGTTCCTCCGTGAACGGATCAGTTGGTATCAGACATCTCTAGAGAGGCGGACACATCGACAGGGATATCGGATGGCCGCAGAGCGTCATTGTATAGACCAAATAAGTACTGACCATGTCTCATCAATTGAGGATGAAGACCTAATGTATAATGGGCCTTAGGTGGGCTTGTCTTTACCGGCTACTGAACCTTTTTACCACTGTAGGCAGATTCTGTGGCGGAAGGTAAAAAGGTAAAGCTAAGGGTGTCGGCGTTGATCACTCCCCTAAGGACGCGCCGTTCGTGTTCAATTCAGAATCGAAGCGGTACGGTGAAGGCGGGTTTGGTTTTATAATGACATGTGGGGGTCAGCCGCTATACCAAGTCACTGTCTTAGTATTCCCAGACAAGCCTTGTACCAATTTACCCGACTCCGGAGGAATGGAAGGCTTGGTCTGGTTACCCAGGCGGGGATCGTTCGCCTACCGTGAGGGTGTCACTAGCACCTCTCAAAAAAGCGCTGAAAAAATTCAAGAAAAACGAAATATGGAAGGTGGGCGTTGCTTGCTTTGGACTAGTTCGAAAGAAATTACAGGGACTTCGGGGCTCTTACAGCACTTGTCATTTCCGCGGTAGAAAAGGTTAACTAAAAAGAGCTAAACTTAACGCTTCAACTTGACATCCTCATAGACGACTACTGTACTTTTTTTTTACATTTCCACCTTTCAACCCCTTGGAGATTGCCAACTGAGTCAAAATGCCCAGTTCTCTAAACTTCAGATCACCTCGTACATGCCGATTTTCTCCACTGACGGTATCATCCTAACCGGCGTCGCGTATTGGTTGATTGGCTTGGCTCCCGACCCGGCTCGATACTTTCGAGTTGTGTTCACTGGAGTGCTTGTTGAGCTGATGGTGGCCAGTCTTGGAGTGGCGGTTTGTTCGGTAAGCACATTTTTTGAACTTTCATCAGAAACGAGCCATCAAATAGAGAGAACTGGATAGTTTCTGGTTGCAGATGTCGCCGTCGTATGCTGTCGCTGTCACCATCACTGGTCCACTGTTGACCATTTACTCCATGACTGGTGGACTGTTCACGAATGTCGCTATGCTTCCCGATTGGATTCGTTGGGTGCAATATCTCTCGTGGTATGAAAAGCAGCGAAGCTGATATTGGCTTAATTTAGCTACTTCATGAAGCAACTCAATTCGTTCTTCACTCCTATACAAAAGCGTTTCTTGAAGGTTTCGCTTCGGATATGAGTCATTCATCATAACAGAATGGACATATGAGAAATATGACAATATTACATGCACCATGTCAAGCGGAAAAGTTGCTGAGTCATGTGAGCACTCAGGTGCCGAAGTGATCAGGGCGAGTCTCTTTTCCGTATTTTTCGCTCTGTGGAAGGCTAAAGCCAGACAAGGGGAGTCGGTGGATTTATTTATTTTATTTTATTTTCAAAGGATTTTTGAAGGATTTTCAAAGGCTTCCATGTAAAAGGGAAACTAGTCACCCTCGCCCGGTCCACACTCACTGATGGGTACGTTTGGCGCAAATGATAGATAGATTTCAGCGTTTTCTACCATCCTTTCCACTCTCGGGGAGAGACGAGCACGTAAATGAATGATCTTCTGAAATCAGGCCCCGACTTCTCATGAAATTAATCAAAAGGTACTGCGTGGGTTGGGTATGCTGGTAGAGAAGCAAGTCTTGAGGTCGTTTTCCGCAGAAACTTATTCATATGAGGATTCGAGAATGGGGAATTTTGAAAACCATATTCGAGAACAATCCGCCCTGATTGCCCTACGAAGTTCTGTAAGTACGACACCTCTACTGGCTGCATTTCTCGTTTAATTTTGTTAAGTTCAATAAATAGCCGTACTGTCATAGTTGCAATACTTGTAAGAACTCTGTTCATAGATCCTACCCTTATCATGGATCTACGAAAAACCAATCTGAATAGCACCAATTGGTTTTGGCGCTCATTTTAACTGCTTTGGTGAAAAAAGAACACTCCTTTATCCTCCAATATTGGATAAGTTCGTGGAATCACGCCATCAAATGGAGCAAGGCAATACTACCCAAGGAAGAATGCCATATGAAACTATAATATGACAGCACTCTTCCTCTTCTTCTCTCATATCTACTAAGTTTTCTGCTATTACGCTGTATACTTTTTATTACCTTCGCTGTTCAGTCACTTGTTTCACTACGTTCAACACATTGCACTCTAGCTTGTTTTACCTCGGATATGTATATTCTCCCGTCATCCCACGGTATTTTCATGTAATAAACAACACATAATCCATCAGTCTTTCTACATTTGATTTTGGCCTCTTTGTTACCCTCGCCGACAGCCACTCTAATCGCCTTAGGGATATATGATTGCACGAAACCCTGCGCTGCTTCTTTTTTCGATTCGTGTTTGGTTTGTTTGCACTAGAGAAGTTCCAACTCGATAACGACTTGGAAAAAGCTTCAACAAGCCCGTCATTATGGCGAACTCTCTGGAAAGCCTAACACGAGCACCAGTCGCTCAAATAAGATTAGATGGGGACATCATGAGGGATGTGAAAAAGCAGTGGCAAATCAACTGGAAAAACCAAGTCGGCTTGATAGTTTAGGGTAGAATCCACGGTGGCCCTCCAAATTCTCACAAAATTCTAAAATTCGTTTCTTACCGAGCTCGAGTGTTTCAGAATCTCAACTTCAACGAATCGAACATGTACTTTAATTGGCTGTGCATGTTAGCGTACACAATAGCACATTATTGTGTCGGATATATTGCACTCACAAGAAGAGTACTCAGTCATCGATGAACGCAAAGTGCCGCTAGAAACACTATGATAGAAACTTAAGAAACAAAAGAGCAGATCTTCACACATTATATTTTATTTTCGAATAAATGTTTAATAGATGCGGCTGGATGTTCGCTTGCGAGGGAATTCACAATTGAAATGGGCACATCTATATCCCCTTTTTCAGAATTTTCCCTATTCCTAGACTGACCGACGGTTGAGTAGACTCCACTGATGGTTACGGAAATCTCGCAAGGTAAGGCAAACTTCCTTTTGATTTGAAAAATGTCCACTATGGTCTAAAAAACGTCCATTTTGGTTTGAAAAGTGTCCATTGCAAAATGAAAATGGTATAGTGCTCTCGAAGGAGATAATATAGAGTTCAACGGCTAATGTTGGGAGACGATGGATTCGTTCAAGCAGATACCCAAATAATCATAATTAGTTTGGGTTCAGAGCGCAAAGCTTTAGGGTATGGAAGTATCCTATCAAGGCGCTCCGGATAGTCCTTACATTCGTTAGACTCGGGTTCGAACATCGCTTTAGTCGTGATTTTTGCAAAGAAGTTAGCATCGGGTTACTACTAAATACTGCATCAAATGAGGAAAAGTGGTCGGAGTTGATTAGTCCCCTATGGATACGCCGAGCACTCCTTAATCCTTTTAGAACGTTGGGGCTCAGATTTGATGAATGCATGTTCGATGTACACAATGAATTGCCAGATCAGCCGCTCTACAAGTCGGTGTCTTCACCTCTCCAGACGAGTCTGGCACCAATTTACCTGAACCGGAAGGGAAGGAAGGCTTGAGTAGCCTAGGAGAGGATCGACTGTGCCGGTGTCGGAGGCGTCTACTACAAGCTTTAAGCTCCATAAAACTGCCCCGGAAAATACCCTAATAGAAGCAAGATATCAAACTCCGTAGACTTCATTTGTGCATCATCTTGAGAGCTATGGCTCCTTTCTTATGAGTTATAGCGCCTTAGTACAGAAAGGGGCACTGCTTTTTTTAACGTAGTGCATGTTGAGTCACGAGCAGACGATAGCCCTGGAGTACATACGCACGTAAGTTCGTAATTAGCGCCAACTCCTGAATAAATGGAAAACATTGGCTTCGCCCCCATAGATAGGATGATATACTAAAGTACGTACGTAAGAAATCCTCGTTCAACGTGCTGGTTGCACTTTTGTTATGCAGTAAGAACTATTGCGCTGCCGGCCATTAAGATTATCCGTAGACTATCGCTCGGCAATTTCAATGTTTTGCTCTTCTTTTCCTTCATCACACAACATTGAGCTTTGTTCTCGATCGTGAACGTTTTATAAATGCACGTCATGTTTTACTTTCTACCCATTTACGCGAATGGAGACCCATGTTCCCTATTGAAATTTACGAGTTGACAGTTAGTCTTACAGCGATGCATTGGCACAACAACTCTTCACCTAGAAATATTAGAAAAAAACTTCACTGAACTGTCTCTTCCCATGCATGAGCAAGTATTTTATATCATCTTTCAGCATGTTTTGCTTTTGCAAATTCTTTGAAAAAAAAAGAAAAATTGCCTGTAAAATTCACAAGTGTGGTTGGTTGGTGGTAAAGAATGTGGCTGTCGTAGTAACACCGTGACGAAAATACGACACAACGTTATCGCCTCTTCGCCTTCAACTCTATTTATTGGGAAGTTGCTTAAAGATGAGTTATTGCCCATCAGCGATTGCACCAATGTCTCCTTCTCAAGATACATATTTGAGCACTGGATTGGTCTTCTGACGCCAGAGAGCTGACTTGTTGTTAGGTCAAAAACATTTCTCAGTGAAGCTTCGGTTATTTCGAGCGGTTGCGTTGGACATGATGTGAGATCATGATTATTGCTTCTGAATTCAAACTCCTGATTCTCCCCATCTGCATAGGGAGGGCCGGGAATTGGAGGTAAAAAGATTCTCGAGAGGAATCGGGCAAATTCATAGCAACTGAGTGAGCTTTAACACCACTCAGAGGAGTTTCTCAAGATGATGATCATGGATTAAGACTAATTCGATTTGTAGCTTCAAACATTTCGGTTAGGTTGTGAGCTTTGATTGACCAAGATCGACGCCGCTAGTATGTGTGTTGTTGTTCTATAATAGCAGAAGATGGACTCGTTGGCAGTGCTTCAATTAATCCTTCTGAACCAACTTGCAACGAGAATTGTTTTCGACAAGGTGCAGGGAGTAGAAACGTTCAACTTGGATGCGTTGAGTGATTCTCACTCATCCATGATTAAAACTTCTACCAAGAAAAACAGCCACCAAAAACGGCGCTGAACTGAAAATGTACCCCGTGTGATATTATATGCTATCAACTTCGTGTAGTACTCACAAAATATTATGATGTTCACGTAAAATTCTAGCTTTATTGCCGCTTTTTGTGAGTTACGATTATGTTCAGGTTAGACGCGAGCCGCTGGTTCAAATCCTGCCTCTTAGGCGACTTTCGCGATTAACCTTGCACTACCATAACAACATCATACATATCACAACGTTCTTGGGTCGAAGTTTTTGCTACATCCAGAACAATACATTGCCGCACCAAGCTCACCGGTGCTCTTGGTAGAAGAAGAAGTGAGTTATCGTTTACTGAGTGGAGAGTCCCAATGTTGATGAGATCCTCTATTGACTTTAGCGGCTGACAGAGAAAGCCCTTAACTAAGACTTTTAGTCATTTTTTGAAGAGTGGAAAATTCTAAGTGGAAAACGAAAGCTGTGGTTCGTCCTTAGGGGGACTACACCGCGGATAATTTTGTCATCACCTTTATGTCAGCATCTACATGGTAATAAACAAAAAGCCAAGTGTAGAGAAAAAGATAACGAAAGGATATTTAGTGGCACATCGTGTTGTTGATACGACCGCAAGGTAAGATTGGCTGTCGCACTAACGATGCGATAATAAGGACAATGAAAGGGCCACGAAAACGAGAGCCATATATAAATACCGCCCGTCCGAGACAGGGAGCCGGGATCCTGTGGCCACCAGGTCACAGATGAACTGCCATCATTTCCTTTTCTTGTTTAACTGCGAAATACACCGTTTTGTTAGTATTTTTATAATTAATAAGACGAAACTAATTGTTGGACGATTTCAAAGCATCATACGTATACCGTTTGTGCGATAGAACCGCGTACACCTTTTTTTGCTCTAAGGAATTGTATATCTATTTAATCTGTAATCTTGCATTTCTTGCATTTCGTTGTCGGGAAATGAACCGCTCTACCCACTGTCCACCATAAACAAAAGCACAAGTAAAAGTAGGAGAAAAGTCAAATAAAAGTTTTTTTGAGAGTGCGATGTGTTTTCCTGTCGGAAAAAGGCGGTGTGAGAATTTGTATCGCTGGGCCGTCTTCTTGCCTCAACCCAAAGTTCATAGCTCGTGAAGCTCAGTTCGATTACGCGATGTGAAGGGCCATCAACGAGGTTATCGCCATGAAGGTCCTAACTAGCTGAGCGAGCCGCTCATTCTCACTTCCCACATTCGTCGAGACATTCGAGACGAACCTCCTCGTCACTCAAACGACGCATCCAACCAGTACATGCATAACTCAGCGCATCTACGTACCTCGTCGTCATCGGCTTCCACATACGTTTATTTTTTCATTCTTTTACTTATTACGACTATCCAAGACAACTGTGAGAAATTGAAATGCGGGTGATTCTCACTTACAACACTGAAAAAACATGTAAATCGACTAAATAACTGCAATATGACCAAATCAATACCTGCAATAGCATTCCCACAGCAAGAAACAGTACGAATTCGAAATAAATGGCTAAAAACAGAAAAAAAGTAAACAAAACAAACATGAACCTCCATTTTTACAATTTTCTTCCTTTTATTCTTCTATTTACTCCACTATTTCTTCTTATTAGAACAAGCCGGCGGCCGGGGGATTACGGTATTCAACTGATGACATTGAATTAATGGCAAGCATTTCCAGTAACAATTTTCACGGGCATCAAGAAATTGTGGCCATTGACGTTGTTTTCAGTCTGAGTCGACTTGCTGCAATTTTTGTTTCACCTATGACAAATCACATGTTCTGAGACACCAAAAAGATCAAACTGCACCGCCGAGTGATCAGAAGGAGAGAAGGTCAAAGTTTTTTGACATTTGGGTGGCGGCATGAGGATTATCGTGTTCCTCTTATCGAGTAGTTTGGAAAAATGTTTGACACATTTGGAAATTGGAAAGATTCGCGGCAGTGGTGTGTGTAGAATACTCAGATTGTGCACTTTTTTGAACTTTTCCTTGACACTTCTGACCATCAGTTTTGGAAACTATCGCTGAGTGGTCTTTAGTTGCTCTCTTCAATATACTTCATTCACTCATCTTATTTGTCTAGTTTATTTACATGAATTTGAGACGCACGTCAGAGAATAATACCAAACGAAGAGTGAAAAAAGGAGAACAGTTACAAACAGTACAACAAATTGTCTCCAATAGGTTAGCAACACGCGTTTGAACTTCAGTAAAAAGTTGGATAGATTAGTCGTGAAACTTTGAACTTTATGTGAACGAAAACTGTAAAAGTTAGATACTCACCCCCGAATTATTCTGCCTGCTTATAGCCAGGCTTCTAATCCGTCTGGTTCTATCCTTCTATCGTCTAAATCCTAATAGTTTCAGTCCCGGTAATTTGTATTATATTCTACGTAATCCTTCTTGAATTATGCCACGATCGGTTCGACTCCTGAACGAATAAGTATTATAAACGAGTAAATGCGGAGCACATTCTAAACCAGCTTCTCATTTATGCTTCATGTTCTTCCTGTTCACCGCATATGCTGGATACAGACTCTACTTTTTTTGCCCTTTTTGAGTATGCATTCGTACGGTTCTGAAGCCAAATCAGAGAAAGAAAAGGGAAAGGATGAGATATAGCTCGTGAATCATGAAATAGTATCCGATGTTTTCCTTTTAAACGACAAATGGTGCCAGTTCAATCATTCTCCTGGGAGGCTATACATTTAGAGCGAACGTCCCCTCGATTGAATTTTTTGAACCAAACGATAGCTATTCGGAAGGCAACGAGCCATCACGTCTGCTTTGAGCCAACTGGATACTCGACTAGAGACATAACATTATAATTATATTTAGTATATCCGTAACAGTACATGCTTTTAAACGGCTTCCGCTTGTTCTTCTTAATACTCCTTTATCGTCTGTTTGTTTTCTGCGAATGTTCAGATCCTTTTTCTTTTGGCTAAAATTTTTGGTGACATGATTTCAAAGATTTCGAAGAACTAAATCCTATTATCATGCAATATTCGAAAATCAAATTTGTGCCGCTACTCGTCGTATTCTTCACTGATATGAACAGCTTCTAATCAGCGAATCCAAAATGAAATTGAAATAAGTTGTAGGAATAGACCTTTAGTGGAAAACTGCAAATTCTCTTAATGTTAGATTCCTAACAATGCGATAACAGTCGTTGGCAGGCCGCATGATCATCGCGGGCATCTCTCTCTCTCTCTCTCTCTCTCTCTCTCTCTCTTTGAGCCTCTCTTAAAGATACCTGGTTAAGATGCTGAACTAAATATGCTACTCTGCTCTATCGGAATAATCAAGAGGCTGAAGTTATCTATGCTACTCCCCTTGCAGATAAAACGTGCAAGTTCATGATAGGCTCATTGGAGAGAGTATAAATAACCGTCGACGTCTGGACTCATTACACTAAAGTCCCTTCAATTTCCTTTACAAGCCTTTGTCGTCAGAATACATCACCCTCAATAACTAGAGTGACAGTTAATGGGAGCAAACATTAGTGTGCTTTCCTACATCCATGATTCGATTTTGCCTCGCTGTTGAGGAAAAAAACCTGGGAAAGACGCCACCGCGGAGGTGAGCGACTCGTTTTTTTCCCTCGCCTTCAATAACTTGTGCTTCCAAGAGAGATTCATATTGAGTACTGAAACGCTTACTAAGGTCCTTGTTATACGTTCGCTCACCCCCCAGCGTAACTCGTCCATTCAGTATCAGACACCGTGGGGCCAGACACGTTTGTACGAGTTATCATGGTGACGCAGGCGTGGTGAACTCGTACAAACGTGTCTGGTCCCACGGTGTCTGATACTGAATGGACGAGTTAGGCTTATGGTATACTCCGGCAACGGGCCCGTCGCAGCGGAGCTAAAAACGCATGGCTCGCCTCTATGCAGCACTGCAGCTGGAATTTTTATATGCTGCTGTCTGCGGGGACTCGGAGCAGTGGTGCCCGACCTGTCGCAGCTGGCGCCGGCTGGTCGCAGCGCACTGCGCTGCGACAAAAGCCACAGTACTGTCCTGAGAGGATCTGCACCATCTTTTTTGCTCTTGTGGTAAACTATCCGAGTCCCCGCACACAGCAGCATACAAAAATCCCAGCTGCAATGCTGTATAGAGGCGAGCCATGCATTTTTAGCTCCGCTGCGACGGTCCCGTTGCCGGAGTATACCATAGGCCTTACGCTGGGGGTGAGCGAACGTATAACAAGGGCCTAACGCTTGCAAAGGGCGCCTTTTCTGTGGGAAAAACAGATCTGTAAACATCCCCGAATTCGCTATGGTGTAGTTTCAGGATGTGAATCGAAAAATACAGGGAGACGCCACTGGGTATTCAAATATATAATCATTTGTCTAAGCCTTTTCACAAACATTCTGAATGGTTGTTGGCGGTATACTCAACAAGGCAACTCAATCGAAACAAAAAGGATAGGAAATGAAAAGAAACGATGAAAGGAAACTCCACGAGTTACGAACAAAAAAAAGCAATCCTAATACAACACAACAAAAGTCATCAATTTTTTTCCTTTTCGTTTTTCTTTTTTTCCAAAGGGTGAGTGGTAGCTAAGCACCATAGATTCCCACCGAGGCAAAATGATATATTAAAGATCGTAGTGGGTAGTGGAAACAAAAAATATGTGGTAATTTTAATATTAAACACTTGGCATCATTAATGGCTATCATGATTCGTCCGAAAAATTAGTAGAACCCTGAGTTCAGTCTAAACAATACAATTTATTTTCCTGCTTGCATGTCATAACAAAACATAAAAGAACTTGTGAGCCTGAATAAGAAAACGGTTGAAATGAAAATTGGCTAAATACCAAAAAACGCGCATTGTGCTCGACAAGGTCCGCCGTTCGAAAACACTCAATCCTGCTGCAACTTCCGCTAGTCGAGAAAACGAGATGCATATAATTTAAAAGGTAAAAAGGGTCTATACTTCGTAGCGCTTTTTCATACCGACGAACGTTCATGGTGTCATGAATTTATTTCACCAACTAGGAATGCATGCATAACATCTGTTGTTGGACCCCCCCCCCTCGAAAGAATAAAGTTTCGATTCAAACACGAAGTGAATGCCTACTTTGCTCTCCAGAAACGAAGGAAAATCGGCTTCATATTAATAACAAAAATTGTGCCGTCTAATTTAGAGCAATGTAAGTTCTTCTTGCTCATTCGCTTTACAGATACTCTCCGCTGCACGCGAGCGTTTTATTCGAATTCTGAGACACTTTTCCGGTTACGACTCTTCGTTTTCTTCTCAAACTCGTCCGTTTTCATGCTTACAAACAATCCTCTCTCCGTTGCTAGGCTTCTTCAAAGTATCGTCACTCCCACGCAGGAGAATTTAGAAAATGCAGGGTTGCAGTCATAGCAGGCTCTTCCCAAGAAGTAATAACTATGCCGAGATAGCTTTTTGGCTTGGACGGTAAAATGGTGTTTCTGGTGTTGTATCACATCGACGACGGCGAATTATGTCAACATAAGGAGGAGGTAACGCCCTCCTCGAGCTTTCGCTCAATACTGTTTTGGAAAGGCTTTGATTAGCTCGTTATAATTTAGGTGGTGATACTATTTCCATGGTTCAAAAGGAGCTAAGTGTTCCAACGCTCTCGATGAACTGTGCCCACGAGTCCGCGTTCACCACCGAACAGTTTGTAAACCACCACAACGACACGGCACTTACAAGAGACACAGAAGATGATAACTCGAACGGAAATATTGTGGAGGCATCAGGGCATCCAAAGTTCGTTATGGTTTTTGCGGGAACAACCGCAAATGCGAAAACACCGCTGATTTTTGTTGAAAAGGGCATGAAATTCGACAGCCACAAGTACCTCTGAGATGTTTTGAAAAAAGAAAATCGTCCAAGGGCTTCTCAGCGGTTCGGAAACGCACTTGGACCTATGAGCAGAGCTCTGCACCTGCCCGTAATGCCAAAGTCGTACAGAAAAAGGTGCGCCTACAATTTCCTTGATTTCATCTCAGCAAAACAGTGGCCACCGAATAGCCGGGACCTTAACCAATGAACTTTTAATCTGGTCTATATTGAAGGGCAAAGCCTGCGCAACATCTCACGTAAACACTGATTTTCTTAAAGGAGCCTTGAAGACAGCCTGGAAGGAAATTGATGAAGAGATTCTGCGTGCCGCGGTAGTCGCGTTCCCCAAGAGACATAGGACCTGTATTCGTGCGATTGAAGGTAATTTCGAAACTTAGATGCTTTCTTGTATGTGTGTTCGAAGGCAGTAAATGTTATGAATTTAATCTCATTTGCTTAACACTCGCCGTTTAGGCGAATAAGTATCCGTGTCCAAGAACTTTTGCCTCACCCTGTATATATTCTCGGCGAAGTGTTACCATTGTAGTTAATACTAAATTCGATATGAGGGGTGAATGACAAGGAGTCATTTTTTATCGAAAGACACTCATTTCGCTTGTTCATAACTGGATTCCTTGCGGAAATCCAGAACGCGTCCAATGCTTTTCTGAATTTTATCTCAGTCTCATACGATAGACAGTTACGAGATCAGGTGTTTTTTTTATTAATTTCCTGTTTGCTAACATGATTTGCTTTCATTTTCCTTCTCCTCATACTGTACATAGCTATCTGATCATTCGAATTGGTTAAACTTGTTCATGAAAGGGTAAAACAGTGTGGCACGCTCGTAATGTTTAACTTTTGGTATATTGTAATTTTAGCAATTCAGTCAGAACGGTTCGTTTCCTAAAACTGATCTCGTGGATTTCACTGTAGTACCCCATGACTTGCAGCGAACAATAACGGAATAACTCTCGCTTAGGTCACATCGAGCACACAAATATCTCTTTGTTTCGTTGATAAGGTCCATTCAAATCTGTTTCCGATGAAAAATCAGAGAGCTCCTCAATAGGTACCACTTCTACTGGGTTTTCTTTCGTGTGCGTTCGTGCTCTTCCGTAATTTAACGCGTCGTTCCAGAGCTGAATGGCTTTTCAATGAACATGATCGCCCTTCAGTGACCTTCGGCCGAGTGACACGCGAAAAACCACAAAATTCTGAATGTGCACAAGCTGTTAACTAATAACTCTTGCTGCAATGGAGTTGAACTTTGATGATTTTGAACGCATTTTTGTTCTGGCCTTCTAGAACTAATCGACTAGAGCGTGCGCTCCGCTGGGTCAAATTGTATTAAACAACAATGTTTTCATGAACGCTCATCTGTTTAAAAGCGCGGAGCATTGGATGCCCCTTCCTGGAAGCTTTTGATAAAAGTTAAAGGTGAAATGGTTCCATTCAGAATCGTAGTCGCATGGTGAATGCGTTTTTCACACCACAATGATTGCGCCATCGCTGTTCAAGTCATTCTACTCACACACCCGGGCAAGTCTGCTAAAATTTAAGGAATGGGAGGGTTAGGTGTCATGACAATCTTGCACGAGTCCGCTACCAATTTACTATACCCCAGAGAGATGGAAAGTTTGATAGCCGGGGTTTGTATAGAATTAATTGATGTTCCGATGCCACTAGAGCCTCTAACAACTGTACAGTGGGGTACTAAATCGTGTCGGACTGTTCACAAAAAACTCCAGTCGGCCAAGTGGAGAATGTACAAATGTCATTCCACCCCTTGTCTACTTGACTGTTTTTGACCGTCTTTCTCCAGTCTACGTCCCTTCCCTCTCCTATCCCCTTCTGATTCTCCAAATTGGAATCGTTCTCGGACGGTGATATATCAAACCTCAGTTCGCTCTTTCATGCTCCAACCACAGCAGATACGCTGAAACGTTAGCTGGAATAAACTTGTACCAATCCAGGCCCCTCACGCTAGATGATGATGACACCAACGATTTTCAATAGCTCAAGATTGAACGGCTGTTGGGTATAAAACTCAGAGATCTTTACCAGGAGTGTAAAGAATACTCAGAGCCGAGGATTACTGTTTTGTGAGCCGGTTGGCCTTGTATATCGAGGATATGATGGTAGGTGGCAAAAGCAGATGTTTTGGTGCTGTTTCCAGAACTTTGATCATCATAACAGTTGATGGTCGTTCAATCGCCCATAAGAAAAAAACCAGCACTGCAGCATGTTATTTGTAATAAATCTTCCCAGCAGAAACAATTGCAGTATTCGTGTTAAGCGACGCGGAAAATCCAAATGTGCCGTGTCTGTGTGAATGAGGAACGTGCGTGTTTCCAGGTCCGTGCTATCCAAATAGAAAAGCTTTCAGAGCAGCTGATACTGAGTTGAGCTGGTTCGTTCGTTGACTCGATTGGTCCGGCAACACGACGATTTCCGATATATCGGACGTGATTCATTTGAAATGGGAAACAACTTGGGGGGGGGGGGGAACGTGGGCCCCGGCCTATGGCTACCCGGGAACCGACTGCTTTCTGCTTACCTTGGAATTTGGTTGTTTGCCTTGAAATCCCGTTTACTGAAGAAAACACCTATCTTTTTCCAATATTGTGTGCTTAAAGTTTCTTTTTTTATTTTTTACTTCAAAATGCCTGCTAGAGCTTTCCAGAAGTATGCCTGGTGAGTATACCAGAATGGCCCACTTCGCCTTTTTCATTTCTTCTTACGTCCTTCTTTTTCATTAGGTTTCAGCTCCTGTTCTCTGACTTATCACATTTTGTATGCTGCACTGACTCACGTTCAATGTTGTGTTTCTTTCAAGCTCATGGCGCGTCCTTGTACGCATATAATAAATAACTAATGAATAAACTTCGCATTTCATGTTCTAGCACCAAAAATCAGCTTCAGTAACATGTGAAATACTATCTTTAACCTGTCAGAGATTACCTTATCACAATCTTCTTTGTGGGTGTACGAATTGCTCTCCAGGCTCCTACTACGTTTTACATGATTTCGGCCTTCATACTATTGCCTCCATCTTGCCAGAGCTGGTCAAGCCGCCGAATTATGACCTTGAGCCATGGCAAATTGAGCAGATGTCTGGAGGCTCCTCAGTTGTCCAAAACGAGAGCGCCTTTCTCCCCTTTAATGCAAAATTGAGCACGTAACTTTTCTTACATTACAACCAGTACTAGGCTCTCTTTTAGAGCACAACTACTAGTTTTTTTCCTGATGTGCTTGATATAGAGTGACTGGCGATTTTACGAAGTTATCTGGAACGTCTAACATTTCTTTCGTTCTCGCTTCGCTTTCGCTAATTGACAGTTACGCAAAGTATTTTTTGAACTCTCCTCTGCCGACGGTTTTGCGTTTTGCGATATCGTTGTTCCATACTATTCGTAGGTCGAAGGAAACCTTCCGCAGCACACGTTAGCACTACCCTGACGCAAGCTTACGCTTTCCAACGTTCAACTAGAACAAATCCGAAAAGAACTGCGATTCTGTCGTTTGATCAGCATGGGCACTCATATACATGTAGAAATGGTCTACTCATACCGTCACTAAACCAGGACCCAAATTCAGGGATGATATATCTGATATAAACCACGAAATTTAGTTCTGTTCCTGCAAGCAATTTCTGTGAGGCGGGTTAGCTGTGATTCATCAGCGCCGCTGATAGGGTTCATTCGGACCTGTTGCAAGGTCCGACACCTCTGTAGCAGCGTATAAACCCGAAATGAGCTTTCAATCAACCATGCTGCTCGCGTTGATGGATCACAATTTGTACGTCATCCGAGCTATTTCGGGATTTCCGGTGGATGTTTCATACAAATATATGTATTTTCTTATCATACCGAACGAGTACTCTCGTTTAATGGAAGCAGTCGGTAGTTGATCTTCTCAATCTCGACAGCTCAACGGCGTTCCGCCCACCATCCTATTAGCAGGTGCTTCCTGTTCTTAGCTCCGCCCAGATTTATACCACCTCCCTACTCGTGCTACCTTCAGTCTAACAACTTAGGGTCTAATCTATTGAAATTTTGCAAACTGCTTTCATCTCGATTTATTATTTTATTCACTTGTCTTGTTGGTGAAAATGTTTCGTAATGCCTTCGTTGGGCGCGCGTGGTGCTGTGGTAAGAGGCGCTTCTGACACTCGCACGGTCGATCAATCCTCGCCCGGTCAACCAACTCTTCCTACCTCCGTGGACGGGTATATTGGTACCAAACTTGTCCAGGAAGATAGACACTGACTTGGTGTAGCGGCTGTTCCTCGTAAGTCATTGTGTAGGTCAAATGAAGGCTACTACCATGGCAGTAAGGTTCTCGCTCGAGGATTTAATAGCAGAGTTGGTCACAACAAAATTTGGCTTCGAGAGGTTCTTTTTACATCTCATAGCATCCATTCGCTATCTGTTGACAGAGCTTAGGGCTGCGCAGGCTCCCTGATACGGGTAAGTCACGGCGTTTTTAATAATGCTTCTTTTCACAGTCTGTCAGTCTAAGTGAATCGCTCTTCCTTCCTGTTTACGAAGCTCAGGTGATGTTGTTAAGACAGGAAGAGCGGCGGAGTCAAAGTAATGTTAACGAAGTCGGATGTTCCTCCTTACTACTTCCTTGACGCTTTCGAGAGCTTTTTTGGAGTTCCTTTTTCTCTTCTTTAGAAGCGACGTCAGCTATGTATGTAGATGACCGTTAGTGTTGCGCTTGCACTGCAACCGTGGCAAATTTCAAAGTTCAGTTTTGTACTGAGCTGAACACCTTACCTTATGAGAGACGATAAATGTTAAACAGCGGTGCCGTGATGCTTGGTCATTCTTCACTGATGTTTTACTAAACTGATCTGTTTGACTGAAAGTAACAAATCCTCCATAGACTGCTCATAGCACTTCTTCTCTGATACAGACGAATTTTTTCAGTTCATTATTTTTTTAGCTTTTTTACCATCACCCAGTCAGTACACATACATCTTTTTCTCGATCGTTATTCTTTTGCGTCAAAGGATTTGAATAATTCAATGAGTCAGTAAAGTATTCAACAAATATTGAATCGTATGTTTCCCAAAGATGGTGAGTTCAATTGTTACTGTATTCTTATCATTTGATATCGAACACGACCTTTGCTCGCAGTTGGTTTGCTATCGTCATCCAGCTGTTCGCTGAAGATATGGCAGGTGATACGTAGTTGCTGATGTCGTAATGGTTTCGGTTATTTTTACTCGAACACAATTTTTTGTCGATTGCTACTTAAAAGCCAGCTCTATTTTTGTTCTTATTGGTTCCTTTTTTGCTCCAATCCGACAACACCGACGAGGTTGGTTTGCCACCTTACCTGCCGTCCCTGTTGGTTTTCAGGACGACGGGTGTTAATTGAAATGGTGTTTGGGCGGGTAGCGTACTAAAACCTTCGAGTTTCCTGGATAAATATGTATGACGAAGGCAACAGCGCCGAAATGTTAGCCGGATAAGGAGTCTGCTCAACAACCTCAGGTCTCGCTTATAAAATACGAATACTGAAGATCGTTTGAGAGAGCGCGGACTTCCGAGGATTACGAAAATTTCGCCTTTTTTACTATCCTTTAGCAGAATCAACACTCCCATCGGTAATAGGTAGGTCTCCGCTGGAATAAAAGGAACGTCGAGTTAAGTTGGCATCTCTTGGCGAGTCCAAACTTGTCTTCTTCTAAAAAATGAACTACTTTCTTGGATCAGATTGGGCTTGACAATGTTTTCCTGCCGATTGACCCTATATGGTTCTGAGGGGAGTGTACACCATATAAAAGCATCAGATCCTCTTTGAAGCATTCTCAAAGGTGCTCCACATTCTAGGTTCGCGGTACTTCCAATATTTGGGGCTCCAACAGGAAGAGCCCGATAAACTATAATACATTAACTCAAGCAGCCACCTGTCTGTTGAGAATCAGGGCAGCCAAAGACTATATTGCACTAGATGTAGTTAGTTTTATGTCATTTTTAGAGTTCATTATTCCCTTTCAAAGCAGACTTTACCTTCATTACTTACTAGGTGTCCACTTTTCTATATCGAGGATCTAGAGCTTATGATGCCCGTACTTCTTTTTTTGTGATTAATTTCCAAGCTAAATTTACACTTCCTTTCCTCCTTTTTTCTTTTTATTTCCCGCAATGCTGTGGCTAGAACTCTGCAGCGCTTGATTGCAAAAGCGTCGAAAAACAGCGGCAAATGAAGCCAATTTCTTGAGTGAGAGGGTACTCAAAAGTTGTTTTCATCTGTACTGAAAACGCAGAAACAGATTATCTTCCAGCTTAAATTTTCCACTTCTTCCAGCTCTCCCGACTTGAATGGCGTTGATTTCTTTCTTAAATTGTTCTTCTGAGAGCAACACTAGATCCGCTGGTTCTATAGTTCTACCAATCAAAATTTGTCAGATAAGAGCCGACAGTTTTTTATGTGGATACAATTACGAATTTGTCAATTATGTATATTGCAAATGGCCGCTACGAGGCAATGCTAGAGTAAATGGTTGATGTAGACTAAAATTGATTTTATGAATAAAGAATTTGTCTTGAAGCGGAATACAATGAATTAGGATGACGAAAGTGAAGGAAATTTAGTTTCGCCATCAATAGATTTAAAAAAATAAAACAGCGCACTACCACTTGGGCAACCATGACAACAGTGCAGACATAAACTAAATTGGCCCATTTATTTCAAGGGAGCTTGCCTCTTACCAATTTTTCATGTTGACAAAATGGGTAGAGGTTCTAGAAATCTGGAAAAAAAATCTCCAACAAAAGTCCTTTTGAGCAAAATGGAGCATCATAGAGCCGTAGGTAGGGGAAGTTATTCGCCAACTCGCGTCATTCGTGACCAAATTTGGAACTGTTACATTAATAAATCAGCAATGTTGTTTATTTGTTTATCCATGCATTTTTACGCAACATGCATATTTCATCTGCTTGAAGAATTTATTGCTGAAAATGCATAAGAGGAAGCGTGGGTGAAAGGCTTTGTTTGTAAGCTGGCTCGTGAACAACGTAATGCACAACAACTACTTTAATCGCTTTCATTCTCTCAAAACGCTCTCTCTCAATCGTCAAGTTCTGGATAACTTCCACTCCCATAAAGCCTCACCAACCTGTTCTTTGACATCAGTAATGGGTTTTCCTTCTCATTGTTTTCCTATTTTTAATTAGCCATATTACTACCTGAACTAGACAGATCTTCACAGTTTTTCCCTGAAAACGTAAATGAATAAAAGAATGCTACCTGATGGCCGTCAATTACAAACCATCGTTAGCGTTGGCGATTTTTGTGAGGAATATAACTAGAAATGCTCAAATTTCCATAGGACTGATGCATGCTAACAAACATTATTAAGTATTAAATGTGAATTTTTCAGCACCTCATTTGTTTCACCAGGGAGAGCCTCAATCAAACCTTCTTTCACGACGTAATACCAATAATTGTGTGTACTATGAGATCTTACAGCTCTGTGTTGTCCGAGATATAAATATTTGATCTTGACATCGCTTTCAAAACTTTGGTCATTCGAAAAATGCATTTTTACTTTTTCTTCTTTTTTCTCTTATACGACTCTTTATTGTTCTACTATTTATAATTATTATATTATATTATAATCAGTTGTATAGTAGGGGCATAGAGAGCGCGTCTTTGGCCTCTTTGTCGACTTCGACAATGAGTGTGGACGTGAATCCTTTGTCATAGGTTACTTTCACAAGCGTGCTCAATACATCAAAAAATTAAATGCTTGTGCAGGATTTATCCGAGACCTTAGAGCATTCGCTTTTTACTGAATTAGAAAGCTGTGAGCCGTGTCAGTACATAGATGTACATGTATGTAGTAATCATTTCTGGATTTCAGGGATTTCAAGCGAATTCTCATGTTGAATTGATCAACATATCTTATTACGGTAATCAGTTCCTTAGGATTTGGTGATTCTTCAATATTTTCATGTTTGTATAGGCTACGACCTCTTTCAGTGTTAGCGCGCCTACGATCCTATCAAATAAATAAGTAAATAAAATCAGCTTCTTCATAGAATTGCTTGACGATTCAATCCACCTCCGAGCCCCACTTGTCCTATGACTTACAAGAGAGTTAATATGTGACCGATAACCAACATCAAGGAACTCTCATTGAAATAACTTCGCAGAAATTCCAAATATTTCGCGTTTCTTACTATATTATAATATTATTATTTATTATTGATGGCTGTGTAGATGTCTTTCTCTCATCACAACCGAGCAGTGAAGATAAATTCACAATGTATTCGCTAAGAACAACTGCTTACACGCTAAAGTTTATTCCATCTTACATTTTTAACAATTTCCAAACATTTCTTGTGCGCGTGCCTTCCTCCGTCTTGAAATTTTCATAGGCTTCTTCAGGCAATTAGCAATATCAACTCAAACGGCGCATTTATCAACATAGAATCACCCAATTAATTTCGTTGACGGCTTAATTACCACAGTGTGAAAAATGGCAATGGCGTGAAGGAAGAAGGTGATTGAAGGTAGCTGCTTAACCAGCATGAGCTTCGATTTTCTCATGGCATTTCATTGAAAGCTCGTTGTAACCATGAAAAACCAGCAATGTGCATACTGCAACATGTCTGGAATTTCGAAAGAATTGTTCTTTGATTGATTAAATTTTGATTGGCTCCAAGCAGCAATAAATCTGTCATTTACAAAAAAACATGCAAAATTTTAGCAACCTTTCTTAATTTTAACTCTACAGTTCTAACCCAAATCTTGGAAGTTTAAATGGTCACTTCGAACATTCGTATTATACTATATAGGGTGGTAAGAAAGTCTTGAGCCACTTTGCTTGAATGATTCAGAACTTCCGACTTCTGAATTGTATCCATAACCTAACATGTGGTAGTTGTTAGTCATTCACTAAGCACCGTTACCATGGGTATAAATAACCTAACCCTCTTCTTTAACTTCAGATACGATGTCATCTCCACAAGAGCCATCTTTAACGGACGGTGGCGCAGCACTGGAACGAAGGGAACCATTCGCAACATCAGCACAGCAGAAGACACCACAACCTTCAGCATCGCGGAGCTCTGGTTATCTCGCTTTATAACTTGACGCTTTTGCTTCGAAGACAAGCCGTGGTTGGGACATGCTCCTCTGGTAGAAAATTCTGCCTTTCTCGAAGCTGTCGCAGCGGATCCGGAAGGGAGCCCTCGTACTCTTGCAAGGGGACTGTAACACAGTCACACTACAGTTACCAGTTGGCTCCATTCGCTTGTTACAGAGAAACGCTGAGTGGACTGAGCTCGGGCGTCCAGACCGACAGCACGTGGTTTACCCGGGCATTCACTGGTCAGTCACCCCTTCTCCGCTCCCTTGAAAACAACTTTGAAAACGCATAGGTAGGTAATATGAGAGGCGGAAAACCTTGTTCCTTCAAAACACGCAGCGTTGTCCTGCTGCTCATAGCAGAAGTGCTTTTACGGAGGCAAAACCGGAAGTACAAGTTAAGAAGGTTCTCCAGTGCTGCTTCTGGCACAGGGCGGGAATGATGTACAAGAAGATGGTATCGAAAGACGACATGGTCTCTGCTGTCGTTACAGCAATTCCTCCCTGGAAACCTGAGTAGTAGTTCGAGAAAAACGGCCAAGAGTACATTCGGTGCTCACTCGCAATGATGCAGCAGGACCCTATGTCGATAAAGAGACCAGTAAAAATTTAAAGAAATGAACTTGGCACACGATTTTGCAATCATCGTATTACACTTATATCGTCCCCTATAGCTACCAATTATCATCCTTCCACGTTGCTTTTTAGCTGAGAAAAGAGGCACTAAAATCGATGATGTCATACGGGCAGCCAGCGAGTTCTTTGGCTTCCAGGCTGCTCATTTCTGCATGTAAAAGATGGCTGTCCTGCCTATCAGGGAGATCATGGTTCTGACTAACAATGGTGATAAAACCGTGGAGTAAAATGCACTGTGCACTGAACAAGAAAACCAAGAAAAAGTAGGGGTCAAACGGCTCAAGACTTTCTTACCACCCTGTATTTTTGTGACTCTACAAGGAATGGAACGAGCTGTGGAAACTTCGATCCACGGACCAGTTGAAGGCGCTAATATCTTGTTGTCATTTTCGGCTTCAAGCATATTCTCCTGCATCAAGAAGGAATGAATAAAAAGTGAAGAAGCGGTTTTCTTACAGTTGCTGATAAAAGCAACCTTGATTGTGGCGGAGCGGGAGTCTAAACAGGAAAATCAATGAACTTCACCAAAGGAACGCATCAGTTTTGCTATGGTCTTAAAAAGGTTTGAACGTGGAAGTGGTACGACTACGGATGGGTCAAAACTAGCAAAATGGAGCCATCAAATGAGAGCGTTTGTGGTGATGTGGCTTTTATTTGACATGGTGGACGCTCAGTAGGGACGTCAAGGGTACTGTGTGCTTGAAATCACCCACATCTCGGTGTTAATGAGAGCGAGGTGCCGTTTTCGGACCGTCAACAGGTAAAGTTGAGTCCCTAAGGGCTTGTTCAGACGACGCGCGTCGGAAATGCAAAATTGAAGCTCAATCAATAATTAACGTCATTGATCGAATTTGCTCCTTTGCGTTAGTGGCGCACTCCGGTTGCGCCTCATATAGGTAAAAAAAAATTAGGCATATAATCACATAGGAAAGAAATTGAACGAAAAAAGTGAATTTTGTCAAAATTTCCATTAATAAGGAATAGCAGCCTTCTAAAAAACCCGAGCGACCAGTAAGTTTGCCTATATGATGCGCAACCGGACTGCGCCACTCATGCAAAAGAGCAAATTCGATCAAGGGCGTTAATTATCGACTGAGCTTCGATTTTGCATTTTCGACGCGCGTCGTCTGAACAAGCACTAAGGGAGTTTTTCTGTATCTTTTGCTCGTCTAAGCATAAGGTACGAAACGAGCTGTTCTTTTCACATGTCTTTTGATAGTTTTTTATTGATTGATGCATTTTTCTTCTCTTGAAGTGGTCGGTATTGATCAGTCCGTTGAGCTGAAGCTGTAAGATCTCATAGTACAATTATTACTATTACGTCATGCATTTGCATTCTATTCAGGAAGGTAGAGGCTTGATAGATACGTATTTCGCTAATACATTGACATGCGGGACCCAGTCGTTGTTCCAGTCAGTGTATCTAGTTTTCCAGACAGTCCTGATTACTTTTAACTATTCATTTTTAAAGGTAAGAGTTGTTCAGCTTCGATGATAACTTTTAACCATTTATTTATTGATCCTGATAACTTTTAACTATTTATTTCTGAAGGGGAGAATTGCTCAGCTTGGATGAGGAACTATAGCTCGACCTTGTGGGTGTCATAAGCGCTTCTTTTTGCATGTGCGCTCCACCCACAGGTATCGAGTAGAACTGAGCTGCATGTCTGTCCAGTATCGAAACCCTACGCGGCTTTATTGGTCTTGCTGGGAGTCTTTGCAGGAAGGGTACTGACCCTATTTGAAAAGAAGAAAAAGCAAAGCCCGAGTGACGGATTTCTAGTCTAGCAAGAGTTTTGGGCTGTCCTTTTTGCGAAAGAAGCATAGTCTTCGATCTACTATAGCACGGCCTACTAAAGCAATAACGAGAAACAAACATGAAGCTTAGTCGTTTTCGGCGAGACCAAGCTCAATATGTGCGATTATAGCGATGCGTATTCACCGATCTGCGATGGCTAATATGTAGCTAGACTGACCGGTAAACGCGAGATCTGAAAAGTTAAAGACCGATTCTGAATATCCGTCTGTTTTCCATCATGTTCGGGCGTGAATCTTCTTTGGAGAATGCATCACTGTGTGAAAAGTGCAAGGCGAGCATAATCTAGAATGAGTCCATGCCAAGTCCGATGATTAGAAAAAACTTGATTTTTGGAGAGGGGATGGGTTGACGGCGGTGACGGAGCTGAAAGGATAGCTTATGAAGGCGCTCTGCTACAAAAAAAGGCAGTAGTAATATTGGGTGGGAGTGTCTTGGAACTTATTATCACCTCGAAGCACTTATTCAGAGAGAAATTCTGAAAGACATTCAAGAATTCATGGTTTTCGTGTTGCTATTCGGTTGATATGAGACCATTTAACAGAACACATCAGTGGGTCTTCGCTTGGAGTGGCGGTTTCTCCGTCTAACGGAGGCAGAGGGAATTTGAGGAACTCCACAGATGTTTTCCAGTTCCTCAGCGTTCCCACTCCGCAGATGTTGTATTTCCGTCGTAAAATAATGAGATGCAAAAGCATGACGTCGTTATGGCTGTGTGAACATCAAGTAGTCAAAAAACGCTGATTGACGACTCTTTGAGGCAACGCCTCCCTCCCTCTCCTGCACATTTTTTTCTGTCTAGCAGAGCTTAAATTTACTACTATATACTTCATAAGCTTACGAATAACTGGATTGAACAATTTTCCATTTTTTTCATTTTTCGAATTCGTGTATTTCAAACAGAACGCTATTGAGATATTCACATCGTTATGTCGTCCACCGTGTATGGCTAGCCTGTTGTTAACGATCTTGAATAATGTGTGAGCGATGCCTGATCGTCTTTTCCTTGCTTTCTCTTCCCTTTCCACTTTGTTTTGAGATGGTCTACGCCGTTGAAATTGTTACCTTTTTCTACTGAGTAATTTTGAAATGGCGACGACAAATGGTAGATATGTATGTTTTTCAGAATTCTAAAAATTTTTCACACGTGACTTTTCAGAGTTAGGCTGGCGTTGTGCTCCGTTGTGCCTGTTTATAGTGCATACCACAACACTCGGTTTTGTAACCAGCTTTCAATCCATCCGAATCAGTGTTAGGTGCTCGTTATGGTGAGGATGATTCTTATACTTGTAGTGTCTTCTCTGACTTCCTGGGAGCAATTTGCAAAGCGAAATGAAACGCCACCCACCCTTCCTCCATTACAGTTCAGAATTTTGGACCTGGACAACATACAGGTTAATGGCTTTGGCTTATGATCCATGATCTGAAAGAATTCCGATAAAAACGACCGAACGTGTGGAGTTTTTTATAGAGCAATTCCAGAAGCCTCTGCAAAATTTTAGCGACAACAAGAAACTATTCAATTAAAATGTTTGCAAAGCAACATATTGGGTGTTGTCCTGTGTTTTTGGGCTGTTCACTGCATTTCTCGTCGCCTTTCAAAACGCGGCTGCTTCATGCTAGGAAGAACTGATACACAGTGCTTGTCGCTAGACGATTCTACGCATTTTTTGTATGCACCAGCTCAAGCGCGCTGGTTCCTCGCTTTGTTCAGAATTCGACGAGAGTCCCTTCTTCCGCGATAGTGCTCAAAGTCACAATTGCACCTAAGCGTGACAATCGTCTCTTCAATTCAAATGTAATTAGCTCAAGGACAATTGGAGCGACTTCCTTGCGGAAGTACTCAGAATCAGCATACCTGTTTTTCTAGAGAAGTCTGCCCCTTAAAGACACAGTTTTCACGAAATTTCAATAGGCTTTGCTAACCGTCCCAGATATTCACAATTATACTTTGAGATAGGTGTTGCTTTGATGGCTTCCATTGCAAAAATCGCGACCCAGGTAGGGTTTGGAATTTTTTTCATCGAAATGAGCGGTATAAAGCCGGTTGTGTTAGATACGATAATGGTATAACCACGCCCCTCGGCGTTACTCAATTGCATGTAGAGCAGTACCTTTAAGGTTGGCCTAAGCCTACAAGGGGGAACGTTCCAGTTCGCCTTTGCCCTTTAAAGAACTCCTCCCGTACTCTTGAGCTGATAGCTAATAGTATCTTCACCTTTTCTTTGTTGTCCATGTATGGTTTCTAACCTGGCATTTCCTAATTCTGGTTCTGACTGCTAAATTTTAATTTTTTGGAGAATGTTGGTTTCTTCAGATTGTTGTTCTATTTCTACGCACGACCGCGCTCGTGTAACTAGTCAACTCGAATACATTATCGAAGAATTATTAATCGGAGCACTATGATTCTACGTCATAGGTTGCACATTTACTTGGAAATCGCCTTATAAGTTTATATATACATCATAAATTGCCGTCGAACCGTGATGTAAACTATATATGATAGATACGTCGCCCTAACGATGTTGAGTGAGTACAACCGCACAACATATGAACGTGGCTGTGCTATTGCATTGGCGTTAATGACCGCCTTTCGCCAGCTGGGCGGAAAATATGATTTGGGCGTGCTTAGGGACGAACTCGGCCTTCGAGCCATATTCTAGCGGAGTTTTTCCGCCGCCAGACGATAACTCTATTCATGTGCCTGTGCAAGATTCCATCTGCCTAGGGTTGTATTCAGTAACAATTTGATTTTTGCTTTCCTTTCAACAGCATTCTGGCATGTGTCTCATTGTCTGGACAGGGAATTGAAGTGTAATTGGTATTTTGAAGCATTTCGAAATTGGTCGGAACAATCTAGAAGACCAGTGAAAAACATTAACCAATTACGCACCAAGCTCTGGAATAAACCCGCACACACCATCTTTTCATGATCGATGATCCTTTCTCAGCATCGCGAATGAAATCAAAAACCCTTGCCACGTTTAACGCAAGGCTTCAGGTTCTAGACTCACGAGTGGTATATTCACCACAAACCCCAGAATATGCCTCGAACGAGGCGCCAACCGTGGTTTATTCAGGTTCTAATCGAGATTTAAACGCCGTCATGTCGCCGTATAAACTCAGAATAAGCCCTTAAAGAAGCGCGTCGCACACGTCCACCGATCACGTTTTTCGAGCCGTTTGGGTATATTTTGGGGTAAACGCCACGTAAACCATTCACAGATCTGGATTCAGCTTGAGATTTTTTTTTGAAAATTTTGAAGAAGCAAAGGGGTTTCTCCAATTTTGAAAGAACCGCTTCTAGTCATTGATAGCTGTTCGCTGATTATATTTTTTTACAAACTGCTCACAAATGTTATAAGTTAATAGTACTGGACAATTTCAGATGAAGCCCACTCCTTTCTGGCTACTTTACTACAAGTCTTCCGTAGCTCAATTCCTTAACTTCCTCTGGCAACTTCCTTGTCCCAGCAGCTCTTAAAGCAGTATTGCATGCTGTGTTGCCAAAATTTGCAATTGTTTGTAGGATGTTTGATTTCATACCGTAAAAACAACAGTCGACCAATGACATCATCGTATGCGGCCAGGAAGTAAAAAAGCACTAATGACGATAGGAAATGAAGTGGGTTCCTGTATGGTTGAATAACGCAGACGTTGTCCCGAATGAAAAACGCGGATGTGAGCCAAATAACGAGTTTTTTAAAAGGTATACGGTTCAGTGATTCTAATGCACTTATAAGGAACAGTGAATTTGAATGAATCATGCGTAGTTCTCTTTTGCTCTCATTTATCTCGCAGCTCGCAGCCTAGATTTTACAGCTCGCAGCCTAGATTTTACAACAATATTGTACGTAAAAACTGAAACAAAGTTACACCATAGCAAAGTATCTTGTCTAGGTTAGCAGTCCTAAGACTACGTGGCGACCAAGCTTCTAATAATAGAGAAGAGATATTTAGTCAATCGTCTATAGCTTTTAAAGTTCTCAGATGGTGCTGAATTTTGCTATTTAGCTTGAAATGTTAATATCCAGCTCGTACAGTGAACGATTGGGCTCGTACGATTGTACTGGGTCTTGCGTATTTCATTTTCCAGTTTCCAGTTTATTCCTCTTGTTTTGAATGGGGACAATTTCGTGAAAATTTGTTTTGTCGCTATATATACCCAAGATGATTTTGAACAACAAACATCAGGAATGGAGGTCTGGAAACTTTTTCCGAATTCCGACGTGAATGAAAAGACTTTATACGGAGCGATAATCTTTCTAGTAAAGTTGTTCTGTACTTTTTGGAGCAAAAACCATACCTTTTTTATGTGGCGAAAAAACAGTAGTACATGTTTCCAAGGGCGGTACAATGTAGGTAGTGTTAATACAAAATAGTTTTTTGTGAACAGCTCTTCGTATGAAAGGTAAAGGTAAAGGTGCCGGCGTTGATCAGTCCCCTGAGGACGCGCCGCCGCATTCGTGTTCCATTCAAGTCGTAGAGGCATAGTGAATGCGTATTTGGCCTATACAATGACCTGCGGGGGCCAGCCGCTATACCAGGTCAGTGTCTTTACCTTCCCAGACAAGTCTGGTACCAATTTACTCGACCCCGGAGGCTTGGTTAGCCCGGGCCGGGATCGAAGCTCTTCGTATATCAGTGATTTTTCTGACTTCCCGGCAGATTTTTTGTAATACTAAACGATCGAGCGAGTACGTTAATATTGTAGCTAGTTTCTGCGTTGGTGTGGCCAATTCTCATGAGTTTCGTTTTTATTTCGGAACTGCCACATTATCACTTGCACAGGAAAAACGAAATTCATGAGAATGAATCGAAATCTCAGAAATAGGATGTATTAAGCGATCGAGTGAGATTGTTACAGCTTTATTTTTCCGCTTACGTTGCGGCGATGTCGTCTTCGCCAGAGCGTGGAAGGTCGAAGTTATACCTGTGAAGCTACTCGCTGAAAGATATTTCGTCTTTCAATAGACAACTCTAAAGCCTGAGAGAACAGGAGGACAAATCGCAGGGAAAACACTAGAGACGTGCCTTAATGGTGGTGACAAAGAAACATTATACTGTGGAAGTGCGGGGGTGAATGAACGCTAGGGACCAACCGCTTAGGATAGCTCAGTGGCCGCGATCAGCCAGGTGAAATCCACATAAGTCGGCCAATGGAGTCAACGCTTGGATGACCCTCTAGGCACTTCTCCTACAATCTTAAGCACTCTGTCTGCAGTCCAAAGCACCTCCAACGCTCGGCGCGACCCGATATCGGGTTCGCGGGTTGAAACCTAGACGGTCACCTCGATTGGAAGGCCGTCAATTTCGATGCACCTTGCGCCCGCCCAGCGGTGTACATAGCGTGCCTCTCCGAAGTCCATCGAAATGCTCCTTCACCCTAATGCACAGTGGCCTACCCATCTCCCCATCGTACTCTCCCTGCACGACTGGAATATACAACCCCAGAAGTCGTGCCATTCATGGGGATGTGGGGCATGTGCGCTCGTACAGGCGATTGCGGACCAATTGTCAATTGATCGCATGCATTTCTGTAGTGTAGCCTGTATTTGTGTGTTGCTCTTAGTTATTCAAACAGCAAGGCTTCACTGTTTTTATCGTTTTCGAATGATTTCCAAGTTGGGGAAGCAAAGCGATACGACGTCAGAAGTAGTCGACATCATTGCGCCGCTGGTTGACCGAGGTAAAATGTGAAAAAATACGACAGGTTGGATTCCAAATTGTTGTCTATAGTCTACCAAGCTTGGATGTCTTTAAATCCTTGAAAAACTGAAAACGATTAAAAGTTTGAGGGAATAACGAGGCCCAAAATATCTGCTATTTCCTCCTCTGAGCTCTGTCAGCCACTGCTTCGTTTTCCGCCTCACTGTTGCTCGAGGGCGTTCTTTCCAATAGGTTATTTTCCACTTAAGTCTTTCCCACCTACTGTGTCCTATTTTACTCTATGAGCTTCTCTTTCTTACATTGTTTTCTATGAGTGTACGCTTATGAAAATGGAAAATAATGCTGTTCGGCTTGCAGCTGTACTATATACTTTGTTGATTTCAATTCTATTCACCCTATCTGTCGAGTTAAAGATCACCCTATCTGTCGAGATTTTCGGAGTGTTCGGACTCTCTGGTGCCTCTAATTGCAGCTGCAGTTACGGGAGGGTGGGGACACAAAGGAGAGCAACTGCTCATTTCCGTTCGTGAACCTTGATGCTCAACCCTGAATTCTTCTATAGAATTCCTCTGCAGATGACGTCCCCTTCAACAGTCGTCTTTGAAAGGTTCTCCTAGATGTTATTCCATTGTTTTCGTAATGCTCTCGCTTTTTTGGAGTTGTGAACCATTTTCAAGGGCATAGCGTATACAGCTTGAATAAAACGAAATATTATATGAAATCAAAATCAAATGCACTATAAAATTTAAATGGGTGCGTGAAAATGTCGGGCGCACCAGATGTGATCCGCTAATCTCAGCGTCTTTGGAGTCAAGCGGTTAATCTAATGTACTTTCATTTCATCCACTTCCCTTTGTTGTTGTTGTTGTTGTTGTTGTTGTTGTTGTTGTCACTCTTCCTGGGTTGTTCATAAGTAAAAGGTAAAAATGTGCTGTGCGTTCAGAGGTCTCGTTACCTAGTCCTTGCGTTTCTTCTCCCTCGTTTGCCAATCTTCTGATGCTCTTACTGTGCCCTTGAAATATTTCTTAGACGACCCTAAGTTCTAATCTCAATGAAGCTTGGTATGATACAGTTTTGTCTTCTTGTGTACCACGGCTCGGCTTGATAAACGATTGTATTGGCTAAAGTGTAGGCGAATTCGGTTTCTCTGTAGCCTGGAAGGGTCGAGACGATGGAGAGCTATCCGTATAAACATCCCATAGACACTGAGCGAAATTCACGATCTATTCTTCGAACTGCTAGATCAAGTGAGAACAAGATCCCTTACATCAGCCTGGCTCACAGATCAGCACGAAAACCAAGAAACGACGAGCAAGGGTTTTAGATGATGGTAGGATGACCCCAAATCAAAACTATGAGATAGGGCATGACCATCTGCGTCTTTTTTCGGTTGGCCTTGGATCGTGCGCGAGTTTGAAAAATGCCTCTAGTGAGTTCCTCTCTTGGTTTCTCGAATTTACCTCGATTTTTTCAAGGCCGATTGTGAATTTGTATGCACTAACCTTTGGTACCAGCTGAAGTACTCCTACTAACTCTTTTGTTTGGGAAAAGTATACTCATTCCAGTGCTCAAAAAAGCGCCCCCCTGAGTGAGCGTGGCATCTGTGCAGAAAAGCAGTCACCTTGAGAACATAAGGTTATCCTCGCGAAAGCAGTTTTTTATCTGCCTGCGGAGGACAATCTTTTTAGTCCGTCACCGTGTTAACTCCGCCCTGAAGACGTCTCTATTCAACAAATAACCATTCATTCTTCTCCTTTTTGGCGGCGTGTCGCCAATTAACGGTCCATTGACTGAAACTGCTTCAATGCCTAATTTGTCGATCCTTTTCGTTTTCGTTTGAAGTGAGCCTTTCGTCATATTTCCCATTCGGTACTTTGGTGCGGTGACATGTTCGTTACCGTAATGAAGTTTTTCTTCTTTGTCAACAGTTGTGCGGTTCGGAGTCATTCTATCTGTTTATTCAGCGAAACGTTCTTCAAGTGTTTTATTTGTCTATCCACATCATAATGACGATTCAAAGCGCTGTAAGTGCAACAAAAAATAGTCGAGTGTTATTAACCCATTGACGACCGCGTGTCCCGCAGGCGGGACACACCTTTTGGGTTACGCTTCCTCCGTCTTGGGAGACAATGAGGATAGGAGTGTCCATTTAGGCAAAGTTACTACCCATTCTATCTTTTCCGTTTTATCAATGCTTCAAGATATTCATCAAGTGAACGACCCTTCAACAAGCTCAAAAAAAGGGTCTGAAAATCGTCTACTTCTAATGATTACTTAAGGAAGTTTCAAAATCAACAATATACACATAAAAATTATACTTATGATCATTTTGAAAACAATTAATGCCGCTGAGGCACTCTCATCACTGTACGTGCGCGCGGTCCCCCGCGCCAGAGACGCAGAGAGCGCGCGGTCGTCAATGGGTTAAATAACAGACATTTCTACGATGTGAACATACATATAATCGTAGCCCGCCAAATACGATAGAAGAAAAGGCGCGAATATTACGTCGATTCTGAAACCGCTTCTTTCGCTGATGCAGAATTCGGCTTATCGGCCTATTCAAACGGCTCGTACGGCTGAGCACTGGAAACAAATGCCATCTCACCTGATTGAGAAATGTGCTAGGAAAGCACGGATGATCAGCTCAAATGTTACGGTTATAGTTCAGCCACACAGGAGTGCTGGCTTGCATGAATTCCGCCTGGGTATATACTTCACCAGAAGACAGTTCTTCTATAGGAAAACCTTACTTTGACTGCGTCATCAGGGCTGAATTTTGAGTGATTTCTTCTTTTTTTTCTTCGAATGGAGGGCGGGGACTTTCGGAGGAGATTTTGAAGAAACACCGACATAGGTGTCATATGTAGTCGACGACAGTCGTGTCATCCTCACCTCTTCTTTCCCCACTCCACTCCCTTGAAAAGAGCTATCTGTCTTGCTGACAATTAGGTTGGGTGTGTATGTCTATCTGCCACGTATTTTCTCGGTTTCTCAACCTTCACAGTTATTTATACGCTTTCGTACGTTTTTTGAACATCTCCTGCTGTGTATGAACTGCTCTTTCGTTATGCGAGCTTGTTCTACTAGGGTGAGTCAGAAAATTGTCGTTTATGGTTTGAACACGGCAGGGAATGTGTACGAAGTCATCCAGTAGCGCATTTTCAACATCACTACTGCATTGATGTGAGAAAATCTTGCCTGCTCCCATCACAGTTCTTCCGTGAGAACTGTGTACCACGTGTAACGTACAGAAAATTTTACATGAGCATGGGAACTTGGCTGGTTTCGTAATACTGGAAGACCACATCGAACCACAAGGAGGCTAAATATATGGACTATTTCAAACGTGCTTTTCAGTTAGGTTTGTACTAAACACACAGTTGTTCAGTGTTCGACAAGACTTTCGTTGTTCAAACCAAAGCCATGTCGAATCCATTAGGCGGCTTAACTGAATCTGCTCCAAGAAATCATACATCCACAGCTACACACTAGACGCAATCGAATCCTTTCCTACTTCTCTGAATTAGCTTTCTTTTCTCATACCTGGACCTTGAAGTCGTCTTTCTTGCGACGATCTAAACTTCATCTTATTCCTCTTTGTGAACAACCGCTAGACGGTCAGCTCTAGTCAACCTAGTCTAGCTTGAGCTTTTCTTTTCAATGGTACATATTTTCAAACTCCTCAACTACCTCCTATCAGTTTACCCCGAATGCTCTGCAACCATATAAAGACGATTGAGCTCCATCCTACAGAAGAGGGGAACCGACTGACCGTTGTTTGAAAAAATGTAATCATGGACTAAAGGTAAAGTAAAGTTGCCGGCGTTGATCAGTCCCTTGAGGACGCGCCGCCGCATTCGTGTTCCATTCAAGTCGTAGAGGCATAATGAATGCGTATTTGGCCTACACAATGACCTGCGGGGGCCAGTCGTTATACCAGGTGAGTGCCTTTACCTTCCCAGACAGGTCTGGTACCAATTTACCCGACCCTGGAGGGATGGAAGGCTTGGCCGGGATCGATCGCTCGACCGTGCGGGCGACAGCAGCACCTCTTACCACTGTACCACGCGGGCCCAATAATCATGGAGTAATATTCGCAAAAATAAGTTCATGCCTCTGTCATTTCATGGGCCAACGCGTAGTGGTTACGAACAGCGACGCTTCCCTTTCCACACACAGAGGATCTCGCGGTTCGGCACCCATTCAGTGTATGTTTTCCATTATTCAAGTGTTTGCTGCTGTTGTGGCTGAGTCTTCACGAATCCCAGAAAGAGCGCTGCCATATAGCGTCCGGAAGCTCCCAAACGATTTCCTATCCCAAACGACTCATTGCCATGTTTTTGTGTTCCCATAGGCTGGTGTACAAGAGCGAGGGCTCTTGTACACTAGCTGAGTCTGCTGGGTATGTGGCTCCGATCAATCTAGTAATAGATACCGGTATTATCCTAACATCCTTAGGAAATCGCTATCAGACTTGTCTGGAAATGTGAAAACATTGACAAGTACAGCTGCCCATTCCTGCATTTTCGCCTACACAACGACTTGCCCCGTTGGTATGTGATTGCGTAGAACAAATGTGTATTCATCATACCTCTACGATTCCAAATGACTGACGTGTGCGTGGCGCGACCTTCGAGGACCTGTCAACGTCAGCCGCTCTATTTTTAACATGAGACCCTCACTGACTGGTTTTTTTACGAATTGCCATATCGGTATCAGAATGGTGTTGTGAACGTCATCCATTCAGACCTCTTGTAAATAGGCAAGAACGCAGTACAACATCCTGTTACACTTCATATTAACCACATTTTTGCAATGCGATTTAACCAAAAACAATTGCTAAACAGGATTTATCTGTTTGTCTTGTTATTGCTGTGCGCACACTATTCTATTATATATTAAGAATAAAAAATAGGCGAAAGATATCCATCATCCTTTTCGCTTTCCTGGTTCTCGATGAATTTAGCCCAATGTGAAAAAACTGAAAGTTCTAATAGGATTACAGAAGTATGCTCGACAATGGAGAGAATATGCTTCACCTGTTTTTGGAGGTGATTCACATTCATTAGGAAAACTGAAGCAATTCGTACTTTTTGAAAGGAGTCGGTGAAGAAGCCAGATTGTTGAGAATTAACATTAATTATCGTCTCTCTTATCGCAACGTCTATCGATCCTTGCTCACGCCAATCAAGCCTTTAATCCCTCCAGGGTCGGTAAATTGGTACCAGACTTTTCTGGGAAAGTAAAGACACTGACTTGGTATAGCGGCCGGCCCCTTCAAGTCGTTGTATAGGCCAAATACGCATTCACTATGCGTCTACGATTCCGAAATGAAAACAAGTGTGGCGGCGCCTCCTTCGGGGACTGGTCAATTTCTTTACCTTTAATCGTCTCACGGCTGGTGAAATCCTCTTCGTATTTGGACAAAGCGCTTCTGAACGACCGTTTAGACTCAGCAGCAAAGCGGTGGTGGCTGAGTGTCATACTTTCAGAGTACTTCACAATCAACTGGAATCTCTAGCTCAGACTCGAAATTTCACCTGCCTCTCTTCCGCTGATCCGCTCTCCCAAAACCTCCTCTCAACACCAAACTGACTGCCTCAGGATATGAGCAGCTCATGTGGTGGAAATCCTTGATCGTTTCCAGATTGCGTGACGAAATAATGGCTCGTAATTCGCAAAATCGTAAAACGGTTTCCATGGAGCAATTATTGCATCGCATTTGCATGACGGTGTCATTCTCCTTGAGAGGGCTCTTTCACTATTTCCCCTACCTGTCTATTCCACTGACGTTCATCTTGGATGATTGGCATTTGCGGGCTTCAAGTGCAGAAAAAACTGCAAATGTTAAGAAAAAAACGATTAACCACTGGTGACGACTAGAAACACAGGAGTCACCCTCACTTTGATGAGATCCTTCTAGAAGTTCCTGGCTCGGTGTCATCTATAGTTTTCCTAAGAGAACCTGACTTTATTCACTTCTCTATCAACGTTTCTTTCTCAGAGGCTAGTCTACCATCATATAGTATCTTCTAGAACTGGCATCCATTCTCTGGTGCGATAGGGCTGCCTGAGTGAACCTTTCATAAGGGTATAATGTATTTATTTATTCATTTATGTATTTATAGTTAAGAGTACCCCACGTCTTGCAAGTTTTCTGTAGAAGCTTCAGAGCTGTGCAAGCCGTAGTTGGTCCCGTAGCGCTTCAAATTTCTCGGAGTCGTTGAGGACGAGCACATGTTGAAGGAAACTTCTTGAGTTGAGCTGCGTTTGAAATATCTTGGAACAGATTCAAACTGATTGTGAGTATGAGACAACTCTCTCAGGAATCTTTGAGCTCTAGACTATCCAACAGAGTTGTTTGCAATTTGGTTAGCGTGACACAACTAGGAAGCGCACAAAAATGGTTTCAAAGAGAGTCGCTCGAAAGTTTTCGATCGGAAGTCTGGTGGAACGGAAACGATTGTCGCCATCTAGCGTGTCAATGCTACGAATGGGCTTAGGAAGTAGATCGCATCCTTTTCATTTATGCCCGGCTGGGAACGGAGCACGCACTCGATGCGAAAATGACGTGATGAATCAGGCTGCAGGAGCATCTCAAGATAGGGCATCGCAACACGGAGAGCCGGCGATGCGAGAATTCACCGTTGCATCGTTTGTTCCGCACCTTTCCACCGTTCCCCGTTTTCCTTCTCTAATTGCGAATTGTGGACAAAGGTAAGGGTACGGACGCGATTGTTTCGGTTGTTAACAATTGCCGCCTAGGGACTCAAATATTTAGGTTCGACGATAGCTTGTGATAGTAGTCTCTGCTGTGAAGTGAGTGAACAACTGAGTCAGCGACGCTTGGCTGAAATGGCCAGCGGCGACAGGTGTGGTCTACGATTGGAGAATGCCAGAGCGACTGAAATCGAAGATCTACCATACGGTAGTAAGACCGGTTGCTCTGTATGGAGCAGTGTTGGCCTTCTACGAAAGAAGTTGAGCGCTGCCATAGCGTCATGGAAATGAAAACGTTGAGATGGATGGCTGGGCTCGTGTTCGTGCTCCTCCGTGCTTCAGGCAATGACACCGTGTGTAAGAAAGGACTCGTTCTCGACGTACCAGGCACAAGACCGAGAGGACGTCCGAAACAGCGCTACATGCCGATCTAATGACAGTGAGCGTTCATCCAGACCAGGTGTATGATAGATCCTTATGGCGTCAGAAGAATTGCAGAGCGGACCCTGTTTTGAAGGGGACAGACGCTAAAGAAGAACAAGAAGAATAAATGTCTGCTACTAAAGCCGCCGATATTGAAACGACTGAAAAGTGGTATCCTCTGGCGAGAATCGATTGCTCGACTGTGCCGGTGTCAGTAGCGCCCCTTAGCACCGCACCTATTTGGAACGTACCACTAAGCAAGTGCGCACATACATGAAGTACAGTAAATTTTTTTGGGGCTGCGCAGCCGTCTCCACCTCACTCACGCATCAGCCTCAGATTTGAGAACAAAGATTTCATGACCACCTAAAAACGTTGCGTTTTTAACATCCATTCAGAGAATTCGATACCTACGGTTTATTACATCGAAAATGTTGTGTCATTTCGTGGACGAATTTTTGTTTTTGTGCGATCCGTTTGTCTAATCCTATGGATATTCTTTCAATTTTTCATCGTTTTCCTCTGCCTTCTTCTCTAATAACTGAGTAACCGACCCATCTAATGCTTAAACACGTGAGCATCATCGCAAGAATCATGACTTCAGCGGGATTCTTGCCATAATACTCATTGCATCCAAATCCAAAACGACAACAATGAAGTTTTTTGGCACGAGTAGCTCTGCATCTTTTTTCGACCGAGTGACAACTTTTGCCGTTAACCCAGCTTCAGCGCAATAGCATCTACCTCTACTATACAGAAAAGTTACTAGCAAAACGCCGTAATTAATGTAAAGTATCTCGTAATGACCGTCGAAGTATCAATGACTTATCAGGAACCGGCTTCGGGTACTTGTTTTGAAGCTCACACTCCTGTGACTGGTGACGCATTCCGTATTGTAGTAGAGGTTGTCGTCTAGCCACAAACAGTCGTAATGTCCCATTTTTTGCTTCGTTCTCTTTCTTCTTCCTGTGTCTCCTTTGCTGATCCCAAATGCATTTTCGAACGAGTTTACCACGAGAAAAAGGGAGGCAGATGCTAGACGAGAACAAGCATGACATAAATACGCAAAGATTCACACCAACACACCAACTACTGAATCACATCAACAAAATGTTCGGTACTACCCCAAAGTCTCGCAGATAAGACCGCCTTGCGGGCGTTGCGGCGCTGGGTATTGATCGTTGGTAGTCTATCGACATGCTGTACCTTCTCAGATGAATTGTTCTTTTTCTGAGGTTCGTATTTTTTCCATGACACAGTAGTTTTTTTAATGACACTGTAGTATTTCTGATTATGCTAGAGAACTATTCAGGTATCATCTTCAAAATAGCTTCGGTAGCGCAGGATTTTTAGGTTCTCTGGTTCTCCTTCTGACAGTCAACTTCTTTCTCCTCATGAATTTTTGGCTCCAACCAGTTGACGCCTTGAAGTCATTCCGTCCTGATTCCTCGGCCAGTCGCGAAACTTTTGCTCTGATGTCTTTAAATCACTAAAGTTCAGTTCAGTATAGCACGCGCTCAATTTCTGCCATTTTCGGTTTTCCGAAGAGCTTTGTTGATGACAGCTTGAGCAGATTTTCCTTTTCTTTCTTCCACCTTCGAATCACTAGCGCGTCGACTTCGAAATGAGAGACTACAGCCGTAGTTCCATAAGTCGAGCTGAATTTCAGCGCATCAATGTACAAGGCAGCAATGTATGGCTTCCTTCGGGACATTGGATCTCTCGTCAAAACCAAACAAATTCAACGAACGCCTAAATAGCCTTTCATAAAGCAGAAGAGAGAACGAAAAGGCAGTAAAAACCTGCAGCGTTGCTGCGTTTCCCTGTGTTTGTAGGCCTACAAGTTTATCACTTCACTACGCACCTAAACACCTATTGCTTAACATGAGAACGTCTGTAAAACAGCAAGTAAGCTTACGTGCTGTCGCTTGCCTTGTGCTGATCAGGCTACGCAGCACGCAGCGCTGCCGCAGTACGAGTGACCAATGTCGTGCCTAGGTTTTGCTGCAGAAAGCGAACGCAGAGTGTGTGGTCTTGTTAGAATTTTTGAATTACAGCGTGAGGCCTATGGTATTCTCCAGCAACGGGCCCGTCGCAGCGGAGCTAAAAATGCGTGGGTCGCCTCTACGCAGCACTACAGCTGGGTTCTTTTGTATTTTGCTGAGTGCGGGGACTCGGATAGTTTACCGCAAGGGCAGAAAGGATGATGCAGATCCTCCTAGGACAGTACTGTGGCAGGAGTTGCAGCTGGCTGCGATGGTCGGGCAGCACTGCTCTGAGTCCCCGCACACAGAAGCACACAAAAAACCCAGCCGTAGTGCTGTGTAGAGGGGGCCATGTATTTTTAGCTCCGCTGCGACGGACCCGTTGCCGGAGTACACCATAGGCCTGAAACGTGCACCCTAGCAGCGTTTGGTCCCACCACGAAAATTACCATTTCCCAGTAGTGTACGTAAAGCGAGCGCTGCCGTCGCTTATATATACAATCTCCCTTGTACAGCTCTACTTTGACTCTTCTACCGTGGTTGTGCAAGTGACCCTTGTTTACACAAGTACACACATCGACACTCTGAAACAATGATATAAATGTTAGTGACAGCAGTGATATATCAATGGCAATGCAGTGACGCGCACCTTGCAGTCCTCTTCCCTCCCAACCCATATGCAGTAGCAGTCAAAAAGCTATGTCACTTCTCATTTTCATTCACAAATAGGTCAAATGGACAAAAATCTGATACAAATCGATAGTTCTGACGACTCTATTCGAAAACATGTCGAAACATACCGTTGTTGCGAATACTGTGTTTTCTTGAAAATATTTTATAGTGATTTTCATATGTTCTATAATATTTTAGACAAAAATATCTTTAAAGTCTCTGAATTCTGCAGTGAGCAACAGAATTCAACTGTTCGTATGTTGCTCACACGGAAAGCAAGGATGAAGGAAGTTTACATAAAATTTCTGACGAAGAATTCGTAGCCCTTCTTGAACGCCTCTACCTTACGGCAACGTTCTGCATCGGAGCCCACACCTCGGGGGCAGTGGCACTAGATTCAATTTGGTAGCATTGTAACGAGTGTGAAAGCAATGCCGAACTTTGTTAGCAACTCGAGCTTGTCGTCGCCACGCGCACCACACACAATTGCACGCCATTCAGGCAGACAATTCAATGCTTAGGTTGCATTCGGTCCAATGAGCACTGCTCACGTTGCCAACGGCAATCATCCCTGACCCAAGATGCTTTCCCGCTTCCAAAAACATCCTTTCTGTTATGTAAACAAGAGCTTTTGCGTTTCCATTCTGATAGAAGTCATTTTCATATAGTTCTTATACCTTTACAACGTGATGGATGGAATCTTTATTCAGTGACCTTAGGACCTCAAAAGGCCTGAAAACTAGGAGAAAACATTCCCTTACATTAAAGGAGAGGTGTTATTGACGAAAAATTTCAAAACCATCCACTAGAAGCATTGTGAAAAATAATCCGGAACAGTGATTATTTGTTTCTCTCTAGGACATTCGACACTATTGCGAGCGCTGTCTCGACGGTTGCTCGATCGCAATAGAATCATTCACTTGACTTAACATTCCAAAATTTATTCTAGAATTTTTAGAGAGCTCCTCCTTGAATCCCACGTTTTTAAACCTCAGTTTTGATTATATTATACATGTATTATATTATATTATATTATTATTTAATCGATAATTGCTGTCGTTGCTGATTTTCTTCAGCCCGCTATTCACGTTTCCGTATCTTCCTTGCGAGAACAATGGAAGAGAACGTGGAATGTTTCAGTCTAAAATCTCAATGAAGAAGAAACTCCTCAAGTCGTCTTAAGCTGTTCCTCTTCCCCCTCAACCATGCGCTCTTAATCGGAAAAGAGAGCGCTCAATGAATCCGCCGAAAAAAGGAACGTCGAAAAAAGGTCGATTTCTTTTTCCGCTGTTCGCAGCGTCTTCACATTTATCTTTGCTATAGCTCACTTGTGGAATTTCTGTGGTTTCCCTCACACATGCTTATGCTACGTTCTAGGTATTTGTTGCTTTGGCCCCTTCCTTAGGCTCAGTAGGTTTTTGCTTAACCACCTGCCTCTGGTGTTGCGAACAGGTTTAAACAGAGCCCATGTTAATAGAGTTCTCCGGGGTAAATAAGTACCAGACTTATCTAGTAAAGTAACTTTGACTATTCAGTTTTCACTCTTCTTCTTTTTCTTCTTCTGACTTGTACAGGGTGGCCCAAAATCACGTTCACGCATGTTCAATTCATTTCTCTTGACCTACGTTTCAGGAATGAACTGTATTAATTTCCCGCGCTAGCTGTGCTTATGCTTAACTGAAACACCAAATACTGCCTTCCAACAATAACTAACTGCTCAATGGCACCTTCTCATCCGCTGAGGACGCACTCATCAAACGGCTAGGCGAGGCACGCTACCGGGACATCATTTTTTCAGACGAAAAAATTCCACTATAGAAGCAGCGCTGAACCACCGAAACGACCGTGTACTTGCCAAATCAGTAGCCGAAGCCAACGAAAGGGGGAGGATCTACGAACGTTGCGGTGGCCCGAAGTCAGTCATAATTTGGGTAGCTGTCTTCTATTCTGAGAAGTCTCCGTTGTTATTCGCCATAAAAGAAGAAAAAATTGAAGCTAAAATTCACATGGAAGACCTTCTGGAAGAGCCTCTGATCCCTTGGACCAATTCAATTTACAAGGACAAGTCGTTCGTCTTCCAGCAAATTTCAGCACCAGCTCATAGAGCGAAGGTCGTGCAGGAGTGGTGACGCAACAAGCTTCCCGACTTCATCAGCGCAAAGAAATGGCCTTCCTACAGCCCTGACATCAACCTTTTGGACTACTCTACTTGGTCCTTCTTGGAGACCAAGGCTTGCTCTACACGCCATGATTCGCTTGACTCGCTGAAGCTGAATCTTCTGAAGGTATGGAATAAAATGCCAATGGACCATGTGCGTGCCACGATGGATGCATTTCCGCGTCGTCTAAAGGCTTACGTATCCCCTAAGGGAGGCCGTTTCGAAATCTGATCGTGTAGTTTTGGGAGTAATGCTATGCTAAAATTCTAGACTCAGATGTCTTTTCTGCCCGTTCTTATGCCGATTAATATTTGTGAACGTAATTTTGGGCCACCCTGTACTTCGTCTGACCTGCGCAAGTCATTTGGTCGCGAGTATTCTCCATGCTTTTACGATTCCTCATGAAAAACAAAGGCTGACAAACGAGGACCACTACACCGTTAATGTCTTCTCATACCTCTCTCTTTGAATTACCTATATCGTAGCGCTTCAATTTCAGCTGATATAGCATTACCGTGCTTCAGTTCTCATCATTTCTCAACAGCTCTTTCTCTCTTTAAATTTACTTTTGACACTTCATGGAGTCGTTTTTCCAGTGTGGCATGAACCAAGAACCGTCTCTAGACTGCACAATTTTTGCGTTCCTCTTTGAACCATTGTAGTCGAACGCCTTTTTGAAGGACGATGACGGGTTTTGGTCCACTAAAACCAACACTTGTTCAAATTGCCCAATCTCTGATCTACAATAGTACGCAGTGAACCCTTACAATAAGGTGGTCTCTCGCTGCTTTGCAATTGATGTGTTCTAACTCGAATATCTAAGCCTATTTCACGCTTCCGTGCACATAGCCACAACCCTAGCGCTCTTCTTAGTTGAAATTACGTTAAGAAAGAAGAGCGCTCACTATAGCACTAGGGAAGTGTTCTCAGCGAAATGAATGATGAGTTCTTAAATCTTAGCAAAGAGGCAGAGAGAACTAATTTTGTTCAAACAGCGTGAGAAAGATCCATTTAGCATTGAGATTTAATTCAATGTTTCCGTTTTATCTTGCGGAAAAATAAAATTTTCCTTGAACATCGTCTATGCTTTCCGTAGAGATAACGTCTTGCCTCTGCCTGCTATCCCAGCGTTGAAGCTAATAAATGCTTCGCTTTCTCGCCCTTAATCGACCTTTTCGAATACAAGTATGAATATCTTTCTGAAAATCGCGTATTCGCCAAATTTCCATCAGAAAAGGGAACTAGAACCGCTCTGGTTGTAAATCTCGTCTAGTCGTTTTTCGTTCTTCTGTCTGAAAACATAATCTCCTTGATGACTTTGATTTGTGAGTTGGTGTTCCGTAAAATATTATAGAAATAAAGGTAAAATGTGAAGGTGTCGGCGCCTCGTGTCGCACTCCTGTTCGAATCGGAATGATAAAGGCCTGGTGCATGCGCATTTGGCTTACGCTATTCATTGACTTGCGAGGCCAGTTAGGTGAGTGTCGTCCAGAGACCTTTCCAGAGAGATCTGGTACCAATACAGGGTGGCGAACAAATACGTGCGCCATAGAAAGCTTTATATTTTTTTGGCGAGAAAAAATCAAAAACAATATGTTTTCATATAAGAATGGGACATAACATTCCATAATTACGGAGAGTATTCAACGTGGGAATAATCGGTTTTTATTAGGTTGGTAAGAAAAATCCCGCCGTTTTTTTCCAACGACTGTTGTAAGTTGAGTTCGAAACCTTTTGCAGAGTGTGACACAGAGCTCGAAAGAGAAACATTTGCTCAATCGAGCAGTGTATTTGAAATTTGTGATAACTTTGAAAGTCATTGTTTTTTTTTGGCTGGTAAAGTGGAAAGCGAAAAAGTGAAAAAATAACCTCATCGACAGCGATTTTTTTCCGCTGAGGTCCAGAGGTTCTTGAATGAAATGTTGTATACCTTATGATAGACAATGGTTTTCTCTATTAGATGGTATTTTACTCTTCCCTATTTGTCATGGAAATTACGAAATTTCATACCCCCAAAATTTAAGAATAATATTTCGATGCTGCTCCTGGTTTTCTTCTGAAAGTACGAGTTGACTTTTGTAGAGTTTTCTATACTGAATTTTCCGCTCTATCAGAAGATATGTTTATTCTTGAAAGGGTGTCTTGAAGTTTTTCAGCCGAGCAAACCTCTAGTTTCAATCTTTTTACAAAATCTCATAGAACATTCGAAAGAGGACAATACGCTCTACGAGATGGTATGCGAAGCGTTCCGAAGCGTCTTGGTTATGAATGTTTTCTAGGTCGTCGAAGTGGACCTAAATCGCAGGCGCGGCGCAAAGGGCTCGCGCGCCGCGGCGTTGAACCTCACGGGAGCGCAGTTTTACCTCGACTTTGACGACCTAAAATACATTGATAATCAAAACGGTTCAAAAAGATTTGTATACCATCTTGTAGAGCGTATCGTTCTCTTTCGAATACTGTATGAGATTTTGTGAAAAGATTGAAACTGGAGGTTTGCTCGGCTGAAAATCTTCAAGAATCTCCCTTTTCTCGCGAAATTTGTTTAAAATTGAGCTATTTGAAAATAAACATATCTTCTGAAAGAGCGTAAAATTCTGTACAGAAAACTCTACAAAAGTCAACTCGCACTTTCAGAAGAAAACCAGGAGCAGCATCGAAAAATTGTTCTCGTCTTCCGAACGACAAACTTTGGGGGTTTGAAACTTCGCAATTTCCATGACAAATAGGGAAGAGTCTTCAACCATCTAATAGAGAAAATCATCGTCTATCAAAAGGTATACAACATTTTATTTAAGCCCCTGAACCTAAGCAGAAAAAAATCGCTGTCGATTAGTTTATTTTTTCACTTTTTCGCTTTCCACTTTACCAGCCAAAAAAAACAATGACATTCAAAGTTATCACAAATTTCAAATACACTGCTTGAAAGAGCAAACAATTTTCCTTCGAACGCTGTGTCACACTCTGCAAAAGCTTTCGAACTCAACCTACAACAGTCGTTTGAAAAAAACGGCGGGAACTTTAATACCAACCAAATATTTAAAAGACAATCCGTTCCTTCACCCAAGCGTTGGTGCGCCGCAAGTAATCATCTGGTATAATGTTTTAAATTGTGGTGGATTCTTTTCGCAATGTGAGAAATTTTCTTGCATAGGACTCTTAAACGTTTTTTCATAGCTACATATATGACTAAAAAAGCTCAATTAGATGCAGTTTAAGACTGTATTAAAGCCAAAAAGCTTTGGTCGATAAAAATCCGATTTTGGCCCTAGAAAGGCGCATTTTTGCTTGTGCTCAGTGTACTAGAACCAGCTCATGCTGGAAAGCCAAATTAGGGTCATTCTGATTACACAGCTCCACTTCATTACTGTGGATCATTTTGTGGTAGTGTTTCGCAAGACATTCAGCTTTCTTGTCACTAGATGTCAGAAAAGTCTTGCCTGAGGCATTGATTTGGCTTCCAAACGTCAAGCGTTCAGAAAATGGACTGATTCCAATATTTCTTTGCCTGGAATTGTTAACGAGAGCTGCTTCTATAATGTGGAAGTGGATCCATCAGTTGTTAGCGAACTCAGCGATTAAAATCTCCTCGTAAGAGGAGTGGGCGCTCCACTTGCGGCGCACCACGAAGGTTTTCCGAAAAATGTTGCGTTTTTTCGTCCCAGTTTGTTTTGCTTGATAAATAGGAACTTGATTCTTTCTGATACGATAACTTTAAGGCATAAGCTTTATTTATGCGATCATTCTAACAGAATCTTGGAAATGTCAGTCCTTTCTAACCATCTTAATCAAAGTAACATCAGCTTGTAGGTCGATGCTCTTCTTAATAACTTCTCTCATCTCCCGTGAGCTGACGGTCTGCATCCAATCACTTTTTGGATTGCTGTGGACATCTCCTTTCTCCAGCCATTGCTTCAGATTATCTGAATTTTCATTAGAGAAATGCCAAGCCTCGGAAAATTCAGTCAGTTCGTGGCAGGGCTCTCTACTACTTATTGACCAGTCGCTTTACGACTTCAACAGTTCTCCGCTGTTGATTGGAAAACCAATTTTTCACTTGTAAAATCAATGGTAGGTGCCCAGTGAATATTTTGAAAAAGGAAAGCATGCGCAAACGCATGAAACAAAGTTTAGAATTGAGTGGAAAGTCGCGCGCACGTATTTATTCGCCACACCCTGTATACCCACACCGACGGGATGGTAGGCTTGGTTAGCCCGGGTTGGGATCGATCGTTCGACCGTGCAGGTGACAGTAGCGCCTCCTTCCACCGCAACACAGCCCTCGTTATTTAGAAGTAGATATTTTGATGATCGTGCTTGGATTATCGACGAAATCGCGTCTCAGATGCGATTCGAATCTTCGGGTCTCGTACCTAATCCGGATCACCGTCATGCTAGACCGCTACACAACCAGGTCACTCTATGTCCTCCGCAGTTCAGCATTAGTACGATCAAAGTAGAGCAAGCATAAAACCCATGCACTATCAATCAGGTCCAAAAGCCCAAGCCTCGGTCGAGTACATTGCGCAATCCTCACCAAGCACTCTTTTCTTAGCTTTCATCGAAGTTACGATTCGTTTCGTTTGGTTCACTTTCGTTAAAGTTATGACATTTCAAACAGTGAGTACATTCTTTGGGACACTCTGTAGTATAAGCATGTCATTGTCCTAATTATGCTAAAAGCAATGCAATTGAAGTTCTACTCTTATTACAGTGCTTTTGCTGGCTGCTACGATCTATAGAAATAAATTTGCTTTGTTTTTTCGCACGAATGCCGTCGGAATCACATTCCGCACTCCGTTACGCCTCTACCTGTCATCGCATTGTTAAAGCCGATAATTATTTCGCTTTCTCGCATTGAACTGCCTTTCTTGCAAATTGATGGAAAGTTTTTCGATGTGATCTGTATCAGCGCAGTCGCTAATTCAGCTACAGTTAAAGAAAATTAGGTTCGTTTAACATTGAATTCTCATTTATTAGTTGTTCTTCTTTTTAACAATTAAATTCTCTTTTCCATGAATATCCTCAAAATCATATTCCGTACTCGTATCTTATGTGACTGTCATTGCGTATTACCGCGTTCGATCCGATGCATTTTACGGCTTCACGCAAGACTCGTTTCTGAACGGACCGTTGTAAGTAGATGGATAATTCCTCGATATTCAACGACACGATGGTGGAAATGCCGGTGGCGTCGTCGAGGGCGACGCTAAAGCTCAGCCTCTCCATCGCCTACGTTGTGCTGTTCTTGGTGGGCACTATAGGCAACATGTGAGTTTCTCACTGGGATCCTTTGCCACAACCACTCAATTCCTCGCTTTTTTAGGTTCGTCATAGTGATGATCATGAACGTGTTGACGTCGATGCGTCGAACATCGGTCCGAGGCAAGCGAATGAGCCTGTCGAACACAAACCACGTTTTCATCTACGTGCTCGGTGGGTAACAGACTCCTCTTCCTTCTTTGTCTGCCGAAAGTACAATTGAACTAGCCGCTTCGATGCACAATCGCGTCGCGACATCGGAAAGTCGCTCCGATTGTTTATCCATCAGCTGCCATGCGTAGACCAATAACAAGACTACGTGGACCTTCATGAACAAGCCACCATTCATAGGGAAAGTCGCCGAGCGCAGTCGACCTGAAACGACAAGCCGCCGCCGGCTCACCTCTAACTGAGTTGTCGCGTTTTGTGTGGAGCCTTTCTTGCGCCGAAATCAGTACATAATTGCTTCTTCGACTTGATGACATCATTACGGCTGCCGCAGCCTCAGGGCAAAGAGCCCAGTAATTCTATCAAAAGCTCTATTATCGGCTGCTGAAGCCGACGCTTGTTTTTCTGCATCGCATTTTATCCGCCGCTAGGGACCATCTTTTCTCAGAAATTACCGCTACTTTCAGGACTGTCGTTCGTTGACCTTGTTGTGATTCTACATCTGCCCTTTCTGGTCGTCGATCTACTTAAAGGTTTCTTTGTATTTCTAACAATTACCGAAGCAAGCGATATAGTTAGAGTTCAGGACAATGGTTGTTCGGCACGGCGATGTGCAAGCTGTACTGGTTTGGCGAGAGCATCAGTAAGCTTCTAAGCTCGTTTATAATGACGGTGCTCAGCTGGGATCGCTATCTTGCTGTTTGCAGTCCAGTCAAGTCAATGAGGTTCGTTTACTCAACTCGCCACATTATTTTTAATGAATTTGATGCAGCCGTTCGAGACTAGAGTGAAAAAACGTAACTGATCACAACACAAAATTAATGTCACTACTTGCAGTAAACCAAAAACTTAAAACAATATGCGCAACAACAAAAGTGTCCATATGTACATTCACAATTAGAGTCCTACATATTACATATTCGAGGAGCGTACTCTTAGCGATTTGTTCGTGTAGGTTCCGAAGTTTTCAGTAGCGTGGAGATTGTCTTTTCTAGGTTTCAGGTATTTCGATGCACATGTCTATTATTGCTCGCGCAGTAGTTTTCGGAATTGTGTTAGGTTTTTGAGAAACTTTGCGCCGTTTTTTTCAAACGACTTCTGTAAGTTGGCGGGGAAGCTTTCGCAGAGTGCGACGCAACGTTCGCAACGAGCGCTTTCGAATAATCTATTTAGAATTTGTGAAAGTTTTGAATGTCATAATTTTTTGCCAGAAAAATAAAAAAGTGAAAAATAATCTCATTAATAGCGACTTCTTTCTGGCCAGTTTTAAAGGATTAATTAAAACGGGATACATCGATCGAAAGACGATAGTTAGTATAGTAAGATTAGAGAGTTTATTACTTCTCTTTACTTGCTAGGAAAATCACAAGCTTCAAACCAACAGAGTTTGACGATCGGAAGGCCTGTGGTCAAATCTCATCTGTTCCGAACGGAGTACGCGCTGTTCGACCTTGCATCACATTTGTCAATGCAGTACCTCGCCACCCGGATATTTCCAACTGACAAAACTAATTGCCAATTTTGATAAATCAAATCGCTATTGTAACAAAATCGAGTTTATTCCAATACGATTGTAAAGCACACGTGATGACGTGAGAAAATGTTTCTTGCCGCGAATAATACACTAAGCATATTTTTACCCACGTGCATTTCCTAATCAAACGATTATGTGAGCGCCTCACTCGAGAGGACGGGAGACGATAGTAGGAGGGAATTGAAATGGATTTGAGAAGCAGAACGGGAAGAAAGGAGGTTTCTACACTTTGATCGTTTTTTTGGCTAGTTTTTGCTGTGTTCAATATTAGCGCAGTAGATTCAATATGATTTGCAATCACCACGTTGCAGGAATTCTTCGGTGGGTATTAGATTGACCAATTTGAGAAATCCGCTGCGAAGGTGGCTGCTCCAAAAATTTCTCAGCTACGAGGATAAGGGGTTTCTTGGATCGCTTTCCATTGTTTATCTCCTACATTTTTCATTTATTCCTTACAGGAGAGAATCGACCAAAAACAAGAGATGCCTAATTGGCAACTCTAATTTAGTTGAAAAGCGGGGTTGATGTTCTTCAAGATGCTTTTCAAGCAGCTGTCTTCCGCTGTTCAAGAGAGAGCAAACATGTTAGAGGACCTTTTTCATGATTTTCATGAAGTCGAAGAACTTTCCTCCTTTTATGAAGGAAGAAACCTCGAGTAGTGGTGACGTGGTCCGCTTCAGTCACAAATTGCGCTGTGTTAGCCGCACTCATTATTGTTCAAGAATTATTATCGATCCTGGCTAAGTGAATCTTTCCCAGAAAGGCATTCATAAAAGGCACAAAACAAATATAAGAACAATTTGAGGCACTTCGTTCAGTTTACAGGCTAGAAATAGAGGAAATCAGCGCCCATTATGGAGCAATATAGATTGGCGGAATTCGAAGGAATATTCCAGAAATTGGATATTCCAGAAAAATCACATTACGAATCTTGCTAGTACTGGATAACTGTAGTACTAGTACCAAGCGAATTGGTTTTCTATCAAAAACCTACCAGCCAGTCTTATTGAGGCTACCGTAACCTCCTGTGCCGCCTCCCACCAACTAGAAGCAATTTGAATTGTACGCTTTAACTGAACTAAATCCTTCCAAACTTCGCAAGATTTCCAAGCCTGGTCACGTTCGCCAGAACTAGTGCTTATGGCAGCATGATTTATAAAACAGAGGCTATGACAACGGCAGAGTTGAGATTTCCTATGCTGTTTTTATGTTGAACCTTCAGCCTGTAACACTTAAGTTCTAACTTCTCTTGTGAAAAACACAAAGTGGACAATTTTCGTGTGCTGCTGTGCCGAACGAGGTTAGTAGGTGGACCAACATTTTTTAATGGCCTAATGTTTCGACCTGTTCGTCGTCGTCAGAGGCATGAAAAGTGGTTTGAAACTACTTATCTTAAATCTGTCCGGCCAAGCGCCAAACCATCCCTAGCATTTTTGACAAACTTGAAAAACCCACCCCCAAGAAACAGTAAAAAACTAGAGATATCAAAAAAGTTTTGGCGGTACGTGATGTGGAATTCTCTAGCTTTTTCTAGAATTCTAGAAGAGAGAACTTGGAGAACAAAGGGGACATGTATATGGTTGTTGCATTGTTCTTGTCCACTTTAGTTTTAGTTGCATCTTGACGTATTCCGATGATCTTTGACTTTGACGGCGCACGTCACTTGTACATGGTTAAAAAAATGAATATGCCTAAATGTGCCTACATATAAAGGGTGAATTCTGACGGAGTTCAATATTCTTTTTCTGTGTGTCTTGTAAGGTGTTTCGAGAAAGGTGGTCTATTCAGAATTCGAAGCAATTGTGTCGCTGTACTGGTGCTGCTCACATGCTCTTTGCTGGCCGTAATTTTGCTTTTGCCGGTGCTCATCCAGTCGTCCGTTTTTCGAATCAACAAGATGAGTATGATGTCGCTGTCGGAGAACTCTGAAGAGTTGAGACTCTCAGGTACACCATCTACACCATCACATCTATCCCCGTTTGACATGTGTTTTCGGTTTTCAGATCTTCAAGGGACAACTATATCGAAGTGCGTTTTCGATTCCGACGCGATGTTTACGCTGTACACGTTTATGATCGGTTTCGCACTTCCAGCAGTTCTCATCACTCTTTTCTATTCACGGGTAACGAGTGCCTATTGCTTGAAAAACGAAAACAGAGGTCACATTCATTTTCTGTGTAGGTAATCTACAAAGTGCAAAAAACTACGCAGAACATGCACGGCACTCGAGTTGCTCAACAGGGAAATCAGGGAAAGAGGGATCCAGCCTCCCTCCGTGTTCAGCAGGTAACATGGCAAGGCAATGTAGCTCTTTCGCTTCGTTTTTCAATCACACAAATTGTTCGTTTTTTTCGTGTTTTTTTCTATAAGAACTTTCGGCACTATTCAACCTGACGGACTTCAGTCCTCCATTTCTTTTCGAAATTCGAAATTCACTGAAGCTCTGCACAGGGGGGTAATTGAGGGCGCTGATCACGAATCTGCCGTCCGTTTTTCACGTGGATGGTCTTGAACCACCCAAATCGCTACAAGGGTGGTCCAGTCACCCATGTACCTACCGACTCTACCTGGTGAGGCTCACCTATAACTACCTTATTCAGCCGCCATTTGGAAAACGGACTTCACCATCGTGTTCAGGACACCAGAGAACCCCTATAGACAAAGTTTCAGCGAAATCGGAGATCCTGACTAGACCACCCATGTAGCGATTTAGGTGGTCCGAGACCATCAACGTGAAAAACGGACCTCAGATTCGTGATCAGCGCCCTCGATTCCCCCCAGTACAAAGTTTCAGCGAATTTCGAATTTGAAAAAAAATCGAGGACTGGAGTCCATTAAGTTGAATAGTGCCGAAAGTTCTGACAGACGAAATTATCGACCTGCTGCTGAATGGGGAGAAGTACTGTATTTATCTTCAATAACCTCTGTGTTGTACTGCAAATTCGAAATTCCCAAGAAATTTTCCGCTCGAGAGATCTCAGAATAATCTCCAACAACTTTTTAAAAGTTGGAGGTTAGGACTTTAAATTACGTGGGCAGATTAATTTTTAAAAAATTTTGTTTCATTGCCTCAGCAACTTTTAAAAAATTTATCTGCCCATGTAATTCAAAGCTTCATCCAACTTTTGAAAAACATGGGCTGATAAATATTATACATCAAATGTAGTGCGAATCGCTTTGAAGAGCAAGCACGGTTACGAAAAATCATCCATCGTTGTAAGTATTCCTTATTGTTAAGCTCAGTTTCGGTATGGGTAGATTTCGTTCTTGAAGAAATTTCATTATCAGGTGACGAAACGAATCGTAGCCGTGATTCTGTTCTACTTTCTCTGCTGGACTCCTCAGTGGACGCTTAACATAATGTCTCAGTTCAACCTCATACATGTAAGCACTTCTGGATCCTTTTTGAACAATGTTGCATCGGATTATTCATTTTCTTTTCTTTTCAGCACATTAAAAATCATCATCTGTATTTAGGTATCGTGGATGACTCCAGCTCTATCAGCTATGTTCTTCGTTGCTCATCTTTTGGTACGCTTTAAGCTCTTAGCTCTCTCACTTAAAAAAATCTGTTTTACTATAGCTTGAATAGCCGTGGTTCAGCCCATATAATATTTATTATGATATAAATGAGTAAGGTAGACCTGACCATATGCCGGTTCTGAGCAGAACAACTTTATTAACGGGACTGGTCAATGCTGGACTATGGCAAATATGTATGGGCATGATTAGGTTGACCCGTAATAATACTAGCGGTATTCGCTTCAGTTAATACACATGAGGGCACAGTAAATTCGATGGCTCGATCGGTGAGCAGAGAAGTTAATATTCGGTAACAAATATGTGAGTGAATAAAATAACGGCAATAGCATAAAATAGCCGAAGGTGATCGTTGTAACTGCATGTAGCTTGTGATGGCGATCTTCTTTAACTCGGGTGAACACACAGGTACAGCCATTGGTTGAAGCCCGGCGACATGTCTGCTATATCCGTAAATGCCGGGGAATTGAAATCGAAGATTTACCGGACGGTCGTGAGACTTGTTGCTCTGTACAAGTTTAGTGCTAACCTGCCAAGGAAAAAGTCCGCCGCCGCCTCAGCGTCATGGAAGCGAAAACTTTGCGATGGTTGGCTGACGTCCACAATGCATATGCTGACATTGGAGTGGTTCCAATCGCTGAGAAGCTTCACGAAATCCGTTTAAGGTGGTATGCACACGTTCTCCGGTAAAGCGGGAAATCGTGCGCAAGATGCAACTTAACCTCCATGTGGTACTGAGACTTGTGGGACTTATATGCCCAAAATAATGCAGCCGAGAGGAGATAGATTGGTACTTTACTACTTGAGCTGTGCCGTTTGAGTGGGCGGGTTCAGGGGTGGAGTCAGCGGCGGGTGAACCTCTTCTAGCTATCGTGGATAGCGTGGTCACCACCGTGGCGCGACGTGGTGTTGTTAGCGTTCTGGCGTCATTGGTTGACTCCACCCCCTGAACCCGCCCATTCAAACGGCACAACTCAAGTAGTAAAGTACCGATAGATTTTATGGTGGATCGGTGGATTTGCTGAACCAGACCAATTTGAGAGCAAAGAACACGAGTAGTATAACCGTTTATGATCGGTGCAAGGTGAATATAGTGTCAAGGTATGACTACGCCCTAACGTCTCCTTCGCCCCGCCCTTCGACCTCATCGTCAGTGACGATGATACTCCACATGCAAGAAAGAGTACCGAGAGGACGTTGTTTAGGCTGAATACAACGCTAGCCGATACAAAGGCAGTGGGAGTTCATCCAGATCGAGAATATGTATAATAGATCTTTATAGTGTCAGAGAAATGGTAGCGCTGACCCTGCTTAAAAGTGGGACAAACGCTGAAGATAATACTGATAATGATAAGACACAGATAAAATTAAAATGCGACACTGAGAATATTTAGTAAACATGGAGAATAGAATTGCTAACAGATATTATAAAATCCTCAGAAACGGAAATGTAGTGAGAGATCTCGGTCGATCGCTCACTACATTCCGTTTCTGAGAGTATCCATGCCGAGATTCATTGAAAGTGGGTGTATTTTGAAGCCATTTTCTGATGGATGCAAGGTGTGAGTGATTGCAGGTGTGTTTCAATTCGGCGGCGAATCCAGTGCTGTACGCACTGATCAACCGGGAGCTTCGTCAACAGCATGTGATGGCGATGGCAAGGAAGCGACAGTCGTTCACCCACGCCACCCACGAAGCCCTTGAGTTCGTCGCTCGACACACCCACAAGTCTGCACTGGCCATCTGCACCCTTAGCCAAGATAAACGGCTACCCACAGCCGCTCTCTTCGTCGCCGGCCAAAAGCCAACGCTCCTGAATAGAGCGGCTGTGGATATGTTGTTTGTTTTCCAGAAAAAATCTCAACGTTATCGTCAGAAAAATGCAATATTTGCACCCTATCAAAACAAATGGCCAGAGTGGGATGTTTTTCGCTGTCCTATTTTTTCGCATTTCACTCCTCTTTAGTGACCGACTACTGGTCATAAACAATAGCGATCACCAACGACTGCCGAGACAGGCTGATATGCTCTTGGAAGAGGGATGATTTCTCATCAATACTTCTATCTGTGCGCATGCTTTTCTCCTACGCTTCTGTCAGCTATACACCTGCCGTCTGTATTTTCATCTGATCAAGTGTTTTCCAATTCAGAATTTCGCATACCATGCCGCGTGGTTCTTCAGCCGCTCTTAGCGTCGTCTCGCTCGAAATTAAACGGAACACTTTTTGGCATCGTTTAGGACGGAGGTAACTTACTGTTTTACGAATTTCATTTCTACTTCGAGCAAATTGATCATGCTAACACTCTTCTGATATGTGGAGCAACGAAGTCCATCAAACGTAATGTTGCATGAAAGACCCTCACAGATGTTGCATGCCCTCTACCACTGCAAAAATGAATTCTCTATGAAGGTAGAAAGTTGTCCCATAGGCGTTAGTAAACCTGTCCCTCGTGCCACTCTTAAACATGAACTGTTTCTGTGCATGTGCGTAGCTTCTCCACAGATAGCAAACTGTGCCCTTTGCTATACTAGGCTAGCCGTGGTCAGTTAACTTGACCTGGAGCTCAAATAACTTCTCTTCAATGGAAATTATCGGCCAGTTTTGTATAAGTTTTGAACCACGGGTGAACCACCCACTGACTATCAGGGTAACTGTAAGGTTAATAGATCGTAGTATAAGGGCTCGTTCAGACGCCGCGCGGCAAAAATACGAAATTGAAGCGCAACCAATAATTAACGTCTTTGATGGAATTTGCTCCTTCGCAATAGTGGCGCAGTCCGGTGGCGTCGCGTCTAAGCAAAAAAATAGGCATATAATCACATGGGGAGGAAATTAAACAAAAAAGTGAATTTCGTCAAAATGTCCCTCGATAAGGAATAGCAGCCTCCTAAAAAAACCCGAACAACCGCTAAGTTTCCCTATATGAGGCGACACCGGACTGCGCCACTAATGCAGAGGATCAAATTCGATCAAGCACGTTAATTATTGATTGCGCTTCAATTTTGCATTTTCGCCGCGCGGCGTCTAAACGAGCCCTAAGGCTGCGCATGGTTACTTTTGATCCGCTGTGACAGCTTCGAGAAAGGTATTATAGAATCTTTTACCGTAGGAGTTCATCCCAAACACGCCTTGCCTTCGTAACAAGTGTTCCCTCGTCAAAGCGAGATGACCAGAGCCTCGACGGCTCTGGCTATCATTTTTTGAGGCTTCGGGTACATAGCGGCAAATGGAACCTTAAACAACATATTTCATTTTTGTCCATATGTGTGACGTATGGAATGTTAATGAATAGAATTACCGCCTCAAAGATTGAGAGCCTGAAAAAGAATTGCAGAGTAGACCAGCAGCAAGCATAAAAAGGCAATCGCGTTAGGTTGCTGAAGGGATGTATGAGATTTATGTGGGTAATTGACTCAGTGGAAGTTCATATAGTGCGTTTTTTCCTACAAAAGTCTTAGTGGGACCTAAAACAGCTGCAGATTGCTGCCGACTCTTTTCAGCGAGTAGATTGTTAGAAATGATACATTGTTGCTTCTGCATTTGGACCTACTTAATGTCAACTTTTCAGTTTGGCCGGCTTGAAGGTCTCAATACTGCAAGTCAGCGCAAAAAAGAAGTGAGTTGCACTAAACGTTTCAGAGCTTTCCTTTCGCCAAGTGCTAAACTTTTCCACGTATATTCATTCTTCATTGCGAATATTTGGTGGGCTTGTAACAGGCGCTACATTCACACAATTTTCACCAGCATGGTCAACCAAGCCTTCCAACCCCTCCCCTCCCCTCCCCCCCGTTGATTGGTATATATCTAGTCCAAAAAGGTGAAAACGCTGGCTTGACAGTGGCTGGTCTGGACAATTTGGGTTTTTTTTTCACAATATAATTCATTCAACCATATAATCACCATCGTCCGAATAGTTATCAACCTAATGGGGATATTAACGATCCTCTTTTTCTGGATCTGAAGAGCCTGGGAATCAAGGAAACCGCTTACCCGCTAACCGCTTGCAAATTCGTCCATTTGAGTGAATTTTTTCTCATACGAGAAGTCCTCAAGGGAACCAAATAAGACATTTCCTAAGGAGGGGTGAAGGTAAAGGTAAAGGTAAATGTGCCGGCGTTGATCAGTCCCCTGAGTGACGCGCCACCGCATTTGGGTTCCACTCAAGTCGTAGAGACATAAGGCTCTTTCAGACGACGCGTCGATAAAGTGACGCGTGACGCGTGTGTGATGAAGGATAGGTAGGTCAGCGTCATCGGTTGATCGGGTTATCACGCGTCATTATGAGTAACTCGTCCGTTCGACGTCGCGTTGGCCATGGTGTTGGCCGAGCAGTTCGCGCGCGGCGAACCGAGTTGACGAAACCTCAGCGCACGCGGTTCAAGACGGACGATATTCCGATAGAGAATGATCTAGTTATTATACTGTGCTACAAACATTTGATTCAAATAGCCTTTAAAATATAGATTTTTTTGAGCAAACTTTTTGGTGGTCAAAAACCGGTCAAATTTTAGGACCATGTTTTAAACAAAATTCTATATCTTCCTAACTTTTCGAAAAAATTAAACCAAATTTGAAAGTGTTGTAGAAGATGATATTCTCTTCAGGGTGGTCATTCTATGCCTTGAACTGGTTCCTTATTTTGAGAGCGTATTTGGCCTTATATTGGTGTATCTAAATGACCTGCGGAGGGCTAACTCAATTTTTACCGTTAATAGTAGATTTATGTTCTTTCAATATCCCAGACAAATCAAAGTTTTTAAAAATTCACCCGACACCGCTGTAGGAGGTCACTACCAGTATAGTGTACGGCGCGGGCAAGCGTGCGCCAGTCAAAGCGGGCCGGGATCGATCGCTCGACCGTGCGGTGTAACAACAGCGCCTCTAACCACTATACCACGTGGGCCCCTTAAGGAGGGGTATGTAGGTCTGGGAAATACGCTGGGTGTGAAGCAGTACACCAACCTTGCTCTTCTTACTCTTTTCGCTGATTACTTTAACTAACCAGGCTTCGCTGGTGCGAAGGTGCTATTTTGGAATTTTCACTGTAGTTAAATCAAAGTAATACCGGTGTTTTATACCCGCCACAAGGTGCTTCAAGAGCGACTACCACATCGCACGTGATGGACACCGTTGACTTCAAACTCAAACTCTGAAGCTTTCAAACAACGCGGTTCAAGACGTTTCTCACCACCCTAAAGATACAGAACAACGTTGCGTAAAAATTACTTTGCCTAAGCTTTATCTGAGCAAATACATCTTTAGTTGATGGGCAAGGTTATTCGAGCGGACCCTGCGAGAGGTCGCAGGGTCCTACAGACATGACCCATATAATTATTCTCTAGGTAAGCAAATCACTTTATGGAGCCGAACTTGTTTCGTCCGCATCGTAAGCGGCAATTCAATCTTTGCCCATTTATTTATATGATCTGAAAGTGCACCATATTATGAGCGGTTTCAGATTTCGCCTTTTTCAATTATAACTACTTAGTAATCTAATCTCTCTAACGCACGGTCCGGAGGGTTTCCTTCCGGCTTAATCGACGAAAAACGATAGCCATAACGCTGGACTCCCTTCAAGGTGTATTTCTGAGGGAACATGCTTTGAAAATTAGTTAACGTGATTGTCAGGTTCTGGAAATCTGCTCGAAATAATTTTTTACAGTAGTTCTCGGTCTCCTTCGCGTGCGTCCGTCCTGTCCATGGAGCCATTCAGAGAATCGGTGAGTCCTATTCTCAAAATTTCTCTTTATTCGCTATTTTTCTTCCATTCTTCCAGCTTGTTCAGCTTTTTTATGTTGCTAGCTTCTGATAATTCGCTACTTGCTGGTATACAAATATGATTATTTCAGTTGATTCCACCCTCTCCAGCATGCGCATCGACGACAATGGTTCCGGAAATTATGGTGACTGATAGCGACGACTACCTCTAACGTATTTGATTTGAATCTTTCGGTCTTTGATTCCTCATAGGAGACTGCTCACTGCTGCTTGACAACCACTAAATACTTATGAGGCTATTTCCCATGTAGTGCAGTTCACTATCTTTCATCAATCGCGATGAGGCCCAAGAGAACTCTTCATGAAATAACATTGAAATATTGCTCGTTTCTTATGTATCGTATATACCTACTACCCCACTGTTTATGGCCACATATGATTGCAAAGTTACTGCTGTGATAATGCTAGTTTTAGACAGCTAGGATTGTTCTATTTCTCTTCAACGACTTTTTATAATGCTTTAAGCGGAATACGGGACAGCTTGTCTACACATTTCAGGCACTGCTAATAAAGAAGGTTATGGCTTGCTAGTTGTTTTTGTTTGTGGAAACGTTCAACATTCTCCAAGCTGGATCGATGGTAGAGTTACTTGTCGCGAAAGTGGGTCATAGTAAAAGTGGAAAATTAAATTTTTTAGAGTGTCCAATAGTGAGCGGGTCTACCTAACAAATAAACATTGTTAATTAGTGCAGCCGGATGTACTCGTTGCACGACCTTTTCATAGAATTTTTCCATTTACCCCTGGTCTTCATCCTCTCATTTCTCTCCACATCACAGACCGTGGTAGCTGATCATATGTTTTGTCCCGGCGCCGGAACACGAAGTGGAAGGGATGTTTCTGTTTTTCTTTCTCCCTATACTTATCCATTGCCAGCATAGAGAGAAAGAACAATACATTTCTAGAACAAATGCGTTGTTCATTTTCCAAACGGCTTAATTCAAGGACGTACGATTGCTAACCTCAGTCAAGTTCGAACAACAGCATGTAGTATCAAGGAAACGATTGACATCAACCGATCTACCAAATGAGAGAGGGAGACAATCTCCTCCGTATGTGGCCCGTATAACGGGTTGTGGAGGCGAGCCGGTTCAATTCAGTCTATTACTAGACAAGTGTTGTACCAAGTTATCTTTCCACAAAGAGACGAAAGTTTTCGTCAACTTGTGCGAGAGTTGATTGCTCAACAATGCGGATGGACGTAGCGCCTCTTAAGCCAACATCTCCCACGCTCGTAATTGCTGATACTGACTTTGTGAACTCTACGGGACCGAGTATGTGACGAGCGTCCAATGAAGTAACAATTGTTGACCACTCTCTCTCCCTCCGATACTCGCAATAGTAAAACTATGGCATGTGGGTCGCTAGAGTGCCGGAGGAGTCAGAAAGAGGTTGATCACGTTTGAGTCCGATGCCACAAAAGAACGTTATTCAAGGGCAGATCTAAAAGAGCCGCCATTGACAATAGGTCGAACAGTCAAAATAGCCAAAAAGAATAGTACTGTTACTTGCTGCTGCGTAATGACGAATCGCAAGAGCAACGGTAAAGGTAAAGGTGCTCGACGTTGAATAGTCCCGTTCTATGAGGACGCGCTGCCGCATTGAAATTGTACAGTACCGGACGCGCCGCAATGATAAAACGGCGGCAGCGGCGCCTCGGAGCGCCGAAACCCGCCGTAGATGCATTGTGAATGCTTATTTGGCCTACACAGTTTCTTGAATGGGCCAGAATTAGTGTCTTCACCTTCCCAGACAAGTCTGGTACCAATTCACTTGACCACGGAGGGATGGAAGGCTTGTTTAGCCCCAGCGTTTAGCGATCGTTTGATCGACGGGTGTTAATAGAGCCTTCTTACCCAAGCACCACGCGCGCCCTCTGAACGAAGGTATGAGTTCGAATTTCAAGTGCCAAATTCACTCTTGTATGCACGTTTTCATTGTTTGCTCTTTTTTTTCCATGTGTTGCGCGACCAATAAAAATGGAACTCACCGAACCGTATCAAAACAGCGACTCAGGCGGCTGCAACAGGATTTGTGTTGTTTGGCCTCTTCTCAGTGATATTGCTTTTATTATGATTCACAAGCATGAGTTCACAAAACCCGTTGATGACCAAATGCAACTGTACAGAATCATCGTAAATGAAAATAGCACGGGGAAATTTATACACGAACGAATTCCGAGCGATTGTTGAGCAGAAGGGACTGGCGTTGAAGATCACTAGCCAACGGCTGGCGTCAGGTAAGAATTTGTGGTTCAGCGAAATTCTAGTGGCCACCGCTTTAGACAGTGAAATCGTCCGGCAAAGCAGGCACTGGGATAAATGCATAGCGGAGAAACATCAGAAGGACCATGATATTGGCCGATTGGAACAGGAACAAGAAGACGTGATCGACTCGCGAGAACACACGGTTCCACTCCTTCTCCACCTGCAATGACATTCTTTCATCGGCAACAGTAATCACTTACAAGACATAGGTAATTTTTTTCCAAAATGAAAAGATTTTGTTTATCAGAACTTTTATGGTTCATGAGCCACGAACTTCTGTGGTGAACAGTTTCGCAAGACGTAATGCTCGCCACTACACTCGTTTTCTTCAAAAATTGGAAACGTTATTTGATTCGCCGCAGCATTCTCGGCGTTTCGGCATCAGTCGAAAGTTTTGAATCCACCGGCCAGGCTTAGGTCGAAAAAAAAATTTGCTCGAAGGTTGGTCTAGGAGACTCTAAAGAAATTTGGCAAACTGACATCAGATTCGCGACGACCGCCTTGAATAACCCCACAGACGAAGTTAAGAAGCAAAAAATTTGACCTGGGGCCTTTCCGTGGAGTCGGAACTTTTGACTGTTGCAGAGTATTCTTTGAAGAAGGTATAGCGTGTTTAGCAAAAAATAGCTTCTGTCAAATGAATGGTTCTCTGAGTGGTTCGTGACAAGAATTCGATGACACTGAGCATCAGTGTGATCAATTCGACATTTTTTGTAGATAGAAATCTCATCTGACATCAAAGCTGCATATAGCAAACCAAAAAAATAAAACACCATCAAAACTCCGCCATATGCGATAGAGCATGGGTTCGATAAAAATTTTGGTATGGACAGTTTAAAACATTGAAAATCTTGATGATTTACTCTGTTATTCCAATACAGCCGCTCCATGCGTTCACGATAGGTCTTCTGAGCGCGAGCCACCTCGGCCAATTGTCTGTAGATGGCCGCCAAGTCGGGAAACCGCGGACTGCAAAAAAAATGACTCCATTCGATTTATTCAGCCGATTACAGGTTAGAAGGGAAAGGAAACACAAGTGTCACAAAAATACCTCCAGTGGCTACTTCTGTAAAGTTTGTCGCAATAAAAGTAAAAAAGGTAAAGATGTTGGCGTTGATCAGAGGATGCGCGTATTTGTTCAATTCAGAAACAATGATGAGTCTGATACCAAGTCTGATACCAATTTACCCGACCCCGGGCGGATGGAAGATTTAGTTAGCCTGGAATGCGATCGATGGCTCGACCGTGCTGGTGTCAGCAGCGCCCCTTACCATTGTACCATCGGGCCCTTGTTTGCACCTGTCACCAAAGTAGAAGACCTTGCCGAGAAAAGTCCACGTAAAATGGTTAGACGGAAACAGAATTGTCTCCTCTCTTCTACTCACTTGTAGTAAATAGCCAAACTTAAAAAAATATGTTGAATTTTCGAACTGCCGTTTTCGAACAAATATGAAGGCGATTTCAACTGTTCTGACTAGAACAGATCCATTGCTACAGATCAAAAAAATCACTTTGCTCGTGATGCAGTTTACGTTTACTTTTGAACAAAATTCTAAAATGAATTTTATCAAGAAAGGCGAACCAGAAAGAATCAACAACACACATTCGTATAAGCAATAATAAAAAGTAATGGAAATACATCATCGTTTCGTCTCTTTTCAGAATCATCTTATGTCAAAGATAGGAATTTAGAAGATCCTCACACTTTCTATACTACTTTACAACCTTCTCAATCAGCAGCCTCCAACAGACACACTCGAAATTGTTTACGCCATCAAAATAACTCTCTGAAGCACAAAAAAGCTTCTGGTATTTGAACTACATCCGATTTTCTCATAGTCAGACACTGCGTGATTTGTGCGCAAAGAAATGCCTCGAGTGTCCTCAGACGTCTTATATTAGGTTTTCTGTAGTGAAAAAACTCACTTTTTGCTGATAATAAGTTGTTGAGAAGGATTGTCTACATCTGCACGCCATTCTACCTTGATGATCAAAAAATAAGGATAACTAACAGCAGGAAAAATGCGACACATTCTTGCGTATAAATCGCGAAGTGTTCTTGTGAATTAAAGTGATATTTGCGGTTTACGAAGGTTAGATGTACTGATCGCCGGCAAAAATGAATTTGTCTAACGATAAATCGTGGGGGCTCTTCTAAATGAATACGTTGATTACTAATTATCGTACAGTTAGTTTCACTGATATCAACGATTTCTATAAAACGACATTATGCTCTATTACCACGTTTTCGCTTTAGTTTTATGTAATATATGTAATTTTTGTTCGTTTTTCACTTCGCCAATCGCTCTGTCTTGCACTATTTTCCGTGACGCCATTTTCCACATTCCCATGACCGTCTATGTACAGTTGTGTGTGCTGCACGAGGAATCGCGCTTCAAATCAAATAACAAATAAATACCAGAAAAGAATAATTCACTACGGTTGCAATAGCGAGAGAAGAAAGAACTCACGTGGTGGTGGCAATCTTTTCCGACGGTGCTATTGGGCAAATGCTGTTGGTTCTCATGGCCTTCGTTGGCGTCAAGACAAGCAACCTGAAAAGTCGGTCTTCTAAGCAAATGAATCATTTCACTTGAAAGCAACTCACCTGTAAGCCATTTTAGAGGGCAATTGCTCCGTTTGTATGTAGGAACGGGACAAACCCAACAGTGCCATCGAGATCGCCACTCCAATCGCACACAACATTATGACAACAATTATATAAAACCCTAAATGAAATAAGATGCAACTGGAAATCAAATGATCAGCATAAGCACACTTACCAAGAAGAGGTATGGAGTTACTTTTCGGCATTGCGCCAGCGACAATGTCGAGCAGCACCGTCATTGCTAGCAAGGAGCCCAAACCTAAGGACACCTGAAACGGTGTGATTTCTTGTTCTGAGCAGTTGACTAATGGACCCGTTTCTGGAGCCCTCCACTCACTGTCATGAATAATCTCATATTCATGATGACTCAGGAGTGTGCGAAAATTTTTCTGAAAGAGCGGAAGACAGAAGACGGAACGGAAATAGCCAAAAATGGCCGGAAACCGAAATACGGATTACGGAAGCGGAAACAGTGCAAGAATGACCAAGTTTTTGGAATTTAGTCAAAACTGGACCACAAAACGTTTACATTTCTGTTTCTAATAGTGCACATAGAATTGTCGTTTTGTTTTCATTAGAATGTGTCTATTATTTTGGTGAAGGCGTTCAATGTTTGGTGATAGCTTCAATAAACGGTGAAAATTCCTCACAAAACCCATATCAATTTTATTCCTCTCTATAAACATCATTATAAACCAATGATTGCACAAGTACGTTCAGAAAGGTAAAGACTGTTATCCGTGATATGTGTGTTTATAAATAGAATTAGAAGTCTGGTGGAGAAACAGTAGCTTTTCAAATTCTCGTGAGATAGGCTTTTTCTCAAATCGTTTACAATGAAACAAACAAAAAAAAACAGTCTCTCGCAGTTGGACGATGCGGCTGGTGCCGACAAGTACTTCATTGCAAGGGGGGGGGGTGGTTAATTCACTGCATTGGTCTCTCTCTTTCAGAATTCGAATGGGACGTCAGCACAATATCTTCAGCCTCCGTTGTGTTAACCTGCACAGTGGAGCTCACCGATTTTTCGATGATTCCTTGTTCCGCCCAAAGTTGACGGAACACGACCCGTTTCTGGAAGGACAAAAGCGGCCAGAAACACTTTCATGAAGAAACGGCAGTTATGTTGATGATGACTCATTACAAGGGCCTGGGCGTGTCAACAGTAAACCTGCAGCCAGTAATCAGTTACAATCAAATTTCTCCGCTCATATATGTCGGTATAAGAATGCCTCGCAGCTCCATTCCGGCAGTTCCTTGTCAATCCCACTTAGATCTTTGCTAGCTTTAGTTTAGTTCCCTTTGGTTCCTTTTAAGTTCAGTCTTGTTAGTCCCAATTTCACCTAATAGATCCTAACTTAGTGTGATGACCATAACGCTTATGATTGCTATGTCGTAGCTGTGTTGTTGTCCGTGTTATGCGTGTTGTATTAGTACTGTAGTAGATAAGATAAATATATTGATCCTACTGAAGCACATGAACCACTGCAACACTCTCAACCTTGAATGTACAAGCCGGCAGTAGATTTTAAACTCTCACCTTCTCATTCCGCGGGCCATCATTCGATCCTGGCGAGAAAATTCCCAGAATCGAAAGTGCCGAAATCAAGAACGTAGGCACAACGATGACGGTAATGTAGTAAATTGGGCGTCGATTCAAGTGCAAAATGTAGTGAACCTGAGTAATGAAATTCAATGAGAAGCTAGAATATCGAATAGACGGAAACTCTCACCTCCGCACGGTACTCTCCGTCCTCCATGAACTTCATCTGTCGGACTGTCACGTTGATCACTTCCCATTCGGCATTACCCTGGAACCACAGAACTGAATTTTGATTCTCTCTCCAAAGATCGGCCCGCACTCCTCTAACGTTAAGTACGGATCTGGTCAAGTCGTGATAGGAAAAAACGAATTGTAAGAAATACTGACGAAGAACATCTCCGCAACTTTGAAACCGTCTGTGGCATGAGCGGCCACTTCACATTGAAACTCACTGATTCTCTATTTGGTTTTTTTTTCACCACAGAACTGAATTTTGATTCTCTCTCCAAAGATCGGCCCACACTCCTCTAACGTTAAGTACGGATCTGGTCAAGTCGTGATATGCGCATCAGTATAAGACAGTGAAAACCAAAGTTATACGAATTGGAATAACATTCAAATGCTTGCTGATGATGAGGATTACAGACTCATGCAATATTTAAACTTTTGTTCCACTCTAGGACGTATTTATTCACCTAGCTAACAACATCTTTCGACCTGGTCTGTACTAAGCCCGATTCGAAATCTCTCGATGAGTTCAGTGACCACCGGGATCCCCCTCCCTTTGAAAGAGATTCACAAGGTCAGAATGCCTCATCGTCAGATCGGAACGCCAAAGTCAGGCATAGCCTCCATCACTGCTTCATATATGTACATAGAAACGCGCCTTCCAATCGACGATTTGCTGACTAACGGCAGTATTTAACACCTTAACCATGAATTTTTTCTCGTAAAAGTAAAGACAGAAAAATTAAGAGCTCGATGTCGACTAACTCCCTCAAGAGGGACCGCTGCGCCCTTGTTTCGTTCAGAACCTTAGCGGGATGGTGAGTGCCTATTTAGTGTAAAAAATTACTTGCGGACGCAGCCGCTGTACCCTGAACAAACGGAAGGTGTTTTTAGCCCGGGTGAGGTTCGATCGCTGGAGAGGGCAGTAGCACCTCTCACCGATGCACCAGGAGCGCCCTCTGCAAAAAGTATTTCCTAATAAATCCATATTACTGCATATTCACGATGAGATACGATTAGCTTCGCTGAGTTTCGCTGTGTAGCATTACGATGGGGAACATTATCCCCAAGAAATCATCCAGCGCGAGCTTGGTGCTTAACTATGCTTCGATATGAAGAAAGGGGGGCATTATCTCTTTTATGTTTCGAGTAATAAACTCGCAAGAATGGTGATCATCACAGTTTTGGAAAAAAGTCATTTTCTGAATAAAAATTATCTATCTGATAAGATCCAATTACCGAAAAGTATGAGTCCTTAGGTGGCTGTGTTGCATTCACGTCCATCTCCTCCACCGACAGTAACGGAGACGCCAGGGCGACTGCACAAAACTGCAGAGCAAAACAGTATAAATGCTATACAGCTTGAGATAGAGGCGACTGTGTAGCTGACCTGCGTGTCGAATGGAAACAGGTCGATGTCGATCCGACACAGACTCGTCACAAACTGCGGAATGTTGATCTTCACATGGCCAGTGTGCTGTACACGGACATCGTAGCGATCTTCGGTGAGCATGTTTTTTGTGTCCATGCTAAAACATTGCCCAACGATTTCAACCTTTTTCGGGTCATTTTCATAGCTGTCATTTTTGGGACTAGACTTTGTTCTCCAGGTGCGATGTTGAAACGATCGTCGCCGCTTTCTCTCTTCAATCACTAAATTCAATTTTATTTTAGTGCAGACAGAATAAGTTATATTTGTAATTTAGGTAACTGTAGCAACAGTTCATTACTGTGTTTGTACTCGAGATGAAGAGAACTTTCCATAAAACAGTTTTCAGAAACCGTTACAAAGCAGCAGTAAACCACAATTCAAGAATCTTTACGATTTCTCGATAATTATCTTTTCGACGTTATGGGCTATGGCTCTTCGAATGGCTCGTTAAGTAGTTTCGATCAATGTACATGTACCGGACGTACCGGACGTGTTGCAATGATGAAACCGCGGCAGCGGCGCTATTTTGCGCCGAACGGTGCCGTTTTGGGGTTCACACGTGGTGACCCGGTTGGAGTCTGTCTCAATTTATTATATTTGCGCCGCATGCCCAATGGGAGGCGCGCGTGGTAGCCCAGTCGAAGGCGAAGCCTCGCCGAAGGTTGCCTCGGAATCGAAGCGGCCGGAGACCGAGTGTCGAGGTGCCAAAAAAATCATTGTCAGCAAGTTCCATGAATGTGGAAAATCCGTATATGAGAAAATAGAGCTCAAACTGCTGAGTTCATATACGTACTTATTTTACGAAAAACGAAACGAATTTCGAAGAAAATTCAGAAGAGCGAATGTTTCTGTACAAAAAAGTGCCGCTGGTGCCGTTTTATCGCTGCGGCACGTCCGCTACTGTATGCATAGTCTTGTACTCGTTGTACGTAGCTATATATCGATGATCACAGTTTATCTTCTATTTTTTCTTTTCCTGGTAGTATAGTAAAGAAATTAGGGTAATGCGTTTTGTTTTGCTGCATATTGTCGCCTAGTTATCTATTGTGAGCGCCTTTCCGACGTATACTTTAATAGATAAATAAATAAATATCACCTTAGACAATTTCATACAAAAATGTTAGAGAGCGTTCAGTAATTACATTTATAGCCACCAGTATTCGCTCTATTTTCTGCATTTCAAGAATAACAAGAATGAACGAAAACTGAAAATTATTGTTCTTCTCAAACACATGTGGTACTACAGTATGTGGTTCAGGTACTATCTAATACAGTAACTACGCTGTGGAAACAACAACAAATTTCTCTCCTCTACAGGACTGTTGAGAGTTTACTATCTAACTCGTACCGTACCTGTTGTAGATGAACAGCTTCGGCACCCAAACGAGACTTTGTGGCATAACAACCTGCTTGAGGCCGTTGTACTTCTCCGGATCCCACTTTAGCTTTGGATCGTGCCACCGCTGAAAGAAGAAACATCAGTTGTTATTGTAAGTTTTTTTTCCTAAATTATGCTTACCTGCACATGTGAGATCACAAAGCTGGCCACTTGCTGGTTTTCTCTCTGAAATCGAAATTTATTGAGTTAAAGTGATCCTCAATCGATGTAGTTATCAAGGAATTTTCGTCTGCTGAATTTAGAAATCGAGATTCCAAAGGAAGGTACGTTGTGGATTTGATTTCTTTTAATTTATTGCACAAACCAACGAAACGTATTCCTAGAGGAAATATCTGTAATGAACATTTCACGAAAGTGAAAAACAGAGTGATAGAGTGACTATACTTATATTGCATCGAATGATAGATAAAAATGAGCGAACTCCTAGGATGCCAACATACAGTTGCGGTCAAACAGATATGCCACTTTGCATTTTTGAACCCATTTGGCTCTAACATCGTAAATATTCTATGGAACATACATGAAAAAAATGTAACGAAAGCAAAAGATCAATGATAAGACGAACCACTTCGGTGAGGATGCCGAGCACAATTGTCATGTGGATTATTACAGGGTGTTGGGTGTCGGCATTCGGTCGGACTCGCTTGTCGTAGCGCATCATAATGCTATCAAGCACGTTCGTCGGATCCGCTAAAACCGAAAACTTGTGGAACTCAATGATCCTGGTTTTCCTCGAATGCGTTCCTCAGAAATTCATCTTCTTGAAACGAAAAAGTTAGATAGAACCATCACTTTACTGAATGCAAGGATCCAGCTTTGGTCAGCCGTTGCACAAAAGATGGCATGAAAGGTAAATCAAACAAAGAGGAAAACAAAAGCGAGATTATTACAAAAGTTCTGATATTCTGCTTCCTTGACAATTACCATTTTGCTATCGCGTCGGAATAGAATTTTGTGGTGACAGAAGTAGTACAGTTGTAGTTGAGCTTCTTCGGAGTTGTCCAATTTTTTGTGGGCTAGTTCAAAAAGTTCGTAAAGGCTCCGAATCAGAGTCGCCGTATGTGTTTGATGGAATGCCATGCGTGATTTCGAGCAACCCCCGCAGAACTCAGCTTTCAGTTTTTCAAAACAGTCCATTTGACGGAGGACACAGCGAAGAAATGAAGTCGTCTGTCTTCGCGACTTCCAAGACCTTCATTAAACCATCACCGAAGCGCTTTACCTACGCAATTGAGCTCTCTGATGCAGCGATTTCGACGCCATACGAGGTGTTTGAGCTTCTAAGTACAGAATTTGAAACATCGGAAAACTGAAGACATTGTACTCTTCAAAGGAGAACTACAAAGTCTGAAAGGATTGTCCTTTTGAAAAAGAGTAGGACATGCACTTGTCTCACATCCACATAAAACGGAAGGACCAGAAATCTGCAACTAACACACCTGACGACTAACAAAACTGTGAGCCACGGTGAGCAAATTGCGGACTCATAATGTGGCTTCATAATATATAGAAACAATACAGTCACTCAAGTCTTATTCATGTCTCCTTATATTTCTATTGATCCAATTGAAAAACTCCATAAAACCTTCATTTTTGAAATCAGAGGCTCAAATCTCATATAGGGTGAACCAGATTTATTGGAGTAACGTTTCGAGAATTTGTGATACCTACTACTATGTTTTTTTGCGGTGCCGTGTTTGACAATTTAGATTCGAAGTAGGAGTTCAACGAGCGAATCGTTGAAACGGTAAATTTGAGGTTGTTCCCGGACGCAGAATAAAACAAAATATTTTGCAAAGCAAAAGTCCGTCATTTCGACCATAAAATGATGCACTAACATTTCACGTGGTGCTTCCTGCCATGGCGTAGGCAGACGAGTTGTCGAGCGGAAAGAAGCAGCGTCACCAGGCAGGTCCACTTCATTGACGAGGTAAACGTGAGCGGATGCCTAAGTGAAATTCACCTGAGGTGGATGCCATGAGACGAAACCGATAGCGACGATATGGCAGTAGAGAAAGGATAATGCGACACGTAAGCCTGAGATATGTAGGAAAAACCGCAAGCAGATGGCAATCGTAATGGAAACGGCGATATGAAAAATTGAACGAAGCGTTGTCGCGCCTAATCAGCATCCTTTTCAAGCTCTCCAGAACGAATAGATTCTTCCATCAAAGAGCGATCATCTTCATTAATTAACGAACAAAACTTGCGAGCTCAGATTTGCAGATTATCCAGTTCCTGAAACAATAGCATCTTTAAATCTTTCAGAACCCTTCATTCAAGGATTTCCAGGAAACAAAAGAGTTCAGAATGCACTAAATAATCCGGAAAAGCACAGAACATTATCAAGTCTTCGATGTGATCGACGAGCTTTACGCGGTATCAAGTTATTCGTAGAATGGCGTTTTTGGAGGAGGAGGTGTGGAGGAGAGGACGATTTTACAATGCTGGATTATTGTTGCAAATTGAAATCAGGAGAAACTTGAATTCGCATGCAATGGTGTTTGATCCCGCCTCATCCAGCTGTATGCTCTTTCCCTTACGAGCGGCTCAAAGGTCTTATACCTTGCTGTCTCACCATGTCCGGCTTTTGCAGGAGACAGCAGAGTATAAGACCTTAGAAAAGGAGGTTGCTCGCAACAGCCACACAATAGTCGCACAATAATTACTGTATAGATCATAGCGCTGGGATGGACGAGAGGTTAAGAGCTTAGACTCATGATTCCGATCACGTTTCAAAAGTAGCTGAAAAGGTTTCGGTACCAGCGTCAGACTGCCTGGAACGTCGGCTGATGGAGGAAAATTGTCACAATCACCAGACTGACAATCAACAGTCGCATGCAAGAATGTAGCGATTGAGAACAACACCGACGCAATATGAAGGGTGTGGGACCTCAGTGAGAGCAGCACCAAAATGTAAGATGATGAGGCATCTATCAAGAAAGACGTATCCCGTAACTGATCGAGATAAAATGTTCTAGAATGAGATATATGCCAGATATTCGCGTGTTAAATTGGTCTTCATTTCTTCAACGCTCAATAAGCAACTAGTGCAAACTGAGCCTAGAGACGGTTATCTCGAAGAAGCGTTCCTTGCGGTCATTTTCAGTGACGATGAAAGTGGAATCCATCGGAAAAAAAACCGTAAAAAGAACAATATGGTCCTAAACGGGACGTGAACCTAGGCAGCGAGCCGTATAATTTTGTAGTGTACCGTGCTTTTATGCACCTGTGACGCGAGGTAGTTCTCAAAAATCGCAGCTTTGTCAGCTTTTAGGACATGACGGACACCACTGATTTCATTGAAATTGACGGCATCACCTGCCAACACGCTGCACCCGAGTATAGGCCCTCTATTGATACTTGTGCAATGAACATTGAAAATAGAGGCTGGCATTTGCTCCAAGATAACCCGAAGGCCATTCCTTCGGAAAAGAATGGCACTGCTCAGCACGTTCTTCAAAAATGGAAGCTGCAGCGAATGTGAAAGTGAATGATTCTTCTTCTTTTTTAGTTCTTTCAGTGGCTGCAACGGGTTTTTTCTGTTACATCATTTTTTGCTAAGCAACGGATGAAAGAAAACGCAATGACATCAGGGTACTGTAGCGTTCGAATACGAATACACCAATGTTCATTGAAAGTTTTGAGAAAAATTGGTACACTTCATTTCAAGGTGAATACTCCAATGTTATCGGTCCTTAGATGTACCACTATCGATTTCTGTCGTTTTCAGCTGAGAAGTGTGGCATTACGATCTCTAGCGATTTCGTTACGGTTACGCGCTCATCAAATAGCGGATAGAAATAAAAAAGAGTAAACAAAAACCAAAAATAGTACGATAAACAAAAAACCAACCCAAATGGGCCCTCGTTTTGGAAATCGCGGAGTGACCACCAACTTGCCTTTATTTCCCTCCATAGACAAAGTGGCGAAAAAATTCGTGTGCGTGACAATTCACTTCCATTTTAGCTATTGCATAGAACATTTGTGCGCACATTTCTTCTTGAATATTTGATCGTTGCTTATTGGTCTCTCAGCTGTAAAATTAAAGCCACGGCGAAGGCCTGACAAAATTGTGACACCACTGCATCGCCTGCGGAGAGTGCAATTAGAACTCCTCCACTTCTTCGAGGCTCGTTGGTCCTCTGAGAAAGTGCCACAAGGCGGTAAATCAGTGAAACTAACTAGTAAGGCCCAGATTCATAAACGGACGAGCGGTCTCCAAAACCGCGGCGCAGCCAGAATCAGAGTCGATGAGGGATTGCGCTTAACATAGAAAACTTAGGATAAGTACAGTACCGGACGCGCCGCACTGATAAAACGGCGGCAGCGGCGCCTCGGAGCGCCGAAACCCGCCGTTTTTTAATGACTTCTTTAGAATTGGTTTACTTGCAAAAATAAGTATATATTCAAGCTTATTCGAGCTCCCCGCCGCCTATAAATATGCGGCGCGTCCTTTCCTAGCGTCCCAAGCTAGGAGTAGGGGGCCCACGTGGTGGCTCGAAGGAGCTGCCACGTGTGGTCCCACAATGAGCATGGGGCGCAAATGAACAGCCATTGGCTCTACCCGGGTCACCACGCGTGGACACAGGAACGGCGCATTTCGGCGCTCCGGAGCGTCGCTGCCGCCGCTTTATCGTTGCGGCGCGTCCGGTACTGTAGATAAAGGTGCGCGCCGTTCACAGGCTATGTCTCGGGGCTTATCGGTGGTTTACCTATGATGAAGCTGGACCTCATAGTGATATTGCAGCGAAAACCGGAATAGTTTCTCAACTTTTGATAGATAAGCAGTATTACTAAGAACAGTATTGGCCGACAAGATTATGTGAGCTAGCACAAGATGGCCAAGTAGCTCAATCTTCTTTGCCTTAATGATAGCAAAAAATGAACTTGGGCTTTGAAGTCGTAAAGGACAAGTTCTTACCGAACGACATGTCACATGAAGTGTACAAATTCCAGAGAAGAATATCAGTAGACAGCACCGAACAAAGGTGAGAAATCATCGTTTAGTTTCTTCCCGTCAAAAGAAAAGAGCGGCAGGCTTTTGCTGAGCGGCTTATGATGGATTGATTTTAACTTAGCAATTGGCCCAGTGCTGTACAGCTTCTGGAAGTCAACAAGTGTCACCTAACGGGACAACAATTTTTCACCTAGTCAGTATACATAAAAGATATCAAACAGCTTGAAAGTGCTCAGAATAATTTCAATCTCAAAGGCATGGCTAGATCGTATGGTAGCAGTTACAGCTGTATTCCAGACGGTGGTGGAAAAGCTGCAATGTTGAATCTGCCAAGCCTGTGTAGTGCGGAAAAGGACTCCGCTCTCTCATGATGTTCAGTGACGCTCAGTGAAAACAGCATTATCAACCCAAACCGATTTGACTCATCACTGACCGGAGCCGAATGAGGACATCTCAGACTTCACGCACCTATGGCAAATTTGCGAATTTGAGCAAATTTCTTCATCTGCAGAAGCCTTCGGGAGCTGAACGGTATTCGGAGTTCGAGGCAAAACATCCTGGGTTTTTCCAAGTGTCATTCTTTTTTAAATGAATGGCTTTCAAGCCAGCCTAAATTGTTGATGTTCAGTGCATGAATATTGTTAGAACGTTTCGATTTCTGAAATTGCGGTTCCAAACGCGGTTCCAGAAATCTAGAGGTTCTAGAATCTAGAGGGAATCTTTGTTTCAAAGTTACTTATGATGTGTATTGGGCTTGTATGAACATTTTTCGTATGGTTCTGATCCATATCTAAAATGTAAGAATAAATAAATAGAGGTAGGATTCAGTAAATAAATAAATAAATAAGTAAAATCGGAAAGACGAGAAGCCTCGAAGCCTCTCAGCGAGACGGAGGATAGAAGTATAGACCTTCTAACGATATTCATGCACTGAACATCAAAAATTTAGGCTGGCTCGAAAGCCATTCATTCAAAAAAGAGTGGCACTGCTCGGCACGCTGTTCTAGAATGGAAGCTGCAGCTCGGTGAATGATTTCCCTTCTTTTTTAGTTCTTTTGGTGGCTGAAACGGGATTCATCTACCACACCATTTTTTGCTCAATAACGGATAGAAAACAATGCACAGCATACGAAAGAAGTCCGGCACATCACTTCGCACAAATGTCTGCAGTTTCTATTATTAAGACATGCTCTTGCTAGGAAAGGAGAACACAGTGACGTGATCTGGGGTAGTTGATGTTAAATAGATGCCATGGAAAACACCAAGAATGTTTCCGATGGAGCGCACTTTAGCGGAGCATCACGGGACTGATCTCGACGACGTCAACCTACAATTTTGTTGATGGGAACACTAATTTGCGTTCGAGAGCGCCACAACATCCCAAAAGAGCCCTCGCTCAAGCCACTGCCGGACAACAACAGTAAAGGTCAATGAGAGTTGATCAGTGTAACGAATTCGAATGCACTAAGACCTTTGTCGGCTCGAAGAAATATTAAGCACGACGCGTTCTATTTTCAAAGCATTTTTTGCCATCGCTAATTCGAACAATTAATTCTCAAAAGCACTTCGCTTCTCACCCTCTCCACCACATGACGCTGATCGAGTAGGCTGATAGATGATAAACTGGTCAATTAGCTGATCAGTAGAATTTTTACAATTTTGTTCTCAAGTAGTGTTGCAATAGTCGGTTCTCACCGCAATTAGGATTAAATGGTGGCAATTGTTTAAGGCTGGGATGCGGTCGGAACCGCTGACTTTCATCTTGAACATGAACTACATAGCGTAGCACGCGTACGTGCTACGTGTGTACCGAAACAAATAAATATTAAGTAAAAATCATATATCCAATTTAAATTAATCTGCATATGTAGTTGTTTGTGATCTGACATTTCTTTCAAGAATATTATATTGCTATGATGTGTTACGGGGTGGAAAATTTATTGATGATCTGACGTTTCGACCTGCTCGTCGTCATCAGAACCTCTTCCCACCGCTGTTAGTGTAGTCAGTAAAGTGAATAAAATCAAAAATGTGATCAATTAAACTAAAAAATTGAAATAGAAAATTGTATTCCACGAATCAGCCTCGTAAGGCATAATGAAAACAGACCCTTCACACATCAATGCCAACGATTAAAGAAACGAGCACTTTGAAGCTGTTGCACGGTAACCGCCTCTAAAAGTTTTTGCACACTACGACGTAAGTTGCACGACGAACACAAAACAGAATTCCAGAAAAGTTCAACTCAGTAGAAGTGCAGCTGAATTGAAGTAAGCTCAATTTCTCTGACAATATGTGAGTTGAAGGCAACGGAACGAATAGCACTAAGGACACGCAGATTAAGTCACTTGTGAAAGGAAACCGATGTAGTTGAGATTCGTGTGGCGATTTCTTGGTTTATAAACCAAACCACAATTTATTCGTTAGACGACTAGTCTCCTTATAGGGCCATGCACTGTTAATCCATGTATCTTCGTTTTCCAAGTGAAATGACACCATTATAACCAAAAAGTCATTCGTCGTCGGAAAACATTTGAGTTTGAACCTTGCTAAGCAGGGAAATACGGCGTTTAACTGACTGAATTTCACGAAAATGTAAGAAAAATCTTGGTTGGGTATGCTTGTTTTGATTTTCGAGTCCGGCCAATGGGCAAGATTCGAACGTTCAATCACCAACTCCCACACATTCCTCAACTAAAGTGCAAATTAATTTGCTGTGAAGATAGCAAAGAATACGAGGAGAGGTTGAGGGAAAAAGGTTACCAAAACACAATGAAATTTTCGACGGGTTCACGTAGACGTATACGCCTTTAGGAACAGTCATTGATCTGAATACTCTTCTCAGTCGGCTTCCGAATAGCCAACTAAGATAAGAAACAACAATAAATTTAAAATACAACGGCTTAGTAATTGCTAGTCGGACTTTGAGTGAACATCAGCGTGATGAAATGTTGTTGATAATATTCTAAAACCCAAAGGAGATTGGTATGATGGTTCTTCCGACGGATATGCCTCCTTCAATAGTTAACAATAAATCGTCAGGTCATCAGAGCCTGGATTTATCAACGACATAACTGACATATACCTTAGAATGAGCCCCGAAACTACGCATTGTAACTACATATCTGGATATTGTTTTAGGATAAAAATGAGAACGCGACTAGTCAATGCGGTTTATTTATGGTATATATTGGATTTATTCCAACTGTAGCGCGATACCCTGATTTATATTCATGAATCTGGCTCGGAAGAAAAAGCGCTCGTGAGAATACCGGAGGAAATAGCAGCTTGAGTTGCACGTTAGTCCACTGGCATTCTAGCATGGATACGCGCTGAAAATGTAGCCTCGATTATCACAGACATACATCTTTGCTCATACGCACTTCTCTCCTACAATTTATCCTAAAACCAGCTTTTCAAAAGGTAACGTTTTGTTGAGTTAAGAACGAGCAGCTGACAGCACACTGTTCCAAAGGCGATTCTGCTGAGTACGCCCAAAAACAATGAAGAAATCGCATGAATATGTATTGCTTAGAGGCTACTTAAGCGTTTTCGTCATTCTGTGGAAAAGTTGGGAAAGCTATACCTTAATCACAGTCAAGCTATACCTTACATAACTCTCAAGATAGGGCAAGTGAGACTGAAGCAGGAGCTACACAGAGGCATGCCGTTAGTGAATTGTTGAAAGCCGTGAAGAGAGGCAAAACTAAGAAAATTTCAAAAAGGTGAAAAAAACGCGTAAAAACAAAGGAGAACTCCACTCAAAAAACAAGCAGCGGTCAACTAGAGTTCGAAGTCGTTGTCCTTCTTGGTTTATGAACGCCAGTAGCAATTAGTCGGCACCTCCTACACATCGGCACGTCGTTAGTGAATTTTCTAGAGCCGTGAAAGGAAACAAAACAAGGAGAACTCCAGAAAGAATGGCAGCACTTGTAAGAGAGCAGTAAAAGTAATACGTTCTCGCGAAGAATCACGTCTATCAACTATTCACAATTTAGGCAGCTCAATTCCTCCATCCGTCCACGAAAACGAGACACTCCAAAATTCAGACAGAAAGAGCTGTTGTAACCCGCAATCTTGAAAAATTTAGGGAAGAAGAGATGCTGAGTGCATCGTCGAATAATATGTGTTTTAGGCCTGTCCCGTGGAGGAATATTATGAAGACCGTGGAACACGTTAAGCAGCTACTGAATTTTCTGCCACTTTTGATACTCCTGAGCCTATCCCTTGAAAGAATTGATACAAGGGCTCGCATTCGGCCACAGTCACGAGCTTTCGGTTTTCAAGATAATCTTTTTACTATCAAAGATGCTCAGGCTTTGTGCTGAACCTGTCATATGTCACATAGGCCTGAAGATCCATAAACACAGAATAAGGTATCGTGCATGGAGAAGTACGGTCAGATATTACCTGACGCTAAAAATGTGCCGGTGTGGCATGTTTTCATAAGTCGACGATATAACTTTCGGTGGTGTTGGCAAATGGAGATCTGATGATGGACTTTCGGTATAGAATAGATAGTTTTTCAAATTTCAGTCGCTTTCTCGAACTTTCCTTTCCCAACCACTGCGGTCAACTACACTGCTTAATCAAGTACTGTGTGTAGCAGCAGTGTGGGAATAGAAAGGCTGACTAGAAATTATCCAGGAAAAAGCACAAGATAAATGTAGTTACAGTGGCCAAGGATAATCAGTCCTGTGAGAAGGTTGGCAATTGGTTTCTTTTCAGAAAAGGCACGGTGAATGGATCGCTGGCCTACACAACGGCCTGAGTAGCCAACAGCTGAGACAAGTGAGTGCCTTTGTCTCTCTAGACGAGTCTGCAACCAATTTAGTCACCTGCATGGAAGGCCTGGTTAATATTGGAGAGGATCGATCCCCAACTGTGCGGGCTGAAGTAGCCCCTCTCCTCACCATATCGCGAACGCCAGAAAATTGGAATATGCAAGCCGGAGCACTTGAGCTGACCAACCATAACTTTTATATTCCGCATAACGTTTGAGCTTAACCGCCTTCTTCAGAGCCCCGAACTCGAGATGTGGTGAACAGAACCTTTTCAGTGTTGACATCATGAATGACATGAAAATTCCGCTCCCTTGTTGTCTTCTGCGATGAATCTTTGGTTTGCGGAAGATCCATCCTGGTGGAATGGTCATGGGATAGCCCTTCTTCAATCTTTTTTCGATACCACTGACATAAAACTGCATGTGGCCTATTGCATCAAGTTCAGCAAGGACTATAGACTAGATTGTGATCCTAGATGGTGTTCAACAAAAACCGGACAAGGGTGTTCGTCAGCTAGTTGGGCGTAACGGCATATGCAAGATAGTTCTTCACGCGCATTTTTCTCCCGCAGTGCTCAAACGTTGGTCACTTTCCAATCCTACGGAACAGACGTTCTTGAACCTACCTGTCTGCTCCCATCGAAGTAGAACATCATCTGGGCAGCACAACGTGCAGATAGTTATCTAGACATCATGTGGAGGCGACAAAACTTCAGATGAGGGGTGAAGTAGTTCTTGGAATACCAACGCCATTCACATTCAAAACATCAAGTATGCATCACGAGCTTTGCACAATGAGCAAATTCATGTCGATTTATAGACAAACAGCACGAAAATCCTCACCAACATCAGTGCCATTTCACAAAACATGGCTTTGAGATCAGCTATGGAAAGCTTTGTATCAGCTAGAAGAACTGTTTGCAGAGAGAAATAGATCATAGCGCTATAACAAATCTGTCGAGTAAATGACTCATTGACAACCTCTCTAATGTAATACACCTGGAAATCCTTCACGATGCGAAACTGTACCACCTCTGAATATCGCGTCACGGAACGCGGACGTGGTTTCCTCAAAGACAACTGGTAGCGACAGGAATCAAGAAAATTGAATGTACACTTGTATCTTCTGTTTTTGTCCTACTGAAGGCACATCATACAGGTTCATTCCTCCTACAGCTTCGACATTAGAGATGATAAGCCTAGGCTCAAATCTTATGCATAGGTACAGGTGTGGGTTCTTGAGGGCTAAAAATCCAGGCTGGAATCTAATCCTTTCACCTTTGAAGTCGCGCTGGCGCGAAGCCAAAAAAAACACATGAAATGAACGAAAAAGAGCAACAACGTTGAGAACGGAACAATAAAAAAATATGAAATGTCCGATAACTAACAGTACAACAGCCGATGTTCAAACGTTGCCTCAAAGTACCAACGAGCAACTGAAATAACGCTTGGATGGGTTCGACCGATAACCATCATGGAAGCGACGCTCTTAACTGCACCACTAATCACCGCTCCTAGTATTATTTGAGTGCCAACCTACCACTCATTCCTCATTTTCTTGAGGAAGATAACGAGGAAGAAGACTTACAGGATAGTGGTGGTCCGAATAAAAATGAGGAAAATCCATTGAAATCCAGTGGAAAAAAAACTTCTGGAACAACATTGTACTGAGGAGGTGTGTTTAAAGGGAAACAAAAAGTTGGGAAATGACATTACGCAAAACGTTCTTGGTTAACATTTTATCACCTTTCGGATGTCGTGGCGCCGAGCCAGATTGTAGATATTCTAAAAGCCACCGCAGCAGTTTTTTGGTTGTAAAACGTGGAGCAGTTGTTTGGCACCAAACCCACTGAGCGAATGATTGGTCACATGGTCTACTGGTCTGGTCCATTTTGTGGAAACGGGCGAGGGCGAATTTCTTGCAGAAACCGATCGATAGCTAAGTGTGTGTGCTTGAAAAATCACACTGATTGGTTGATTGAACCTGATCCGGCTAAATACCTCAACTATCGTAGAGACTACATCAAAGTAGACTACCAGATGTGTCCATCATGTCGACTGTCCCAAGGTTCTGTCTTCTCGTCAAGCCATTTTACGCCTTCATTTGCTGTATCAGAAGACCATCTCAATCATCAACTGCTACTCACCACAAGCAGCAGCTGATGATTCGGAGCTAGATGTGTTCTACGGACGTCTGGAAGAAGTCGTTCAAAACGAAAAGTTTGTCGTCAGTGACTTCAACGTAAGGATCGCAAATAGTAATGGCGTGGACCACAGGGTCGGAAGATTTAGGATAGGCGATAGGAACGAAAATGGAAATTGTCTGGTTTCCTCATGTCTGCTACACGGCTCTACGACGGCAACTCGCTGTTTGAGAAGAAAAAACACCGTCGCTGTACAGAAGAATCACCTAACGACGCGAATCACGCTGAGATCGACCACATTCTGGCTAAGAGAAGATGGTGCCTTTATGCCCTTCCGTAGTACCATCTTTTTGCAGTGGACCCGATCACCACCTCCTGCGGTCTAAGGAGAGATTCGATGACAGCCTAGGGAAGAATACGCGTCATAGATCGAAGGGGAGAAAGCTAGCCGTGTTCGACGAGGATCTTCTGAATGAAGCTCTGTCTCATTTCGACTGGCGAGTCGCTGAGGACTCGACCGAAGACTACGAGCTGCTTCTCAAAGGACCACGAACCGAACAGAAAAAGCCGAGATCACGCATCGTACGAAAGGAGCAGCTATGGAAAGACTGCGACTTTCAGCAAAGTGCATAAAGGCAGAATTGAGGAAGCCGCCTAAAATTACGAAGTGTCTTACATAGAGTAGAACTGGTGCTGAACTCACAAAAATCTGCTTCACTGTTGAACCACTGTTTGACTTGGCCGTGAGAAGGATTTAAGTTGCACCACAACAACTAGACAAGGCATTTTAATGGCGTAACAAACATAACTCCTTCCCCGTCTGGTGTACATAAAGTAAGTCACCCAGGATCCAAATGGTGATTGAATACTTCCGAAAGCTTTTTTCAACTTCCTTGGTGAGTCTACTTGCCTCATTTAGATTTGCTCCCCATCTATTCTGGTCTGTTCAGAATGGAATATTGCTTTTTTTAGCTAACAGCGGTGTTTGGTTGAACAGGTTGGAGTGTCTCCAGGTACGCAAGCTCTGGTGACAACGATGAGGACTAAGCAGAAAGAACACGACCAAAAAGGCTTGCGCGTCAAAGTCAGCGATGAAAGTGGAGTGTGTCCGTCGAAAGTTGTTGTCAGCAACAGGACAAACGTGCTCGGGAAAGCGTGAAGCCATTACGATTTATAGCGTGAAATCCACGACCAAAATGCGAAGTCGTCGACGGCAAAATGACCCACCTCAAGACAACTCAATGACACATCGACAAGTGTCGTTCTCCGGTTTATTCTTTTTCTGGTTCCATAGAGCTATCGTAAAGTTTATGACCATATTTTGCGGGGTTGTAGTCCAAAGATCGTGAAATCATGGTATATGCCTTTTACATCAAACAACAATTGCTCTCAAATGGCTCTCTTCAGAGAACAAGTTACGTGCATCAGAATTTGAAGAAGTCGAACTTTTCATTTTTCAGACCAATTTTATTCTACACAGTGTACTTCGCAATTACAGTGCAGGCCAAAATGGTATTCGTTTTCACTTCATCGGATGTAACTCCTTAGGGACTGAAGCTCTTGAATTGATTTTCTCAAAGTTGACGAAAAGTGACAAGAGTGTACATATGCCAGTTCCACTTCGATGAGGGCGCGGAATTTTGCGGAATTTTTCATCAGTGAAGTAAAATGCGCGCTTTTAGAAAAGCGGCCTCATTGACAATATTTTCTCAACGACCCGGTCGTTAAGAAAATTAAGGTTAAGAAAATTCCCCATACACAGACTAGCTGAGTGCAGAGTTATTCTCTGATTGAGATCTTCCACTCTTGTACAACTTCGCGGAAAAAGCAAGAATGCCCACAAGAATACTGAGCGCTCTTCTGAAGTATAATAGAATGAACGAAGAAAATTGAAAAAAAAGATGAAGGGCAACTGAAAGATGAATGACCGAAGATGACTAGGAGATCTCAGAAAGTGGCAACTGCTCGGCGAAGATCCAACGAGACGAATGTGACCAGGCGACTATACCAGTGAAGTAATGCTTTTCCAGATATAGGGCTGATGCTACTTCACTCAATCGCCAGCAGCATCGACTAATGATCCCCTGTACTTAGCACTATTTGGCGCATAGTGAGGGGGGGGGGGGTGAAATCGCAAGAGATATAGTATGACAAATCTGGTTGAGAAAGATGAATTTTCACGCATGCGGCGCTGTAGACAACCGAATTATCGTTCACGGAACGAATGTCACGTCTTCATCGGAAATCCTTTCGTGAATCTATGAACCGATCATCGCGCTAAAAGTTGAGAACCTCTTTTCCTATTAAGAAACATTTTGTTGAAGGAGCACATCTTCCATAGGTTCGCACCGCTGAATGTTGAACCTGCAGAAGAAAGTACCGTCTTTAAAAATGAAACGTGACGAAATGGTCTTCATGAGTCGGCATGGAATTTTATCTTACGAAAACGGATTTTCATCGGAAATTGCTGGTGGGTTTTCGAACGTTCACAACAGAAAAGAAGTGAAAGCCTGCTCAACGACGTAGAACTACGATTCTGAATGGAGCATGGATGTGACAGCTCGTCCTTAAGGGATCAACGCAGACCACTTCTCCTTTAGGTTTACTTTTATCTAAATTCATCGAGACTGTCATCAGATTGTTAGCGTACATTGTAATTACCAAAATTATCTAGATTTAGAATTGAGACTGCACTTGGTCAGTCTTATACCAAAAGGGTCGCAAACAAGAACACATGTTACCTGTACAAGAACGTATGGAGGAACGGTAACGTCTTTAAAAATGAAACATGACGAAATGGTTTCCATGTCTCGGCATGGAATGTTGTCGTAAACATTGAAAACAAAACTTCAGCAGAGTCATCAGCGATTGGTCCAACTGGGTGCTTTTCCAATAAAGAATTCCTCCTTTATATTCCGTTCTTCCTTTTGGTTCATCCTCTCCTTTCCCAACTATCCAAGAGTAGGATCGTACCAAGTCAGAGTCAGCGATTGCTATTGAAGACAGGCATAGGGACAGTGAAAGCGTAACACCAGGATCCAGACGCGCATTTACCACTCGAGAAATGCACAATTCCCTGAGCGCATTCGCCTCTTCTTTTGTTCCATTCATATGTTGCCAAATTGGAATCGATGAACAATCCTTGTTGTCAAAAACCTCCACAACAGCAGCAGGAATATCCCACGATCTCTGGTGCCAAAAAGCTTTGTGGGTCATAAATATCCTTGTTTTCATCCGTGACACCGTATAGGAATCTAAATGAAAAAACAATGATGAAAAACTATGACGGCGAATGGGACAGGAATGTACGACGAAGTCAAGAGCGGTGCCACAAACAACGAAGACCCCAAAGGATAAAAGCAATACATGGAAAAGTCACAGCACAGGTGCAGTGGATTTTGGACAGAACTTCGTAAAGGAGAAGTCCTTATCTAAGTACACACCTAGGAGAGCACTTTAATTTCTGCACCAGCTGCAGAGATTCTTCAAAAAAATGAATTAAACACAACTTTTTGAGCACAAAAATGCTTTCAATTCGAGAAACTAACAAGAAATTGGGAAATCGGGAAACAAACCAGTTTTGTTCTTAAAGGGTTCTGAAGTTTTCATTCTCTACCCCGTTCAACTGTCCTGTCGAAGCATTGTTCTCTTTTAGAAGTGTCCTGTTGAGAAAACGGCAGTGAATAGCTCTCATCTAGTTTTTAATTTGAATCTATTCTTCTTGTCTCGAGAATCCATATTGTCGCTTTATCATGAACGCATAATTCAAATACGTTCTGAGAAGGCTACGAAAAAAGAAGATCTATGAAGCCGACGAGAGCCTTCGGACTGAATTCCATGCAAAGGGGAAATAAAGGTAAAAGGTTAAGGTGTCAGCGTTGATCAGTCCACTAAGGACGCACCCCGCATTCGTGTTTGATTCAGAATTCTTGTTCCATTCAGAAACGTAGAGTCTTGGTGAATGCGTATTTGACCTAAACAATGACTTGCGGGGCCAGACGCTATAGCAAGGCAGTGTCTTTCCCCTCATAGACAAGTCTGGTACCAGTTGCACCAGTTTACCCAACCCCGGAGGAAGGGTTGGTTACCACCCCCCACCCCCGATTCCTAATACCGCACCACACGCGCACCTCACACACATTAATCACACATTGATCCACTAAATCATGATTTGTAAATAATTTTGCTCCTCCTGATGATGGACGTTGAATTAATGTTTGTTGTTGAGTGTTTGTCATTCTTACGATGTTTTTGTTTGGCATTCCACTGTTACATATTACCTGTTCACTTAAGATAAATTAATTAGCTAATATTTTTTCATTTCTCTTTTATTTTATTTTATTTTATTCCATGTATTTTATTTCATCAATGGCGCTAAGTTTGAATGGAAAGTGAGTTTTGCCTCTAGAAAACGCTGTCTTTTACCGCTAGAACTCGAGCCTAAAAGCCGATTAACAACAACAATTCATAGGGTGTAGCAATTTATGGATGGCTCCATTTGTTCTGGGAATCAAAAACCTTCCGATGTACTTTTCATTTTAAATAGAATTGCTCTATAGCTGACGTTGTCCGTAAAACAGTCCGAAAAAACAAAACAAAAGTCCGTAAACAATGAGTACCTTGAACCGTAGGTGCATGAGCTATATTTTATGCCGGAAAATAGTGAACACGAAGGTCATCGAAATGATAGAGTGTAAAATAATAGGTTCCTAAATCAACATTAGGGTGTTGGAGACAATATATAATGGCTGCGCTGGAAACATAGGCACGCATCAATCATTATCTCTTCTCTTCCTAACGTCGTTCACAAAAAAGTTTTTCTAATAATTTAGGATGCGAACTGAACTAGTCCTACTGTTTCTCTGCGCCTGCGTCAGCGCCGTCTCAGTCACCGTCAGCACGCGGTTGGTAGAGACATCCAACAGTCCGAAAACTATCAAATCTAACGAGATGAACTCCTTGGTGGAAGTGAAAAAGGTTAGTTACAAGAACTGTGAAGGTTCTCATTGACCAACGGCGTAGACGACAACCAGAAAACATTTCAGTCTTTCGATTCCATGCTGCGGGATTTCCACAAGAAACTCGAGGAGCTCCACGGCGAGATCAGAGACCGGGTCGCTTTGGTTAGAAAGAAGCTGGAAGAGGTCGCCAAACGTCTGGAAGTGAGTGATAGCCCCAGGTTTCTCTTGTCATGCTCTTAAGAAACGCAATTTCAGAAGCCGAAGAGAACTAAACTCGATAGCTCGGTGACAAAGGGCCCACGCAAAGCTAATGTTAGTAAAGAAACTACAACTGTGTAGATGGCAATGACTTTTGCTGTGATGTGTTTCTGATATTAAAGAATTGTTGTGGGAAGAAACGAATAAATGTCCTTTGAGAAGTGGAGAGAAATGTTTGGTGGAAGATTTATACTTTCCATGTTGACTACCCCCTCCCAACCTCCACCATCATCAGACTCACATGGACCTGATTTGGCTACTAAGTGTTGATCGATAACTTCTCGAAGATCCTCAGTGAGCTCCACAAAGGATTCAAGATCGTGATTACACCATTCTACAACAACGTGAAGAGAGGTGTACGCCAAAGTGATACCATATCGTTAACGCGCCGCGGCATTCGTCAATGCGTATTTGCCTATACAATGATTTGCGGGGCCAGCCGCTACACCAAGTCTTTACCTTCCCAGGCAAGTCTGGCACCAATATACCCGACCCTGAAGGGATTTAAGGCCTTGTTGGCTCGCGCGGGGATCGACCGCTCGACCGTGCCGATGTAATCGTCGGAGCTTGGAAGAAACGAGAACAGCCTACTGTGTGACGTTTTCACACTTTTCTCACTAGCCTTTTGCAAACATTTCTCCCTATTAGTGCGTCGGCTTCATTTACCCATGCAGCCGATTCAGACGAACTAAAAGCGAAGCTGAATGACTACTCTCTTGACTTTCGTACGCAGCTGCTTCTGTGGAGTAAAAGTCAATGGTTAGCAAATTGGAGACGTTTCCGCTGTATATTATTTCCAACGGAACAAAAGAGTAGAAAGAACGGTTATGATAAAGTGAAAACGCGAAGGGAACTCAGGTGGCAGGATAAGTTCTAATGAGACTAGAAGACCATCCAACTGTAGAAACGCCTGAGAACGAGGTCTCCCGTAAGTAACCGCAGGAAGTGTTCGAAAGGAGAGATAGATACTTATATCATCACGGACGAGCTTGACGAGCTCGCGGCAACACCAATGGACGTCTTTGACTGAAAGCAGTGGCTACCGTTGATCGGAGTAATCGACCCAGCTGCGGTGGGAGACAAAACGCTAGAGAGAACTTCTGTGGCTTTTCATCGACCCTTAACTGACATTGATACTATCAGCGTATCGCAGGAGGGATATAAAAACGTGTCAGACGGAAAAACACAGCTTTTTTGAGAGCAGAGCCTGACGTCGTCGGAAATATCAAATAACAATCAGTGCGCCTGAATAGGCTTGTCAGAGGAGCTGAGGCATAGTCAAGAATCTCTCAGGTGATCATTGGTGAATCGCTAAGCTATGCGTCAGAAATACAATCTGCGAAGCGCAAAGTGTAATGCTGGCCACGAAAAATCCCACGAAACTTCGTCGGGTGTTTGCAAGTTGTGAGGTGTTGTCGTTGAAGACTGTAACTTCCTTCTGAAGCCGTCTTGATATCACCTGATCGGAAGGTTAAAACAGAAGCGTACTTTTTTTTCAAGAATTATGGCACATGCAACAGTTGAGCTTAAACTGCGCTCGGACTAACTTTGAAGTCGACAGATAGGTGAACATGTCAAGCCTCTTGAAAAATTTCCGACTAAGCAACCTCGAAAGAGCATACGAGCTAGAAAAAGCACTGCTGTTCAAAATTTCAAGGCACAAAAACCACTGCCAAGGTGTGTAGTAGAGAAAACCTATGATTTGTCGAGCGCCGAAGAGTCTCATTATCTCCAGCATTGGCAGTCAACTTCGGTAGATATTTTGCTGTTTGCAGATAACTTTTCTCTGATATTTTCCCTTTCAAAGACGAGAATTATAATGCAGATCGGTGGAGTGCACGCTTATCAAATCTTGAAGAAGGTGGAATGGAATGTAGTAAAAAATTAAGAACAGAACCACAGACAGAGAGCTCTACCACATAGGAATTTAAAGAGAATGAGGAGTAAGTGGTCAGTGGTGTACGGTGAACATAAACCACTAACTAACGTAAAAATAAACGAATGGCTGAAAAATGTGAGGAGCTGGTGAGCGATAAGATCTGCTTTAAGCTGCCTAAGTATAAACAACGCGGCGTCCGCCGCCTGCTCAAAGCTCCGCCCACACGAAGAGAAACTTTGTTCAGAGTTCTTCTGCTTGAAGATGTTCGTTGACAACGATCCCACGCTCGAGAGCCCAATACGCGTGTGACATTTGAACACTCGATGGCCTCCAGGCGGGTATTGGTGCCAAAAAAACTCGAAGGACTGCAACTAAGCAGAGCCCTCACATGAAACAAGGTCAACAAAAACTAAGTAACCGTCTAGCGACCGGGTTCATGACAGCTATGCGAGCTCTACGTTTACCTATACCTTAGCTGAACTTTGGTTCAAAGTAAAGGTAGAGATAAAGGTGTCAGGGTTGATCATTTCCCTAAGTACGCGTCGCCGCATTCGTGCTCTATTCAGAATCGTGGTGGCATTGTGAATGCGTATTTATCCTATTCAATTACTTTCAAGGGCCAGCCGCTGTACTGTAGCAGTGTCTTCACCTACCGAGGTAAGTCTGGTACCAATTTACCCAACTCCGAAGGAATGGAGGGTTCGGTTAGCCCGGTCTAGTATCGATCGCTCTACTGTGCAGGTGTCAGAAGCGCCTTTTACCGGGCGCACCAACTTTAGTTTAACAAAGGATCAATAAACGAGAAACAACTACTGAAAATTGGAGCAAGCTTCGGGAAAATGGAGCGATGATGCTCACGTGGCTTTATAAACATACCCATGACCGCTGTTCTTCCTTTGTTGTGACCAAAGCGTTGCTCTGAAATCTTGACACATGCTGGATGAATAACTAACAGCGATTGCGTTCCTTTTACTTCAATTCTGTCCTTTTCCTAACGATTACTAACGAGAATAAATAACATCACAGTGGAGACAGATTTCAGTGGTCGCGGTTAATGAGTCCTCTAAGGACACGCCGCGAACTCACGTAGCATTAGAAGTCGTAAGGTCGTGCTTCAATCGCATTTGACCATTGTGTGCAGTTGTGTTCCTCCTTAACTCTCCTGAATATTCACAGTGCCAAAGCGCATTCGTCTAAAAGAAGGATCAGTCTCCTCATGAATCTTCTCGCTCTCTGTTCCAAAAATGTGGTGTAATTTGTAAACTCCGAAGAATGAACCATAACACCCTCTTTTGCAAAAACTGATCCAAAGTTGAAATGTTTCCCCTTGTCCGCGAGTTCCTCTGACCTTGGATACACAAAGTGCAGATAGCGCACCCACTTCATTCCGCTGTTCGCATCCATTACTTAACGTCGTTGGTAAGCCAGTAAGCATCAGTAAGCAAAGGCCGAATATATGCTGATTCAGTATACAGTACTTTTCTTTCACAGATATTTCACAAAACATAAGGGAAACTATCCAAAAAGCAAGGTTTTCAGCATTAACTAGTGCCCTGAGGAGACGCCGCCGTCCTCGTGTTCCATTCAGAATCGCAGAGGCCAGGTGAATGCGTATTTGGCCTATACAGCGACCTGTGGAGGCGAGCAGCTGAACCAAGTCAGTGTTTTTACCCTCCCAGACGAGTCTCGTTCCGAATTACCCGTTCCCGGAAGAATGGAAGGCTTGGCTAGCCTGAGGGAAGATCGATCGCATGGACGTGCAGGTGTAGTATTATAGTAATATCGCCCCTTTCTATGGCGCCATGCGCCCCTTTTTCACTGAACCGTTAGGTGCAAAGTGGTAAATGTAAAGTTTGGCCCGCCGCACACCATTGTACTTTTGCACACTAGGGCACATATCTTCGTGCTTAGCGGCATGTGTTTCACTGATGTTATTTTTGCTATTGTTCTATCTATCTAAATTCTAGAACTTGTTCTATTCTTGTCAGATCATTTTCCAGCTGTTGGATTTTTTCGCTTAATCCTTTTGATTGGAGCTATCTCACTTTATGTGTATAAATAAATTGCTGAACTTCTGGCTTGTTTCAGGCACTTAAGAAGGCGAGGTCGGCGAAACGTGAGCCCGAATAAAGTGTTAATTCCAATCTTGATTGGGCTGCAGACATCATACTCTTTTCGGTGACTATTACTATGTCAAGATTCATCGAGAGTGGACGTTGCAGGATTCCATCAATTTAAGTTGACATTCCCGCACCTAGATCATCTAATCTTTGCACCTGATGTTCTTGCATTGCCGGGGTTGGATTCGGGTGGGCGCCGCCAGAAAACGTTGTTTGCGAACGCGGAATCTTTTTCCTATTTTGCATCGGCCATAGGTTGCAGCGCATAAACAACATAAACACCGAATTCGTTATAAGCCAAGCGAAGCGAATTCGCCTCGAACGACAACGGAAACACCCGAACGGGGTGGACGCCAGCTGAATTCCACCTGCCTATCCCTTACCACTGAATCGGGTTGTCGGTGGAGATTACGGAGGTCAGATAAAAAGTTGAAAGAAGCGCGCAGGAATAGAATCTTGAGCCAGCGATCAAATTGTTTATTTGATTAGTAATTTTATTTTATTGATGCACTGGTAAGAGACGTTTCTGACGCCCTCATATAATAATCGAGCGACCAATTCCTGTCCGAGCTAACCAAGCATTCAGTCCCTCCGGGGTCGGGAAAACTAGTATCAGACATATCTAGGAGAGAAATACACTGGATTGGAAGCGGCTGGTGCCGAATGTCGGCACTACCGCCGCGCGTTGGGCGCGACCGCCGCGCCGTCGCGTAGGTCAATCGCGCGGCGGTCACGTTGGCCGAGCTGCTCGGCATCGGACCGCCGCGAGGGCTCGTTTATCGCCACTTTCAACGAGCTAAAAACGTATGCAATTCGATATGCGTAAAAACGTCTAATGTGCTATCTCATAGCGCAAGTCCTCCTCTTTCGAACGGTATATATTGTTTGACAAAAATATTCCAACAGAAGGACCAGTGATGCTGTGTCCAAGTGGTAGTCGTTGTTGCTAAATTTCGTTTAAAATTCAGCGTCGTGAAAAACTAAACACATCTTCTGATAGAACGAGAAATTCTGACTTAAGACATATAGAAAGAGCTGCAAAAGTCTCCACACAAAGAGCTAGCGTTCAGTCAAAAAATAATTGACGACTTTTGGGTCACTCGACTTGAGGGCCTTAAAGTTGCCAAAAACCAAAAGCAATAAAAAACGCAATAAAATATCTTGTAGCAGGCGGCTTGCTCTTTCCAATGGTGTGCAAAAATTTACGAAAAGTTCCACTTTTTTTTTGGAGAAAATGCCGCAATGGGCTATTTTTGCGACATTTTATTTTCCATTTCACTGGTAAAAAAATTAGCAACATTTCGAGTTTCCATCAAAACGAAGTACATATTCTAAAACTACAAACAATTATCTATCGAACAGTATACAGCTCGTTGCCAGTGCTTTCCCACTAAACCTACAGATGGACGATGAAAAAAACGGCAAGGACTTATGAAATATTAGGTCATTTCATAAGTCCTTGCCGTTTTTTTCATCGTCCTTCTGTAAGTTTACTAGGAAAGCTCTGTCAAAGAGCTGTATACTGTTCGATAGAGAATTGTTTGTAGTTTTAGAATATGTGTTTCGTTTTGATGGATACTCAAAATTTTGCTAATTTTTTTTACAAGAGAAACGGAAAATGAAATTTCGCAAAAATAGCCCTTTGCGGCATGGAATTTTCGCCAGAAAAAGTGAAACATTTTGTAGATCTTTGTACAATATTTGAAAGAGAAAATCCCCTTCTACAAAAAGTTGTGTTGCGTTTTTTCATTGCTTTTGGTTTTTGATAACTTTAAGGTCCTCAAGTCGAGTGACCCAAAAGTCATTATCGCGCGACGGTCGCGTTGGACGACCTGCGCGGCATCGGGGCCGCGATAGAGCTCGTTTAGGGCCACTTTCGAGGGGCTAAAAACGTATTCAATTCGATATGCATAGAATCGTCTAATATGCTATCTTATAGAAAAAGTCTTCCTCTTTCGAACAGTATATGTTGGTTGGCAAAACTATCTCAACAAAAAGACTAATGATGCTTCGACCAAGTGGTAGTCGTGGTTGTTAAATTTTGTTTAAAATATAGTGACGTGAAAAAATACACAGATATTCTGATAGGGCAAGAAATTCTGTCACAAGACGTATAGAAAGAGTTGCAAAAGTCTTCACACGAAGAACTAGCGTTGAGTCCAAAAATAATTAACGACTTTTGGGTCACTCGACTTGAGGACCTTAAAGTTATCAAAAACCAAAAGCAATGAAAAAACGCAACACAACTTTTCGTAGAAGAGGATTTTCTCTTTCAAATAGTGTACAAAGATCTACAAAATGTTTCACTTTTTCTGGCGAAAATTCCATGCCGCAAAGGGCTATTTTTGCAAAATTTCATTTTCCGTTTCACTTGTAAAAAAATTAGCAAAATTTTGAGTATCCATCAAAACGAAACACATATTCTAAAACTACAAACAATTCTCTATCGAACAGTATACAGCTCTTTGACAGAGCTTCCCTAGTAAACTTACAGAAGGACGATGAAAAAAACGGCAAGGACTTATGAAATGACCTAATAACCTAATATACCAGTTCAGTGTCCTACCTTATCAGATAAGTCTGTTCCAACTTACCCGACCCGGAGGAATGGAAGGTCTGGTAAACTCGGGCGTGATTGATCGCTGGGTCATGTGGGGGATAAAGTCTTGCTTAGCCGGGGCGAGATTTAATGAAGGAGTCAGACTGTAGATCCAGAATGGGATTCCATCAGTTGTGTAGCTGCTGAAAGGGGAAGGCAGTGTGGTCGAATTAGGATAGAAGAGTAGAGGCAAACAGCGTTAAAGTTCTCGGAATCAAAATGACGTGCAGGCAGACAGACAATGTTCTGAGCATGTACAGCAAAGTGGCGACAATTGGCTACAAGAAACAGTTTTGCAAAGAAGATAAACTGGATGGCTTTCAACCATTTTCTTAGAGCACTGCCCCTCAGAAACAATGTTGCTATTCATGCAGTTTTATAAACTACAATCTATAAACTATAATCTCTGAATGACATTCATTTGCTCCACTTGCATCGAAAAAGGATTCTGTAGATGCTAATGAAGGAAATCAAATGAAGGAGAAGACTGTCCGAAGTCCAAGTGCTTTGTCGAATCTTCTGCAGCAGCAAGCAATTATTGTAACTTGCCTCTCATACGAGATTCAACTGAGTCTGCTCGATTTCAAGATAATAGTTTTCAACTACGGCTACTTCGCTTCTCTGGACATGAAGTTTGAAGATTGTAATTTTCATTGGAAAAAACTCAAACTAACTATCAGGATGAAGACGGAGCTCACCGTGAAACCTGAGACACTGCGGTGTCATCTTCAGGTGTTTTGCCGTGAACATATGTTTCGCTTATAGGATTAGGCCGAGCAGCAGAAAACAAAGCAAAAATAGCTGAAGGTAAATGTGAAAAAACATGCCAAAGGAAATATCAAGTTTCAGACAACGACGCATACTGCGTAACAATCCAGGAACATTTCTCGCGAAAGCTAGTACTGCTGCAACGCGGCTTCTCAAGGAACTGTGGTAAAATATAAAGGTCGTTAAATTATAATCAAATATTTTTTCTGAACTATGACCAGTGCTAGACTGGGTTAAAAGCTTAATTATCTTCCAAAACTAATGCATAAAATCAACTTGTGGCATAAATTATCGAGTCTAGGCAAGCGTCTGCTTAAATCGTGCGATACGCTTTGTGTACCAAACATGCTGCGTTTAGCAGAAGAAGGCAACCGTTTACTCAAAGCAAGCGGTTTTTCAATACGATGGATCGTAGGAGTTCGAAAGCTCAGGTTCCATGTTTCAGGCTACAGTGTGCTTGTGCATTATTCACTTCCTCGTAGCCACATCAGGAGAGAAGCGCTTTTTTCGCTTTGCAACTTCATACCTGTTACATTGAACTTCTGTGAAAAGCTCATTATGCTGCAAAAGGAAACGAGTGCAGTTTAATTCAACTAATGAGGATGTACCTTTGAAAAGATAACGGGAAAATTCGGTAAAAAACACTTTGCGGAAAACTAGCATCGAATTGTTCGGGGTGCACTTATTCTCTTTCATAGTGAACCTCCTCAAGAATTGCGTCTACCAATTTCTTTTTCCCGTTCCACATTGATGGCTCTAAGTTGATCGGGGCTCGGAGCATTGGGTAACTAAGAGCCATCAATGTGAAATTGGAGGAAAAACGATGAGCGCGGGATAGCTAGAAGACCAACGGAAGTTTTCATCAGGTTGTGAATATATGAGAAAGACGTAAGGCATCTGTTGTGAATTTTCACGGCTAAACGAGTTCACTTACAGGTTTAGGCTTCTTGCGATTTTCGGCCCACCCACTGCCAGTCAGCAAAAATAGATTACGTACAGTAGCGGTCAAAAAGATACATATGTCACTTTTCATTTTTATGCACAAATAGGTCAAATTAAAACGAATCTCACACCAATCAATAATTCTGGCAACTCTATTCAAAAACATGTCGAAACATACCGTTTTTGCGAGCTCTGTGTAGCCGGACGTAGCCCTAGGGGGAACCGAAGGATGCAGATGTCACGTAATCGACCGAAGCCGACAATCACCGACCTCATAAAAGCAACCACGGGAAGACAGGTTAGTTTCGATAAGTTCTTAGCTGGCCCAGTACGAATTGACAGTTGACGTCCTGGGCGCCGATACGCATCGAGAGGCATGGCTTCGACTCGGCCCCTGACGTAGGTATCGTAGGACGTGGAGACAGACCAGCTGACCCATGGGAATAGTGGGCGTTGTAGGATCTTAAATAGTAGGAGATAAGCCAGAATCACATGTAGGGTTCTGTTATGTAGCAATACCAACCATATTAGAGTCGTGCTTCTACAAGATGACGCTAAATGTGTACTAATATTGCATAGCCAGACGGCATAATGAGAATATGCGCACAATGTGCAGGAAGCCCAGCGAGTAAAAAACACGGCGAAGTGAAGATGGGAGCGGTGCACGCGTAGGTGGCACCATCAAGTGTCAGTAGTGCCCGGCATGTAGGCGTTTTGGGTCTAATATATTCAACGTGGTCATGACAGACCGTAGTAAGCCTAGCGTGATTTGACAAACTCCCGAAATCATGATCATTAAGAGATGCTGCTCGTAATAACTACAGTGATGCGCGATGGAAGTACCGGAAAAGGTAGGAGTGGAGCGACAGCACGTTTTTGTGATCTGCAGCTCGGGAAAGAACCAGCTTCACTCCGTGGTACTTCGTCGACAAATATTAATGATCATTCACTATGGAGTGATTAGAAAATGAATACATTCGGAATGAAGAAAGGCCCGTTTAAGGTTGAAAAAAACGAGAACACAAATGCTATCCTCTGTGAAATAGAGCTGCATAAAGCTGAAAAGGTAGTTTGACATGACAACGATTCTCGGATGAGCTCAAAATCTATTTCCGCCTTGGTTTCGGCTTGCATCAAGTCTATATCACTCCCATGAGCTGGTGTGCCCCCAGTGATTCGAATCGATCTCTCGTGCCGATCGCGTTCACATGAGTTCAAGTGCTTGGTCAGAAACATACAAACGCTGCTATAAATCCCTCCGGGGACAGAGGCTGACCGGCTTCGATCGCTTCTTTTTTGTGATCATGATTTTCATGAGTCTTTCAAATGCAGTTGTCAGTTTCTCAAAGGCCAAGAAAACTTGAGACGCCAGTCATACATCTAAACGTAAAAGGTAAAGGTGCCGCCGTTGATCAGTCCCCTGAGGACGCGCCGCCGCATTCGTGTTCCATTCAAGTCGTAGAGGCTTGGTGAATGCGTATTTGGCATATACAATGACCTGCGGGGGCCAGCCGCTATTCCAGGTCAGTGTCTTTGCCTTCCCAGACAAGTCTGGTACCAATTTACCCGACCCCGGAGGGATGGAAGGCTTGGTTAGCCCGTGCCGGGATCGATCGCTCGACCGTGCGGGTGTCAGCAGCGCCTCTTACCACTGTACCACGCGGGCCCCTCTATGTCATACAACTAGCAGCTAGAAAATACCAAAGTAGGGAGCACATTTTTGAAGGATCAGGACCCACATTTCGGCGCGTTTTCAAAAGTAGAGGGCGAAGAAACTCTCAGCCATTTTCCCACTTAGTAGAGCATGTGTAGGCATCTCACACCGGGATGAGCACGCCTGGAGGTCTAGAACGTTTCGAATGGTGGTCAGAACGAGAGTTGGACCAGAATCGATGGTCGTTCCGACTTTGATCATAGAGATTATTTTTTGTGAGGGTGGGGAGGCCGCTCTAAAATCATTCTGCTGAAATGTGAGAGGTGAGACACATCGGAAGAGAAACAAACAAAACATAACCATGAGAGGATGCATCAGCCTTCTTCTGTGAGGTGTGTCATTCATGATAATGACAAGCAGTCCCTTGTGTTTACTGGTGAGCAGTCAACAAACAAGGAAACTGAACAATTCTAAAGCCTAAGCTGCAAAGCGGGACCATCTTGTCGTTCCACTGCATCCACACGAATCTCTTCCACTTTCTCAAACGGCCAATAACATTTTCCAGTGGAAAGGAAACGTTTCATCTAAGCTTATGGGACTTTCTGTCGAGAAACGGTCGGCTCCAGAGGGATGTTGTTCTTTCAATTCGGCCCACTCCACCGTGTCAACCGATCACCTCAATAAAAAATGACAGCACGCGTGCATGGAGTCAACAGTGCGTACTTATTCTTGGAGCTTCAAGATAGACAGGGTTGCTTTATCTTGGAAATTTTTGATGCCCATATGTGGACAATGGAGGACGATCGTTGCAAAAAAGAGCGATGGGCTCCGCTGCCGACCACTACTTGAAATCGCTGAGAAGAGAAACGATGGAGACAGATCATGCTTTTCAGCCGCGTTTAGCTATAAGTGGCACGTTACTGTAACACGATGCGAGGCGATTGAGTGCAATATAATATATTTGTCAATAAACATATTATTATGGCCCTTAAGTGCACTACTGAGCTTGTTGTGTTTGTGGTATGAGCCTTAGGTACTCATCCTGCAAAACAACGATTTACCCACGTACTAGGTAGACATCTCGAATATACCGTGTACCATCCAACACTCTATGTCTTGGGTAACGGTCGGTTTTGTGGGCAACACCTCTAGCTCCGGCACTTTCCTTTCGCAGTTTATTTACAGCTAGTCTTCGGTCAACAACTCTATACTTAGGGTGCATTCGATTATAGTGAGAAGTATGATCGAATGCACCCTAAGTACAGAGTTGTTTTTGAGGCTCTTGAGAAAATTCAAGACAGGTTTACGTATAGGTGTTTCGCCCGTATTGGCTGTACATCTATCTCTTATAATGAGCACCTTCGTAGACTTAATGAAACCACCCTCGAGGTGAGAAGAAAAGTTAACGATTTAACATTAATGTACAAGCTCGCCGCTCGTGAAACCTCTCTCAACTTTGGTGACTTAATTGAGCTGTCTAATACAATCGGTACCAGCCGTGGTCATGATTGGCGTGTCCGGTCTTGTAGACCATTGTCACGAGCCTTGGAAGGAAGCTTTTTGGTCAGAGCGGTAGCAGTGTGGAACTCCTCCTGATGGACTGTATCTTTGTTTCCTTCCTCTGCGGTTATGGTGGGGCTCAAGTGCTCGGTGCCGGTACTTACACTTCACCTTGCTCACGTTGGATACCATTTATTCGATTCTACGTTTAGGCCCGCGACCTCCTAGCAGGTGCTTATCTATGCAGTCATGTCTTGACTGCTAATCTCATTCGTATTATCATCCAGGTGCCCTGCTTGCAGTAGTATCCTGGCTTTCGGGCGAATCCTTTTCTCTTGTCTTTGAAGCACTTTTCCCCTTGGGGCGTGAGTAGCATGGTGCTTGTTATTTTGCTCATTGCATTGGAGCTAACTTGACCTCTCCATTTCCTCAGTTGCATGACTGACTACATCAGGCTATATATCAAATCAACTCGTCCATCAGCTGGAAGTGTTAAGGTTCTGTTATTCGCTATTTTGTGTGTTGTCCATGTCCAAAAAGTGCTTCCTGACTCTTGCCCTATTTTTTGCAATCTGTTGTTGGATTTTCAGTTAAATAAATAAATAAATAAAGTAAGGGTCGAAGCAATGTAGTTAATGTTGACGAGTAACATTTCCCCTATTATTGAGAAGATTTACAAAATACCATATTCTACGATACTGGTACTAGGCGTTCGAGATTTCACAAGGAGCTCAGTTATGGACCATCGAAATGAGTCTCATTCGTATAACCAAAGGCTTCTTATCATTCACACCGTTCTGTAGATTTCGAAATGATTGATGTGATCAACTAACAAGGCGTGATTACCACGTCGCAAGCATCTGTTGGTTAATTCCGCCGTTTTTCTTTCGTCTTAACGACCTTTTCGTTGAAATTGAAAATGTCATCAGAACTGCCATTGAAGCTTCAGTGCGTGGGCGGACAAGTCAGTCGTCAAGTACATCGAGCCATTCTTAGGATTCTGAACACGACGGAAGAGTCGAAACGTCAAGACAATAGATATTGATCCACCCACTAACCTACAGTCAACCTCATCAAATAAGAAAGATCTTTCAGGGAAGGAAAACTTGAAGAATTCTACTAAGCTTCCCTAATTAGATGCAAGGGATCTCAACTCTATTGTAGCACTGAGAAAATGAATTTCATTTCCAGCTGTCGGGATCATTAACTAACTCTGAATGAATAGACGTTTTATTATTCGTTTTTTTTTCTTTAGTTTTCAGAGGCAATAATGTTGAACATCTGCAGATAATTTGCAAAGAGAATATTTCGTGCCGATCTCTTGTTAATGTATCCCAAGTATGTAAAATGTAGTTGTTAGGAATTCGAAGAAAGGTGCTGCTGAACGGGTGCAAAAAGACGTGCTGTCGTCAGGAGGAAAGTTTCTTACGATGCGACTGTGATGAGAAAAAGTGAAAAAGTCAATCAATGATATACAGGGTGTCCCAAAAAGATGTATGCACTGTTTGAAAGGCCATAGCATATTTATTTTTTGTTTTTTATTTTACTCCCATTCCTCAGACTTGCTTCCAGCTTTTCTACAAAGTCAACTCCTAGAACGACCCTCACCCCTTACATGACTCGACGTTACGACCCCACCTTCTGTTCTCGAACCGCAAACTTGAGCCTGCAGCCGAGCCATTTCCGTGCGTACACGTTGCTGGTAAATGAATCGACGACCAAATTCTTTCCACACATGCGTCTTTTTACTAACAAATACAATAGACATGGGCTTATAACGACTTATGTTCTTCTAGGATATGAGCGAATTTCCACCTCAGCGACCACTCGCCTATGATGTGAACAGCAATCTCTGACCCATGTGTTGAGGACGTAGAATGTCTCGATCAATATGCAGTTATATTGTAACTGGTGGTCTTTTAGGTGCAATATATTGAATTTCTATCACCGGCTCATGACATTCATGGCACGTTATGGAAACTTATCTCAGTAGCCGTTCCAGAAAAAGTAGGAGAAGCGCAATTGAAAATTAAGATTCTGAACACCACACGTTGGTGTGAGAAACACTCCACTGATTCACATTTTCAGCTCGTTAAAAGGGAGAATAGAAAGCGGAAACTCGAGCGGAAACTTCTCGAGATGCTGGAAAACAGCATAAATTCAAATAACTGCTACAAACCGTAACTTCAGCTCGAGAGAAGTTACTCGAATTTACGGTGGTTGTCTAAAGTCTCATTCTAAGGGAGAACTGACTTTCGGGGCGGACGGACCAGTTTTCAAAGAACCGGAAACGGTTGCGTAACGGCTTAGAAACGGCGACGCATGTTGTCGGAAACCAAAATGACTTTGGCGAACTTTTGATCACTGATTCTTACCGTTTCACGGTACCTTAAGCAACATAATAACGCACCGTCGAGTGGGATATGTCGTCTGTTGCACCAGGGGTTTCTTGAGAACCCTCTAATGTGAAGATAAAGATCTCATCTAGAGGCATCGTTTTGTTTGGTACCACGGCAGATGTTGGACTCGCTGATGGGAAAGTTGAACGCTTCCGGAAAGCAGCTCATAAATTATTCGAATGTAGGGCGCGAAACCACACCGTCAAATAACAGCGCGGAATTGGATTCGTTAACCTAGGCGTTCTCATAGCCCATGGTATCTAGATTCATATAGAACGGCACTCCATCCAACGCTCCATCCAATACAACAGGTTCGTTAACAGAAAGATAACAAATCGAGACTTCTTCATTATAATCTGTAGTGGATTTCATAATCAGTCGCTTTCGAAGTGAATGAAGTTTCAATAACGGCCAATCAGCTCTATTTCCACCTTTCAAGCCGATAATGCTGTGGTAGTTGGCGACTTCATGAGACTCGAGGGGAATTTTCAAACTATCTCTTCCCGATTGCCATACTTCGGTTTTATTTAACATTTCGTCGAAGTTTCACACAACATTTCTGTGATATGTAATCTTTTCAGACGTCAAATGTACAATAAATGTTCTGCCAAAAATCCAATATTCGTTGATGATTCGCTTTGCTTGGTAAGGATATTAAACATATTCAAGATAATTCATAGAGATGATCTGTAATTTTCACATCGACCTCAAAGGTGGATGTCTAGCCGCCAGCGAATTTCGAGTATTTTTGAGTATTATGAGGACTCTTTACTGTATTTTACTTTACATTACTGAGGCGTGAACGCTTGCATTCACGTAAAAATATAACACAACGGTAAATCTTGAACTGAACAGAAACACAACAAGTGACCCTTATTGGAGCGGTATGAAATGTATATCTTATGAAGGATTTAAAAATGCATATCATATCAAGGATTGTTTTCAACAAACATAGCATGAGAAAAGCAAAAAGGAAGACTCAAATTGAAAGTGAACAAAAGGTGAAATGGCGTGCGTTGATCAGTACCCCGTATCCGTACTCCAACCAAATGCGTAAAATCTGGTAAATTTGGAATGTATAATAACTTGTTGAAGCCACGAGCTGTTTAAATTAGTGCCATCACCTCATCAGACCAGTCCGGTACAAGTTTACCCGACTCCGATGAGAAGGAAGGTTTAGTTAGCCTAGACGGGGATCGATCGCACAACAGTGCAGGTGTCAGGTAAGCCTTTTGTCACCGTCCTGTTTTAAGTTCACTCTCGAAAACGCCCAGGATTCAACGTAGGCTGACAACCAGGCATTCGTTATTGCACTCCACATTGTTTACAACTTCGTGCAGAAATTTTGCAAGTTTTTTATTCAACTTATGGTACGCGAAGATTCCTGCTTATTCGAAAGCTTTTTCAGCTGGATCGAATGACATCACGTTGCACTTGTTCAAAAGAGACTTTCTGAATAAGCACAGCTCGACGTTGCAAACGTCTTTCAAGAGTGCAGAGTACAAAACTCGAGAAAGAAAAAAACAACATTATCCGACAATATCATACATCTGCGCCATTTGAAACAAAACTCTGCTCAGTTCCAATGAAAGAAAGAAACCAAACAGAGTAAGGGCGAAGTAACCGAGAACGAAATTCTGCAACTTTTTCACCCAACTTCTTTTACGTGAAAATTCTTCTTTATTATTAAAGCCTTCTTTGATTGGATGGCGTCATGTTGCACTACCTCAGGAGAGATACTCCACTCAGAGTGCGAAGCTTGGAAATGGGAAAATTTTGGACGACAATATTATACACCAACGCCATTTGCAACAAAACTCGGGTCAGTCTCCATGAAAGGGTAAGGTCAAGCAGAACAAGGAGGTGGTATAATAATATGTAATGTAGTGATTGTGATTCATCACGCATCTTTGCGATATGCTTGAATGACCGATTATGAAGATTTCAGTTAACAGACTCATCAAATAACCATTAATGATTTTCTTAACTGGCAAAGGAAAGTACTCATGGTAAATGGTGAAGTTAGACATTTGGAATCGATCAGTCCACTAAGGACACACCGCGGCATTCTTGTTTCATTCAACTCGTAGAATCAATGTGAATGCGTATTTGACACAGAGACGCCCTTGCGGGGCTAGCCGTAGCATTAATCGGTGTTTCTACCTTCCCAGACAACCAGCACCAATTTATCTGAGCACGGAGGGATGGAAGTCTTGGTTAACACCGGCGAGGATCGAACACCCGGACAGTACCACCTCTTGCCACTGCCCCAAGTTTTCATGTTAGGAACGGAAAACTCCTGACTAATCGAAACGGTATTCCACGATTCCGCAAAATTAAAAAAGCAAGCGTCTGGGCACGTGGACCCGCAGCTTTGGTCTTCTGTTTTGTCGACTTCCTATCGTTCATTGAACATTTGTTCCTTTAGCATACTAGCCGGTGAGCGTTTCAGCGCAAGATGAATATACTTTGGTTACGTTTGTGATATCATTTACCCCATTTACACTATAAATAAATAAACAAATAGTCCCATATTTGGACGTCATATGTAATAAGTGAAAAAGAAAAAAATTAGGCAATTTATGTGCTGTATCTGAGAACTCGAAGCCAAATTTAACATACATAAATCCGGCTTAGGTATGGGTGCCAATGATAAGGTAAGGTAAAGGTGCTAGTGTCGATCAGTCCTCTGAAGACTCGCCACCACATTCGCTTCCCATTCAGGATAGTAGAGACATGGTGAAGTTGAGTTCGTTGATTCAGAATAATGATGATCAATTTTATGATCTATCCACTTCAGTAAATAAAATAGCGAGTTAGACTAAAAACTGCTCAGGCGCGAAACACTCGAAAAATGCGCTAGCTGCGCAGAAGCGGGCAGAAGCTGACGCGAGTCAGTCTAGCATCAGCTGCAGTAGAGTTGAAGGGCAAAATTTCGAGCATTTTTGAAATCTCTGGGGATATGCTCAAATGGCTTTGAAGACGTTCTCGAACTTCTAGAAAAATGTGCACAGCAGAAAGATGCTGTAAATCTTGAAGTCGTTGAACGACCACGACACTTCTATTCTTATCCACAGATTCGACTGAGCTTCTCTTAGTGACAGAAGTGGAGCTCACTCAAAACATATTAGATACGTTTTCCATTCCTCGCCTTCGCCATTCTTTCTTTTTGGGCTTTAAACTTCGAGATCTATTCAGGCAAGCAGCTAATATGGTTCTTGTACATTCGAATTTTCCAGGTGGATTCTTGGTGACTTTCAGTTGTTGATCGATTGATGATAATCCCACCTGAAAGCTCAAGTAATTTCTAATAAATTGAAGCAAATGCTTACATTTTCAATGGCAGTCTTTTATATACATTGAAAATATTTCAGTGGCTCTTATATAAATATATTTTATAATAATATGAAATACTGGCTCTCTTTCTTTTTCGGATTTGTCTTCTCTGATTGAGCTAATAGGAATGAAGGAGCATGTTTCTCCTTTTACTTTTCTTTCTATGATATATGAAAGGATTTCTAGGTATCAAGGCAGATAGCAGACCGAACCCGAAAAATGCTCCAAATTTAAGCGAAAGTTCGAAATTAGTTCACCAACTAGAAACAAAAATGTTGAACAAGGCAGCACCGCAAAAATCGATCATAAAAAGAGAATAAATAATAATAAAATATGAAATAATCCGCATTTTCGCTAGATAACAGTAGTAATGGAATAGGAGAGATGAGAAATCTATAGCTAAGACAGAAATGTAGCTAGGCTCTACTGAGGTTCTCAAATAAGAAACAAACGTATGAGAAAACTGTCGCTAAACAAAACTGCAGCAATGGAGTCTGAGAGGTAAAAAAAGGAAGTGGACGGGAGGAGAATATGAAGAATAAGAATGATCTATTCTATTATAATAATGGAGTCCATTCGGAGGATTTACCTCTTTAACCGATAGTAAGGATGTTCCAGGACCTAATTACATAGTGTTCGGCTCTGATTGCGGGCGTGAACAACAAATTCCAAATGCAAACCTTGGAGAGGAGCTCGCGCAGATAAACGCCCTCAAAACAACAAACTGAGCCGTGCGGCGTCGCACCTGTCGCGCGCATACCGCGCGACAAACCGTGCGCGGCTGTACAGTATCTCTGCATCGCTTTTCTGGTTTTCTCACAGATCATTTTATTATTAACCAACGCAACCATTCTGAGAAGATTTCTCACATCTTCGCTTTAATGTCCTTCAAAGCTTTAGAAGGAGAGTGTTATTGACGGCGTAAAACTTCCCACCACAGAACACCATAAGGCGTAGCAACGAGGAAAATATTTGAATGTCAATACCGAGGTTCGAATATAAGAAAATTTCGGATTTTTCTCAACGCGCTTTACACAGATAGCAAAACTTGAGAGCGGATTTGATTATTTCGCATCGTTCACTTAAGGTTTCGTGAACTATCAAGGCTTTCATGTATGACTTTTCTATGCTAACGGACATATCTCATTGGTAAAGCTATCATAGAACTGCACGAAAGGATATGTCACCTCATATTAGTGGGCAAAATAGCTATAAACTGGAGGGAATTGCGATTCAACTGATTGCGCACTGATATTAAACTCCATAATCGACTTTCGATGAAGCTCGACATTGCAGCAACCCCACTATTTCGCTTTATTTAGCGAGAGTTTTACTTAGATAACTGATAGTCTTAACAGATTTCTATGAAAATGCGTCGATCAATATCAACTTCTCGACCTTAATATCAAATTTTACAATAATTTTGATGTACTAGATGTACTACTCCAAGGAGCGACTGCTCAATCACACATTTCTTTGTCTGCTGTAAGAAATCGCTCATACTCAAGCAGAATATCACCATAGAACTAACATACAGTAGTTCGCGAAATGATATGTCACATTGCATTTTTGGGGGCAGATGGCTAAAAACAAAACGAATTTGATTTCAATTGACAGTTTTGATAACCCTCATTGAAAGTACACTAATATATGCCCTTGTTTTAAATTCTAGATTTTTTGAAAATTCTTTACACTCATTTTCATAGGCATTTCCAAACGAATGTTTCTTAGGAACCAGTGTGCCTCTGCTTGTCCTGTGGTGATATTCTGATAGAGTATGGTTAGCTTGTTCTTTTAAGCTACGAATTTGTGTTTCAAGTCATTAATAAACCGTAGATTTTCTCGCGTGAATTTTTAAATGGTCAAAAAATGTTGAAATCTTGGGACTATCCTTCATATAAAATTTCATATATTAGTGACTAGTAAATGAATTTGCATCAAATTTAGGTGTTTGATAGTGTAAGAATTTCTCTTTCTAAACCGTTTTTAAATTCAAAAATAGCCGTCGAGTTACAGAGAAAATAACTCTTAAAATTGCATTTACATAAGCGGCCCTTTTAAGGAAAGGGGGGGGGCATTTGGCCCCAGATTTCTCTAGTGCATAGTAGACTTGTTGCTTGTTAGGTCCTTGACAGGTAGCATCGTAATTTCCACTCTTCTGCAGAAAATCGTCCTCTAGTTAGACCGATTGAAACTACCGCGCCAACCCGCATGGTGTACGGTGACGGGAATAGTGATGCATACAACATTTCTAACTAGAAGAGAGTTTTCTGCACAAGAGGGGAAACTATTTTGCTACCTGTAGAGGACCTAACAAGCAACAAGTCTACTGTGCATTAGAGAAATCTGGAGTCAAATGCCCTCCGGTTATTCTCTAGATAAACGTTTATGTAAATGCAATTTCAAGAGCTATTTTCTCTGTAATTAGACGGCACTTCACAAAATTTAAACATGTGTTGGAAAGAAAAAACCTTACACTATCAAACACCCAAGATTGATTATTATTATTATTTATTCAACGTGGACTTATGCCACGGAAGTAATAAACATAACCAAGGAGCAAGAAAGGATAAGACAAAAATTAGCCATTCGAACACAAACGACAACGGATGTTAAGGGAAAACAGAAACGAACAACTACAAGCAAACAAAAAATCTCTTGTTATTAGCAAGTCATGTGCACAAATAAAACAGCGAGAACTCAATTTTCAAGAAGACATCTTTGCTTATTCAATAGGGATCTGAACGAACTCAAAGAAAGTGATAAAGCATTTTCCTTCATCAGATTTCTATGTTTTCGGAACACTCGATGACAAAAAAAGTTTGTTCTTGCACTGCTTTTTGCGACAGCGCCACGAATTTTGAGGTAACCGTTGCGAGTCCTACTTGAGGAGAAGTCAAACATTTCTGCTAGATCATGGAGAACTTTTCCTGTTAGAATTTTGTGAAGCATTACCAAATCATTTCTGGCTCTTCTACTTTTCAAGGACCACAGTGCCAGTAGTTTATTTCGTTCTTCACCACCGGGGATAACGTTGTAATTTGAGCCGAAGCACCTAAGGAAAAGCTTACGCGTAAAATTATTTTGGACACTTTCTAGTAATTTTATGTCTTTTTTCTTATGAGGACTGAAAACGGTAGTGCCACTCTCTAAAATAGGTCGCACGTATATCTTGTACGCTCTCACAAGAACCTTAGAATTGTTAGTTCTGATCGTTTTAAAGAGGTTGTACGTGCGAATCATCGCCTTATTGGCTAACGCCCTGCAGTGTGGACCGAAGTCCAAATTGCTCACAAGGTGAAACCCAAGATCTCGCACATTGTGCACAATGCGCATGCTAGTACCCGCAAGCTTATAGGAGGGAGGAGTATTAGTAGTACCAATGATAAATACTTTGGATTTTTCTGCTGCAAGGGGCAATTTATGAAGAGAAGCCCAGCCTTGTACATAATCGACAGCTTTTTGAAGACATTTTCATCCTGCGACCCGGATATCCGTCTATATATTTTGATGTCATCAGCGATGCAAATTCATTTACTAGTCACTAATATATGAAATTTTATATGAAGGATAGTCCCAAGATTTCGACATTTTTTGACCATTTAAAAATTCACGCGAAAAAATCTACGGTTTGAAACACAAATTCATAGCTTAAAAGAACAAGCTAATCATGCTCTATCAGAATATCACCACAGGACAAGCAGAGGCTCACTGATTCCTAAGATACATTCGTTTAAATATGCATATGAAAATGAGTGTAAAAAAATTTCCAAAAAAATCTAGAATTTCCAACAAGGGCATATATCAGTGTATCTTCAACGAGGGTTATCAAAACTGTCAATTGAAATCAAATTCCTTTCGATCTGCACCCAAAAATGCAAGGTGACATATCATTGAACTACTGTAGCATTTTCGCTCAAACTTAGCGGTCTCAATGCATCTCCTTTGGCTTAGCGTACAACAATATTTCAGATTCAAAAAATTGAAGCAAGACGGTGTTCATTTATTGGTATGTACTAAAGCGGTCTAGACGAGATTCCTAAAATAGAAAACGAATAGGATATTTCTCATTCGTAGAAGAATTAAAGAAACTTACTGAGAAACGAAAGAAGACGAAAACAAACTGGAGGAACACCAGGAATAGGCAGAGAGCGAAAAGGAGTGACGCAAGGTGTGAATCAACAACATGGAAGTCCTAAGTGGGTACGTCTGCTGACTCTCTGTCCTAAAGCCGATTCAATAATTGCATGTAGTATAGGTGAGTTCAGTTCAAGTACGTCCTTTTAGCACCTTTCAGTGTTAGGGCATGATAACAACATTCGGAGTGGAGGCAGGAACCACACAGACTACTGAATTTATTAAGTAGGACTCAGGAGCTTTAAGGAGAACAAAAAAGAGATGTGGGTGTAAAATGGTAGAGTTCCATATGAAAGAAGCCCGAGAATTGCAATGGGCTTCACAACAGGCCAAATTTCACCACTGATATTTATTCATCTATTTATTTACTCTACTTCCGGCCTCTTCCTTACAGATGGGGAAATGAAGTTCTCGTCAAGACTAGCTTCGAACAACCGGGTATGAGAGCCATTTTCCTGCTAATCTTTTTGAAATTCACGAGGGTGCTCCCATTTGAATTCCGTTGTTTACCCAGAACAACGTCTACACTCCTATAGAAAGAAAATCCAGGGTCCACATAAGACATTTCGAAGCGGGCAAACAAAGTAATCCCAAATAATTGCTATTTGAGCACAGGAGCTTTTTGCGACGCCTCATATCGCTACACAAATACTTCCAAGAGAGTGAAGTCTTTGGGCTAACTAGATCACTTTTTTCAAACGGTTTCCCATCAGAATTCCAATCGAAGCGAGTTCATCTTCCTCTGCAGAGCACTGGGCGTTACTGTTGTAGGAAAGTTCCGAGACTCGTGACTACTATTATAGTAAAGGTACAGCACACAGAATCACAAAATAGTATTCAACTAAATACGACCATAATCCAGAAAAGCCGCCAGAAAATATAGAGTCGGAAAACAAACTCAACAAATAAAAATATGATATTGAAGTTTTACACTTGTCCACTAACTTCAGAGTTGAAAAATGAAGCATAAAGTAGAACCCAAAAGGGTGCTGTGCGAATGTTTCTTAATTATTATTCCAGACAGAGAGAAGAGACCCTAATGACCAGAGCAAAGCAAATCAGGGGCGGCAACGATGGTTTATAACTAGTGAATTGAAATAAAGAGCGAAATTGTGAATTGAAGAATTGAAAAAATGGAAATCATTGATCAAAAACGGAAATGGAAGCTTGTGGTATGCCTATTTTACAGTTCCTACTGAGACAAACATTCGAAACTAGTGAACCACTGCCTACTAGAATACTGTTGTCAGTATCATCAAAGCGTCATAGCGTTTTCATTAACAGCATTAAAAAGGATGGACTGGAAGATCATCATGGGAAAAGTAGCGTCTTTCGAACTGAAAAGAAACAATGAACAAGAAACTTTCAGATATGAAAGCTCATCGGACGTTGTTCAAATCCAACTCCTCTTTTGCATCAAGTGATAAACATATTCTGACAGGAACCGAGCCGATTGTCGTTCTCCTTAAGGTCATGGAGCACACCAGAAAATTTTCTCTCCGAGATTACGTATGAAACTTCATGCTTGATTGATGAGTTTTACCGCATATTCCACGATAAGGAAAAACATCAAATGAGACTAATTGTTTCTTGTGTTGTATATTGTTGGTACGATCAGAAATAATTCGAGAGAATATGTTTGGAGATGCTAGGTTATTCGCAAAACATTGACATCGGACGGGATTTGAACCCGCGTCTTTCTGTCCCCGGCAGACTGCACTGACCACTGTGCTACCGATGGACGATGCGATCCCCTAGCATCTTTATAATTCGAGAAAAGTTACTCTTGAAAAATTTTGGCTGCCCTCACAACCCAATTATTGTTGACATTGTCTACTGACGCCAATTCTCTTGATCTTCTCACTGATCTTTTTCTTAGCCTTCTGCCTATGCTGCTTGGTGTCCAGCGATGTTTGCCTGTGTTTTTGATCTCGTATACGCACGGGAATTGTCTTATGTATCGTCGCAGGGTCGCTTATTGGGAATGTTTGTCTAGTTTATTATCGGGTTGCTGGTGAACATTATAGCAAGCTTCGACTATGGTGCCCCATCAGCTGGTCAGAACCTAGGATTACTTGGAGTTGGAGGAGTTAAACCGCCATCTGGCTTCTAGTGGTCATTGACTCTTGCGATAGCGGAGTGAAAACCGTTTATTGAAACTCAATCGTACATCTTATCTCTAGTATCGTAAGTAACATCCACACAACGCTCTTTCAAGCGATGATGTGGGTGAGATCAGAAGCCCAACGGGGGCGGTTGAGTTCGGAACTTTTCAAATGATCTTGATTGAGTCTCTATCTGAAGAACCACTTTCCGCCGCAGGAGCTTGAGTTCGTTAGCTTCACGCCTAGCAGAGTCGAGGACGATATAAGAACGTCTGATTCGTCATAATGAAAAATAACAAGGAATAAGAATACTCTGAAGTGTCACAGAAAGTGGCCCCTATTTATTTATCCATGCGCTCAAGGGCCAGCTAATCCAGAACAATCATTAAAGCAACCCAAAATTGAAAAAAATATAAAATAATTAGCAATACAACATCAAAATCTCATCTATGAAACTCTTCAAAGCCTGTTAGCAGCGCTCTCAAAATCAAGCATTACTTCATTCAGCAGCCAAGCATTTTTTCAACATTCCAGACGATTCCATTCGTCATAACTTGTTTTTCCACAAGATTCGACGCTTGTACAGATATCGCAGTCGATTTCGTGCAGTTTGGCTTGGAGCTAACGAAATCAAAATTCTGGCGCAGAAAATTGATTTTTCACATAAAAACTCAATCATCATTTCTTTTGGGTTTCCCAGGCATCATATTTCGCAGTGACGCACCAGACACATCGCAGTCCATTAAATTTGATTTAACTGGAGAGAAGGCTACAGTTGAATCAAATTTAATGGACTGATCTTTAATGGGCAATGATCCTTCTTCAACTTGACGTTATCTCAGAGTATTAATTGCTGCATGTTTATTCATTTACTCGTCTACTTCATTCGGTCAAGGTCGTCAGAGCTCATAATATATGTCTTCCTAGCACGTTACAGTATTCACAGCCTCTTCTTGTTGCTGCGACCACTACCACAGTTTACCCCAAAAACCATTTTTTGTCTCATTCCGAAATGATCCACCGGGCACGGCTTGTTTTTCTACGCTCGTATATAGAACACGATCGATGTTATGCAATTTCGCCCAAAGCTAACCTGATTAAACTTCGCCGCGCGTTGATGAATCTCAGTGTGCACTACTTTCGAGGTACATTTCAGGGTACATAGCGCACCCGCAATTCATGAATCTAAACCGAGAAGAAGTGTTCGGAGTTATTTCCTCGGAGAGTCTATAAAATTCAGTTTATAAACAGCAGCAGTAACTGAACGATAGATTCGATTGAAGTAAATACCATAAAAGCAGCGTTCCACGGTGGTTGCATTCACTTCTTGGCGTACAAACTAGTTGCTTTTTTATATTAAAAGGTGGAAAACGGAGGGTGGACATGTATCTACTATAAAAGTAGCAGTGTTTCGTTGAGCAGTTAGAAATCACCTTAAATCTTCACGCCATGAAGAAGGTCAGCTTGCCCATTATATAAAAGTAGGTATAGATAGATATATATTGAAAAATAGACAATAAGAATTTCTTTCTAACAGACAAAACTGTTTTGAAAAATCTTCTGTAGTAGAAGTAGAATGAATGGACGAATTTAATGTGCATTTCTTTCCGAACGATCAAATAAATTTACAAATCTTCTATCAAGCTTAAATACTGAATAAAAACATCTGTACTAAGCCAAGGCTCATCAAGAGTTATTCTTATCGTTAGAGACAATTTACCATTGTTTTCTGTTGAAAGATGACGATACACACCAAAAACGTGTCTTTTATGTTGCCTATTTTACAAAGAGATGAGACAAAAGAGAAATGGAAACAGAAGTTCTTGAATACGTCAGAGGAAGATGCTTTGTACAAAAAACTCCAGGGCTGAGCGGAAGACCGAAAAGTCGGAGCTGACGAGCACAGCTGGAGGCTCCGCCTCATCGTTTGAATTCTGGCTCTAGACGTCCACGGAATGTACTCGAGTTAGAGCGTAGATCCATAAATATTCCGTGTAAATCGAGATTTTCCTGAATTCTCTTCCACTGAGCCTCATCGAATGTGCAGTGGATTGAAGATATGAGCAAAGATTAATGATAGGCAAATATCATGGATACCAGCACCTCAACGGAGTACGAAAAACAAGGCTCTAACTTATTGCCTACGCCCGCTGCCGACGGCACCCGTTAGATGGTTCGAAAAACATCCTTTTAATCCGATTTTCCGACTGCTGCTCCTGGATGGCTTTGTCTACGAAATAATACGGAATTTGCCGAATTTGTCATGGAGACCAAATTGTGACGGAGACAGCTCAGTGACCATCTGCCGCGTAGGGCTTTCGCTCTAGACCACATCGTTTCCACAATCCCCCAAAAAGCTGACTCTTCACTGACCCTTAAGAAATCCTTCGTTTTTGATGCTAAGAACTACTCGTTGAACATCTAGTTCTTGCTACTACATTTACTCAAACATCACTTTGAGGACAGATTCTGCTAAAATTCAATATATTGCAGAAACACAGCACAGAAGTACCAAATGGAAAATTACAGCCACTTCAGCAACAAGGAAATCTGTAATAAGTGTAGTGTAGAACAAGTGTAGCATACTGAGCGCTGGATTACATATCTACTCGTCTCCAGCCACCCAGTTCAAAAAACGTTTCTTCACTGAGAACATATGATACACTGCTCCTGAATCTAAGTTTTCAGACTCACGAGTTGAAATTCTGATGGCTGATCGATAACCTAGTTTCCCCTGCTTTAACGCCACGTTGCAGTACAGTTTACGAACTTTTGAGAGCTACGACCTCCCTCACGTAGCGCATGGTTTCTCCTGGTAGGCCAACCCCCCGGGGGTGCGTACCATGTTAAAGAGATCACAGCATCCGCCCCGGTTTGGCGGTGCCAGTAGTGCGCCTACTATGTAGTAGTAGACAACCTAGCACGTTACCGAGGTTTTTCTTGCCGATTTGGTCTTCTATCTACAATCAGTTCTGCACTGCACGTTGGTCTGGGTATTTGAGAATTTTGTACTGATCATGTAGCTATTTTTTTCAGTTTTTTTGAGCTTGGGTGGAGAGAGAATTTTCACGCTTTCATTTGTATTAACACTTTATTGTGCCCGCCATTTTTTGTGTTATTTTTTGTGTTGTTTTTTTTGTGTTTCTTTTGTTACTAGTATAATCGCCAATTTGCTAGTTTTTCTACATTTTGCTTATTGTGAATCGTTCCTTTTTATCTCACTTAGTTATGAGCTAAATAAATAATTAAATAAATAAATAACAACAGACAGCGGGGCTTAAAGCGTGCACCAAAATCCTCGCGGATCCTTGTAGATAGTCACTTGTAGCTCTCGATGGGCATTAGAATCTATTTTGAACAAGGTACCTTCTCTTTTTCCCCTTTTTCGTTTGAGTGTCCCGTTGATCGTACTGCGAACCTTCTGTGAAAACACTTGAATAAGTGAAATCAAATCAGTATCGAAAACCTGCGCAAGACGTTAAGAGCCTTGGCTCATGAACTAGGTGACCATCACGTCGAGCTCTAGAGCGAAGCCTTCCATCCACCGTAGTCGATTGGATTGGTACCAGACCTGGGAAGGTGAAGACGCGTGCTTGAGTACCGGCTGGCCCTCGCAAGTCATTGTAGAGGAAAAGTTGCCATTCTACGATTCGAACGGAATTCAACGGAACTCTTACGCGTTCTCTGAGGACAGGTCAACACTGATCCTTTCGCCTTCCGTTTGCTTTTACCTATTTCAAGAGTCCTCTGTAGTTTGAGCATTCTGTGGCGTCCCCCTTCTGCTTGAAGATGGATACTCCGTTACGATGAAAAGAATCTCAAACATTCGAATTAGAGCGAGATAGGTTATTATTGTCATTAGGTTGAACCAAAAGTCTTGTCGCTTCTCAGTGCTGTTCTGTTCGAATGGTTTTCAACCGAATGGAGGAGTATGCTATGATGTTTTTACACTATTTTGAAGCGGATTGATTACAAAACGTTCTGATGGAGCTTGTTTTTTCAAACTTACTTGAAAGCTTGAAAAAACCCTAAAATTTCTGCGATTCGCGTACTTTTTCGTCATAACGTGGAACAGAGCTTCGACACGGCTACAAAGCAATGAGGATTTTGAAATTGAAGTCGACGATGTTGTCCTAAAATACAGGGTGTCCCAAAAAGATGTATACACTGTTTGAAATACCATAACTTTGACGAATGTGAACGAATCGAAGCGAATCATAGCTTGGATGAAGGCTAAGAAAAAAGAAAATTTTCTGGCATGTGTTTGGTGAGGACTGCGCCATGCACTCGACCGAGGCTTCGGATTTTCGATCTGATTGAGAGTTCATGTGTTATATGCTTGCTCTACTTTGGTCGTAAGCAAGTGATATCGCTACCATGAGTTGCTTCTGAGGCAGTAAACGTATCGACTTGTAGCAGCTTTTGGTTAAGCGTGGAACAACATCAATATCGATCAGTAATTGTAACCACTGTTAGAGAAGATAAAACTCTTCCAACAGTGATGCAATCATAAGAAAAGAATTCAGAGGGATGTAAAATGTATGAACCATGAAGGTTGCGCCATGCACCTGTCCAAATCGTCAGATTCTAGAACTGATTGAAAGTTCATGGATAGCATGCTTGTTCCACTTTGGTCGCCAACGTGTGATATCGCTGATACGCGTTTCTCTTGATGCAGTAAACATGAAAATATCGAAACATAACAGGTTTAACAACCTTCCATTGCTATTACATGCTCATTACAAGAGTCCTGGGTTTTTGAACAGAGTAAGCAGTATTGTGCAAAAGCATCTTAAAGTGCATGTTAAACTTGTTACATTTTGATGCTTTCATGATTACTGCATCAAGAGAAACGCGTATCAGCGATATCACCTGTTGGCTACCAAAGTAGAGCAGGCATGTCATCCCTGAACTTTCAATCAAGTCTAGAATCCGACGATTCGGACAGGTACATGGCGCAATCTTCATGATTCATACATTTTGCATTCCTGTAAATTCGTTTTATATGATTGCATCACTGGTGGGAGAGTTTTAGCTTCCCAAACAGTGGTCACAATTATTGATCTATATTGATGTTGTTCCACGCTTAATCAAAAGCTGCGGCAAGTAGATATGTTAACTGCCTTAGAAGCAACTCATGGTAGCGATATCACTTGCTTACGACCAAAGTAGAGCAAGCATATAACACATGAACTATCAATCAGATCGAAAATCCGAAGCCTCGGTCGAGTGCATGGCGCAATCCTCACCAAACACATGCCAGAAAATTTTCTTCTTCTTAGCTTCCATCCAAGCTATGACTCGCTTCGATTCGTTCACATTCGCCAAAGTTATGGTATTTCAAACAGTGTATACATCTTTTTGGGACACCCTGTATGTAGCATGGCGTGCGCTGCGGAGAATTGACGGTGGAAACGCATAAGCTAAACCTCAGAGCGCCTTGTAATAACGCATTTTAAAGCAGCCCGTAGAGCAATCGAAACAAATTCTCTATCAAGTGCTTGCATACGATCAGCCAAACACCGAACTCTCCGACGTAGGCACGCATTCAAATGAAAGAGGAATTACGCTACTTGGTCGAACACGGGTCTGTGCTTCCTTGACAACGACCCGCTAAATAGCACCTTTTTAGTAAATTTCTGAAAACCAAAACTTTGAAATGAACTGCTTTCAAACCAAAACAATAGTTTGGATCTTGCGTCACCCGAACATTACTCGGAAAACCTAAAGAGCCTGATAGCTATTTCCTCAGTGGCTACTGACTTAGCAAAGTGGACGACATCAAATAGAAATGTCTCCAATATCTGCTTTCCACAAAGAAGGAATGATGACGATGACGGCTCGAGCGGGTTGCTAGTAAATGTGCTCGAACCAGCGAAAAAATGGACGCAGTCCAACGTTTCGCCGTTTCTCAGAAAACAAGGGGTCAAATTGGAGTAGGAAAAGCGATTGGACTTTTGGTTAACCCTAATATTATACTTGTGAACTTCAGCACAGAATTCTTACCGCCAGAGCTACCATAGGCGCTGCTACTGTCCACTTTGAACGGCGAAAGAATTACCACCTAATCCTATACTCGGAATCCTCACCTTCCTTTAATTTTTAATATTTTTTCAGCCACAGCAATAATCAATATTATAAATGTTGAATATTTACATCCGAAATGTCGTACCCTGGAGAAAGACGAAAAGAACAGACCAGAAGCGACGAATGTTGTTCGAAGCTCTCGAAATATCTTAGATTATAAACGGCCGAGCTTCGAGTGACAGTCAGTTTGACTGTCGAACTTTTCGATCTGCGTTTGTAGCTGCCAATACCACAATATTACCACGAAAGGTAAATGTTGAAGTCGACGTCGACAGAGGCATTGCGCATGCAGATTTAGCATATACAATAACATGGCAGGAGCCAGTGGCAGCACAAAGAGTCTTCCTCCTTCCAGACAAACCTGTTACAAATTTGCAAGACCCGAGGGTAGGGGAGGTTTGGCTGGCCAGGGTGAGGATCGATCGTTGGGCCGTGCTGGTGGTATTAGCGTCACTTGCCACTGCACCATGCGCATTCTCGTCTTTTCATTCGACTTTTCACAATGAGCACGAACTACCTCCCCTCTGTGACAGCAGGACCAAAAACCTGGTGTTCGCATAAGCCGCTTCGAGGTATCTCGACGGAACACTCCAGAGCGACCAGGAAGCATCCTCTATTCACTTTCAAGTGTCGTCGAACTTCTGGGGCGCCGGCACGACACCCTGTTCATCAATGCGGGGGAGCAGAGCAATTAAATAAGCGGAGTTAAGACCACCTCTCAACAAAGCTTGAAAACTTATTATGTCAGAGAGCATAGCCGCTGCAGGCTACGAGGAAGTAGTCTCATTGCGAAACTCATCGGTCTCCGATACAATATCTTTTTCTAATAACACCTAATCTTTGTTTACAAGGGAATTTCGTCATCCGCAATAAGGAAGCAACGCCAGCAGATCGTTGATCTGGGTCGATATAAGACCTCCAGTGGCGAAAATGGCGTGACACTTCCGAATTCACACGATGTACGCGCTCGCAGTTCTCACGGGGACGAATATTAAACAAGGAAGAAGTGGAAGGGTCGGGGATGAGCACCAGTTAAGCCCGTTTCACCACGACCCACGCAATACAAGGACTGGTGATGGCAGAACAACCAAAGATGGGAGGCGTCATCAACAAACTCCATAAGAAATCGTTTATGATCTAAATTGCTACCCTATCCACACTTCACAATAGAAATGAGTTTCGCTACCTTCTACACTGAAAACACGGCAAAGGAAAAGAAGGAAACGCAATAGCTATTCCATGTAAACCTATTGCATAGGGAACACACAGATCTTCAAATTAAAACGATGCACATGGTCAAATAAACATCACAATTATTCACATGTAACAGACCAGACAATTTCTATTAACAATAAATCTTCTTCCTAATTCTGACCCCGCGAAGCAAGCCCACTACGAGAAAGCCTGAAAACGAGAAATTCATGATTCGTTGTTGACGATAGTTAGAAATTCGATCTAAAAATTTTACAATGATGACTGAATGGATGAATTTCTACGCGACCTTTCACACCGCGACGTAAAGAAATAATTCTCGGTGGGATGCCGCGGTGCATCATACTAGACCCGATTGCCTTCTGATATCATAAAGAGGTTTAACAGTTGGAGGACAATCTTTCCAGCGGCGGAAAACTATGGTTTCCCCTTTTTGCACGATCAAGCTCTAAGTGTGAGTGCCAGAAAAAAGAATCCTAGAATAAAATTAAATGTGAAGCAAATGGATTTGAAAATTGTGACTCAGCGCTCTACAGACTTTTTACTGGGATACGAACCAGAACACTGGTGGGCGCTGTTCTTTGGTCTTCCTTGTTGCTGCGTTAATAAATTCCAGAAAGAAATTCGAGCAACGTCACTTTTGTGCTTGTTTCTCTCGGAAACTATGCTGAACAACACTAGTAGCTTGACAAACACAACCGCCGAAAGAATGTGGCAGTGAATGGAAACAACCATTTTTCAACAGTTTTCGACTGAGGCTTTTGAAGTAACGTGACTTGGTATGCATTTCACGTAATCTCGTAAACACATGAGTACCACAAGATTAACAGTCCTGCATGTCAAACTAAGAAACGCACTTATTCTACGCTACGTAAATAAGCCAAGCAAAGCGAGTTTTAAACCATGTTCCTGGAAAGATAACAGGCGACGCAATATTTCTAGGCCCCTGACAGAAATCTTATCTGATGCTGGATGGGGAACACCATGTCAACAACTCTACCCGATTTTCACAATTTAGTGTTCAGAAGCGCTGCGTATAGCCGAAAACTTGTAAAGTATATCCTGGCAAGAGTTCTACACAAAAAAAAAGAAAACAAAGAAAAGAAGCAGAGTATCCAATTCTTACCTTAACCTATTTAATATTCAAGCTCTTTTTGCAGGTGGCCACGACATCAGCTGCTACTGGTAGGCAGGCCTCCTCGAGATGCTTAGAATACGGCATCGGTACGTCAACACCGGTCACACGCAGAATTGGTGCATCCAGGTAGTCCCATGCTGGCGACTCGTTTACCAGTGCGCAAATTTCGGCACCAATTCCTGAAAGGGAGCAAAGAAATTTTGGGGTGATTCTAAAAGAGGAAATAGAAATCAAATCAATGGATTTTGTGTGGATATGTATTTCAAAGGCACTCAATCATTAGGTCTCGGAAAACATTGAGTTAATAGTTGCAGATTAGAACCACAGGTGTTTTTCACATGGAGATGTTTAAGTTTACGTACAGAAGAAGTGAAATCTTCCTACACCTCACGTGACACATGCTTGTTATATGAAAAAAGCGAAAGCATAGCAAAAGATACCCAATTCACGGAAAATGAAATAAGGCCCATAAACTGACGAACTTACTCGGGAAATTAGAGCACTAGAACATCGCGAGGGAACACAGGGAAAGAGCAGCATGTAGTAGAAACGTGATCATTATATACATGGTTACACGAAGAACTCCGCGAAAAGGATCGATGAAGTCTGGACTCAAAAGGAACAGCGACGCGCTTTTCAACTCTATTTTCTAGAGACACGAAATTGGGTGATCTCGACTATGACACAAGAAGTATATATGGGTATACCTACGTTCCGGACAGATGTCAAGAATCGAGAAGTCCAAGAAATAAAGAAATATGCTTGAAAACGTGCAGAATTAAAAGGAAACTTACCAGCGAACGGCCATCCTTGCTCGACGGTGACGAGGTGGTGGGTCTTCATAATAGAGTTCTGAATCGTCTCGAAGTCGAGCGGGCGGAGAGTTCGCAAGTTGATCACCTGGGTGAGTAGGTGATACAAAAGAATAACTGCGAAATATCTTCAAGCAGAAATATCTGCGCGATTCAATCTGTCATGAACGAAATCAGTCATTCCATAAGGCACACCTGTCATACCTAGCCATTTTCGCCACCTCCATAAGAATCAGAACCTCTATTACCTTTAGAACATTCTCTGTATACAGAACAGCTGTCACCAACCTCAGCGGAAACACCTGCAGCCTCCAGTTGCTTGGCGGCTTCGAGAGAAGTCTCAACGCCCTTTGAGAAAGAAACAATAGTGACATGATCACCAGGCCTTAATAAGAACACATCAAATCAGATAGAAAATTTGTAAAAGGAGGAATCAAAAAGAAGAAAGAAACCGTCAAAATATCCACCTTTCGATTTTGCATTTTCCTATGGGAATGACGAAATCTTCTTTCTGCATTTCCGGTGTAATAGGGAATGAGTGACCATAAAGAATCTCATTCTCAAGGAAGACCACTGAAACATTATTTATGCAAATTCTAGTTTCGTTGAAATTGGAGAAAAGGAAAAATGAAGGGGTGCAGACAACACTAGCTTGCATCCATTTTAAGAATTCTTTATAAGTGAATCATCAGTTCGCGCGAATCGATAGCTGAAGAGTGGGGGCACCACAAAACTATATTTAAAGTTTAACAGAAAATTGTTAATCATGTTGTAGTTCCTCGTTTTCCAAATAAAAAGACATTCTTATTACCCGCCCATGCAAACACCGCACCTAACACATAATTACTATCAAAAGCGACCGAACTTGCTCAGAATTCCCTATAGAGTTCAGCAATTCTAAGAAGTTTTCATGAAGGAGTGAAAAGGGAGAGAAATGTGGAAGGAACGGCGAAATGGTATGATCCGTTGCAATACAATGACCACAAATGAAGCAAAAAAAAGGAAATGAAACTCGAAAAATGACATGATCCACGAAAAATTCAAGGAGGAAGCCATGAATTGAAAAAAATAGGATTCCCCATCAGAATTTTTCAGCAATCTCTGCAACGCCCTCAAATCTCTGATGTTCACGACGCCCCACACATGTATGATATCCCCGAGAACTTTAAGAAGGAAACAACTGGGATAATAATGAAGTTGCGACCAGGTCGAAATCTTGTGAATCGCATGCATTCGAAAAAACACGTCTTACCGGGGTTATCGTCCCTGATGGCTGCCTTCAATAAACCCTTGGCGTCTTCCGAACTGTATGGAGCAATCACCTGAAATATTCTCCTTATCCATGAAGTTAAACCAGCACGACTACATTTCACCACTTTGAATTATATTACTTTGAACGCTGCTTCATTAAAAATTTACAGAATTCTATTTCCAATCAGGAAAATTCAGAATTATTGAAGGGATGCTTCAACATAAAGCTGAAGATTTATGATCGTTCCGATTGTGAATATTTTCAAAACTATTACAAGACTTTTCTTGAAATACTAAAGTACACTACCTTTAAACCGGGACAGTGGGCGTACCAAGCACTGAAGTCTTGTGAATGCTGAGCAGCGACACCGGCGGCAGCACCATTTGCGCCACGGAACACAATTGGGCACGAAAACTGGAAACAAAAGTCGTGCAGTAGACAATAAAACGTCACCCTAATGTCAATTGTTGTAGAAAAATAAGAATGTGTAGACTGAACTTCTTCGTAAATTGAATTTAAGTTTCAAAAATATATAAACATTGAAACAACACAGATTACAAAAATTTAACGGGAGGCTACATTCCAACGCTTAACCGAAGATTACAGAGCAGCAAAGGAAAATACGATGGTCGTTGTTCCTCTGGGCACAGAAAAGAGCACTGCTTGAAAGTTTTATTCCACGAGCCGGATGTGGCTGTTTTTTTTTGGCGGCTTCGAGAGAGGTCTCAACACCCTTTGAGAAAGAAACAATAGTGACATGATCACCAGGCCTTAATAACAACACATCAAATCAGACAGATATTTGTTAAAGAAAAAATAAGAAATAAGAAAGAGTCCGTAACAAATATCTACCTTTCAATTTTGCACTTTCCAATGGGAATAACGAAATCTTCTTTCTGCATTTCTGGTGTAATAGGGAATGAGTGACCATAAAGAATCTCGTTCTCAAGGAAGACCACTGAAACATTATTTTTGAAAAGTCCAGTTTCGTTGAAATTGGAGGAAAGGAAAAACGAAGGGGTACAGACAACACTTTAGCTTGCATCCATTTCAGGAAATCTTTATAAGTGAATCATCCGTTCGCGCGAAACGATAGCTTAAGAATGAGGACACTACAAAACGATATTTAAAGATTAGCAGAAAACTGTTAATCATGTTGCAATTCCCGATTAGAAAAACATTCTTATTTCCTCGCTTATACAAACACCGCACCTAACGAATAATTACTATCAGAAGCGACCGAACTTGCTCAGAATTCCCTATAGAGTTCAGCAATTCTAAGAAGTTTTCATGAAGAAATGAAAAGGGAGAGAAGGAACGGCGAAATGGTATGAACCGTTGCAATACAATGACCACAAATGAAGCAAAAAAAGGAAATGAAAGGAAACGCAAAAAATGACATGATCCACGAAAAATTCAAGGAGGAAGCCATGAATTGAAAAAAAGGATTCCCCATCAGAATTTTTCAGCTATCTCTGCAACGCCCTCATATCTCTGAAGTCCACGACGCCCCACACATTTATGATATCCCCGAGAACTTTAAGAAGGAGAGAACTAGGGAAAATAATGAAGTTGCGATCAGGTCGAAATCTTGTGAAAAGAATGCATTCTAAAAAGTCCTTACCGGGATTATCGTCTCTGATGGCTGCCTTCAATAGACCCTTGGCGTCTTCCGAACTGTATGGAGCAATCACCTGAAATATTCTCATTATCCATGAAGTTATACCAGCACGACTACATTTCATCACTTTGAATTATATCACTTTGAGCGTTACTTCATTAAAAATTTACAGAATTCTATTCCCAATCAGGAAAATTCAGAAATATTAAAGGAATGCTTCAACAAAAAGCTGAAGATTTATGATCGTTCCGATTGTGAATATTTTCAAAACAATTACAAAACTTTTCTTGAAACATTGGTGGACACTACCTTTAAACCGGGGCAATGGGCGTACCAAGCACTGAAGTCTTGTGAATGCTGAGCTGCGACACCGGCGGCAGCACCATTTGCGCCACGGAACACAATTGGGCACGAAAACTGGAAACAAAAGTCGTGCAGCAGACAATAAAACGTCACTCTAATGTCTCTAATGTCAATTGTTGTAGAAAAATGAGAATGTGTAGACTGAACTTCTTCGTAAATCGAATTTAAGTTTCAAAAATATACAAATATTGAAACAACACAGATTCCAAAAATTTAACGGGAGGCTACATTTCAACGCTTAACCGAAGATTACAGAGCAGGAAAGGAAAATACGATAGTCGTTGTTTCTCTGGGCACAGAAAAGAGCACTGCTTGAAAGTTTTATTCCACGAGCCGGATGTGGCTGTTTTTTTCACGTCTAAATTTCGTCTTTGAAGGTTAAGTGGGCACTAATTAGGAGTCTGATGTTCCTTTTTCGAACTTCGGCGTAATACCACCCCCATTGATGACGTTCTGAACCAGGGTGGTCGGGATAAAACATGGGCACTACGCAGAAAGAAAGATGCGCTAAAATGCCAGGTAATCACTGTATGAAAGTGAAGATTATGCTGCTTAGTGACTATGAGCTGAAACATATCGTGAAAAAGGTTATGTAAAGAAAATTGGTTCATGCAACAAACAAAAATATAGTGAGACCATATACACCAATTTATAAACGTGGAACTCAATTTTCTGAACTCTGAAGTTCTAAAACTACTGACTATACCAATGCACCACCAGTGGGTACGATCCAGTTGTAACTGTTGGCACAAGAAACCAAAATAAAAAACCATAAACACAAACGAAACGTACCCTTCCTGCTGACATGTAATAAGTCTTCGCTGCGGAGTTAATAATCTGGTCAATGGCTTGCATGGAAAAGTTGAACGTCATGAACTCGCAGATGGGGCGTAGCCCCGCGAACGCAGCACCAATGGCAAGTCCTAAAGAAGATCCTCTTCTGTAGTACTGAACCAAGGAAACTTCACTTTTCAAGTATACCCATGAGCATAGAAAACGTATCACTCTCTAGCGAAATCGAAAGCTCTTGCGATTTTATCATTCCTACCCAATTCGTTTTAGGAAAAAGCCTATCGTGGAAGTTCGGATGGTGGATACCTAGTCCTTTCGAGCGATTATCTAAGAACTGGGCCTGTATGCTAGTCTGTCCTGAGCGGCTCGGGAGTGGGTGAGGCTCGAAAGGAACGGGCGAGTAAGAGCGGAATCTGCCCGTACCGCGGTGCTGTTATTTGCCCGTTCCTCTCGAGCCCTGCTCGCTCCCGAGCCGCTTGGGAGAGACGATCATACGGCCCCTGGTCCCTTTGAATTCAACTGACCAGGGAGGTTGCTCAGCGTGCTCTGAAGATTCACAACGAGACCCATATTCTTTTGTAGAGCATCGAATGACGATTACAACGGTATGGTTTGTTTTTGCTAAATGCAAATGGATGGCCCAAAAAAGGCAAAAACCTTGAAAACTAACCAGTGGCAAATGGGATTCTAGATCGCAACCACCAGAGATACCACCAGAATCTACCCAAATTCAAAAACAAATGTCAGATTCGTGATCAACGCCCCGAATAACCCCTGCAGACAAAGTTTGAGCTAAATCGGTGATTTTGACCTAATCAGCTTACTAGTGTTGAGTAGTTGTACGAAGGTCCACTTACCGAGAATATTTTCCTTCCTATTGTTTCACTTTTTGGACTCTAATCAACACAGAGACGCCATTTTGGATGAGCTTCTTTCAAAATTCATCAAGA